>JAVSCE010006605.1:0-52128 GCA_032199065.1 Smutsia gigantea
TAATTGTAATGCCCTCTTTTCCCTCTTTTCCCTCCCTTCCCGCCCATTTTCCCCAGTCCCTTTACCTTTGGTAACTATTAGTCCGTTCTTGGGTTCTGTGAGTCTGCTGCTGTTTTGTTCCTTCAGTATTTTTTCTTTGTTCTTATACTCCACATATGAGTGAAATCATTTGATACTTGTCTTTTCAGCTTGGCTTATTTCACTGAGCATAATACCCTCTAGCTCCATCCATGTTGTTGCAAGTGGTAGGATTTGTTTTCTTCTTATGGCTGAATAATATTCCATTGTGTATATGTACCACCTCTTCTTTATCCATTCATCTACTGATGGACACTTACGTTGCTTCCATTTCTTGGCTATTGTAAATAGTGCTGCAATAAACATAGGGGTGCATCTGTCGTTTTCAAATTGGGCTGCTGCATCCTTAGGGTAAATTCCCAGGAGTGGAATTCCTGGGCCAAATGGTATTTCTATTTTGAGTTTTTTGAGGAACCTCCGTACTGCTTTCCACAATGGTTGAACTAATTTGCAGTCCCACCAGCAGTGTAGGAGGGTTCCCTTTTCTCCACATCCTCGCCAACATTTGTTGTTGTTTGTGTTTTGGATGTTGGCCATCCTCACTGGTGTGAGGTGATATCTCATTGTGGTTTTAATCTGCATTTCTCTGAAGATTAGCGATGTGGAGCATCTTTTCATGTGCCTGTTGGCCATCTGAATTTCTTCTTTGGAGAAGTGTCTATTCATGTCCTTTGCCCATTTCTTAATTGGATTATTTGCTTTTTGTTTGTTGAGGTGCGTGAGTTCTTTACATATTTTGGATGTCAACCCCTTATCGGATACGTCATTTATGAATATATTCTCCCATACTGTAGGATGTTTTTTTGTTCTACTGATGGTGTCCTTTGCTGTACAGAAGCTTTTCAGCTTGATATAGTCCCACTTGTTCATTTTTGCTTTTGTTTCCCTTGCCTGGGGAGATATGTTCATGAAGAAGTTGCTCATGTTTATGTCCAAGAGATATTTGCCTATGTTTTTTTCTAAGAGTTTTATGGTTTCATGACTTACATTCAGGTCTTTGATCCACCTTGAGTTTACCTTTGTGTATGGGGTTAGACAGTAATCCAGTTTCATTCTCTTACATGTAGCTGTCCAGTTTTGCCAACACCAGCTGCTGAAGAGGCTGTCATCTCCCATTGTATATCCAAGGCACTTTTATCAAATATTAATTGACTGTATATGTTTGGGTTAATGTTTGGATTTTCTATTCTGTTCCACTGGTCTGTGGGTCTGCTTTTGTGCCAATACCAAATTGTCTTGATTACTGTGGCTTTGTAGTAGAGCTTGAAGTCAGGGAGCGTAATTCCCCCTCTTTTATTCCTCCTTCTCAGGATTGCTTTGGCTATTCGGGGTCTTTTGTGGTTCCATATGAATTTTTAGAATTATTTGTTCGAGTTCATTGAAGAAAGCTGTTGGTAGTTTGATAGGGATTGTGTTGAATCTGTAGATTGCTTTGGGTAGTATAGCCATTTTGACAATATTTATTCTTCCTAGCCAAGAGCATGGGATGCATTTCCATTTGTTAGTGTCCTCTTTAATTTCTCTTAGGAGTGTCTTGTAGTTTTCAGAGTACAGGTCTTTCACTTCCTTCGTTAGGTTTATTCCTATGTATTTTATTCTTTTTGATGCAATTGTGAATGGAATTGTTTTTCAGATTTCTCTTTCTGTTAGTTCATCATTAGTGTATAGGAAAGCAACAGATTTCTGTGTGTTAATTTTGTATCCTGCAACTTTGCTGAATTCAGATATTAGTTCTAGTAGTTTTGGAGTGGAGTCTTTAGGGTTTTTTATGTACAATATCATGTCATCTGCAAATAGTGACAATTTGACTTCTTCTTTACCAATCTGGATGCTTTGTATGTCTTTGTTTTGTCTGATTGCTGTGGTTAGGACCTCCAGTACTATGTTGAATAACAGTGGAGAGAGTGGGCATCCCTGTCTTGTTCCCGATCTTAGATGAAAAGCTTTCAGCGTCTCGCCGTTAAGTATGATGTTAGCTGTGGGTTTGTCATATATAGCCTTTATGATGTTGAGGTACTTGCCGTCTATACCCATTTTGTTGAGAGTTTTAATCAGGAATGGATGCTGAATTTTGTCAAATGCTTTTTCAGCATCTATGGAGATGATCATGTGGTTTTTGTTCTTCTTTTTGTTGATGTGGTGGATGATGTTGATGGATTTTCGAATGTTGTACCATCCTTGCATCCCTGGGATGAATCCCACTTGATCATGGTGTATGATCCTCTTGATGTATTTTTGAATTCGGTTTGCTAATATTTTGTTGAGTATTTTTGCATCTACGTTCATCAGGGATATTGGTCTGTAATTTTCTTTTTTGGTGAGGTCTTTGCCCGGTTTTGGTATTAGAGTGATGCTGGCTTCATAGAATGAGTTTGGAAGTATTCCCTCCTCTTCTATTTTTTGGAAAACTTTAAGGAGAATCGGTGTTATTTCTTCTCTATATGTCTGGTAGAATTCAGAGGTGAATCCATCAGGCCCATGGGTTTTGTTCTTGGGTAGTTTTTTGATTACCAGTTCGATTTCGTCACTGGTGATTGGTCTGTTTAGTTTTTTGTTTTTTGCTTGGTCAGTCTTGGAAGGTTGTATTTTTTTAAGAAGTTGTCCATTTCTCCTATGTTTTCCAGCTTGTTAGCATATAGATTCTCATAATATTCTCTTATGATTCTTTGTATTTCTGTGGGGTCTGTCGTGATTTTTCCTTTCTCATTTCGGATTGTGTTTATGTGTGTAGATTCTCTTTTTCTCTTAATGAGTCTGGCTAGGGGTTTATCTATTTTGTTTATTTTTTCAAAGAACCAGCTCTTGGTTTTATTGATTTTTCTATTGTTTTATTCTTCTCAATTTTATTTATTTCTTCTCTAATCTTTATTATGTCCGTCCTTCTGGTGACTTTGGGCCTCATTTGTTCTTCTTTTTCCAATTTCAGGAATTGTGTCTTTAGACTATTCATTTGGGAATGTTCTTCCTTCTTTAAATAGGCCTGGATTGCAATATACTTTCCTCTTAGAACTGCCTTTGCTGCGTCCCACAGAGGTTGTGGCTTTGTGTTGTTGTTGTCATTAGTCTCCATATATTCTTTGATTTCTGTTTTGATTTGGTCGTTAACCCATTGATTAATTAGGAGAGTGTTGTTAAGTCTCCATGTATTTGTGAGCCTTTTTGATTTCTTTCTAAAATTTATTTCTAGTTTTATACCTTGGTGATCTGAGAAGTTGGTTGGTAGGATTTCAATATTTTTGAAATTTCTGAGATTCTTTTTGTGGCCTAGTATGTGGTGTATTCTGGAAAATGTTCCATGTGCACTTGAGAAGAATGTGTATCCTGTTGCTTTTGGGTGTAGAGTTCTGTAGATGTCTGTTAGGTCCATCTGTTCTAGTGTGTTGTTCAGTGCCTCTGTGTCTTTACTTATTTTCTGTCTGGTTGATCTGTCCTCTGGAGTGAGTGGTGTGTTGAAGTCTCCTAAGATGAATGCATTGCTGTCTATTTCCTCCTTTCATTCTGTTAGTATTTGTCTCACATATGCTGGCGCTCCTGTGTTGGGTGCATATATATTTATAATGGTTATATCTTCTTGTTGGACTGACCCCTTTATCATTATGTAATGTCCTTCTTTATCTTTTGCTATTTTCTTCGTTTTGAAGTCTATTTTGTCTGATACAAGTACTGCAACACCTGCTTTTTTCTCTTTGTTGTTTGCATGAAATATCTTTTTCCATCCCTTCACTTTAAGTCTGTGTATATCTTTGGATTTGAGGTGAGTTTCTTGTAGGCAGCATATAGATGGGTCTTGCTTTTTTATCCATTCTGTTACTCTGTGTCTTTTGATTGGTGCATTCAGTCCATTTACATTTAGGGTGATTATTGATAGGTATGTACTTATTGCCATTGCTGGCTTTAGATTCATGGTTACCAAGGGCTCAAGGGTTGCTTCTTCACTATCTAACAATCTAACGTAACTTTCTTGTTAAGTTATTGTAAACACAGTCTGATGTTTCTTTATTTCTCTCCCTTCTTATTCCTCCCTCTCCATTCTTTCTATAATAGGTGTTTTATTTTTTGCCTTTAGTTAGTATTTGGATGGTCTGCTTTCTTTGCTATGTTTTTTTTTCCTCTGGTGACATCTTTTTAGCCTTAGGTGTGCTTCACTCTAGAGCAGTCCATTTTAGATATCGTGTAGTGGTGGTTTATGAGAGGCAAACTCTCTTAACTTTCGTTTATCTGGAAATTGTTCAATCCCTCCATCATATTTAAATGATAATCGTGCTGGATACAATATTCTTGGTTCGAGGCCCTTCTGTTTCATAACGTTAAATATATCATGCCATTTTCTTCTGGCCTGTAAGGTTTCTGTTGAGAAGTCTGATGATAGTCTGATGGGTTTTCCTTTGTAGGTGATCTTTTTTCTCTCTAGCTGCCTTTAATACCCTGTCTTTATCTTTGATCTTTGCCATCTTAATTATTATGTGTCTTGGTGTTGTCTTCCTTGGGTCCCTTGTGTTGGGAGATCTATGAGCTTCGGTGGACTGCGAGACTACTTCCTTCCCCAGCGAGGGAAAGTTTTCAGCAATTATTTCTTCAAAGACACTTTCTATCCCTTTTTCTCTCTCTTCTTCCTCTGGTACTCCTATAATGCTAATATTGTTCCGTTTGGATTGGTCACACAGTTCTCTTAATATTCTTTCATTCCTAGAAATCCTTTTATCTCTCTCTACCTCAGCTGCTCTGTACTCCTGTTCTCTGTTTTCTATTCCATTAACAGTCTCTTGCATCTCATCCATTCTGCTGTTAAGCCCGTCGATCGCTTGTCTGATTTCTGTATTGTCTTTCCTCAGTTCCCTCACTTCCTCCCTCAGCTCTTGCACATTTCTCTGTAGGTCCATCAGCATGGTTATGACTTTTATTCTGAATTCTTTTTCAGGAAGGCTGTGCATTTCCATCCCTTCAGACTCCCTCTCTGGGGTTGTCTGGTTGATTTTGGTCTGAACCATATTCCTCTGTCTTTTCATGGCTGTATAATTTGGTCACTGATAGTTGCCATGTATGTCAGCTGGGCTCTTTAAGACTTTAAAAAGAGAAGAAAAAAAAAGAGAAAAAAAAGAAAGAAAAAAGAAAGAAAAAAAGAAAGAAAAGAAAGAAAAGAAAAAACAAAAAACAAAACAAAACAAAAAAAACAAAAAAATGCCCACCGGACGTAGATTCTGTGGGAATGCTCTAGGTGGCGCTATTGCCCCACTATTCCACAGCTGTGACTGTGCCGCTCCTCAGGGCCCTTTATCGCTCTGGCAGGGGTGGGAACGAATAGGAGGCTGTTGATCTCAGTGAGAAGTGTTAAGTATGGCTACGCTTCCTCAGTCGCCAGCTAAGGCGTCTGAAACTCCCCAGGACTCCCAGCCTGCTGGGCTGAGTGTGCTGGGGCGATCTGGCTCCTCCGCTGGGCTCCTGTCTCTTTAAGACCGCTGAAGAAAGCACGCACTTTTTTTTTTCCTTCCCGGGAGCCAGCTGCAAGCACCCTGGCGCTTTCCCCGCTCAGATCCTGCCCCTCTGTCTCTCCAATCTCTGCTGCACTGCGCAATGTGGGTCAGCGCTCCCCGCGCAGATCACCGGGGCCGACCACTTCACGGGGTGCACTTCCACTCCCTCCTGGCTCTGAATCCTCTCCTCCCGCCGGTGCGCTGGGGTGGGGGAGGGCTCGGGTCCCGCCGGGTCGCGGCTCCGTATCTTACCCGCCTCTTGGGGTGCCGAGTCCTCTCGGGTGTAGCTGCACGCTGTGCGCTTTCCTGTGTATTCTCGTCTCTCTTTAGGAATAGATGTATTTTCTGTGTTTTCGTAGATAAATATAGTGTTGGGAGGAGATTTCTGCCGCCCTGCTCACACCACCATCTTCCCGGAAGTTCCTTCTTTTATCTTTAAAATGCAAGTATCACTCTGTCAGAATGTCAGTGTCCTCATGTGGTTTGTCCCATTTATTCTAAGATTTTTGTTACCGGTGATGGGGTAATCAAGTAGAAGGGGCTAAGGATGTGGGGACATCACAATCTATTTACTTCACCCCAGCCTTCCTTTACCCTGAGCTTCATTCTGAGTATGTCCAGTTGCATGTTGTCATGAGATTTCAAAACACCTAAAGAGACATTGGAAAGGTGGGAAAAAATGCTCTCAGCAAACAGGTCTCACATGAAAGCCTCAGAAATCTGTTCTGCAAAGCGATTCTGTTTGTTGGTATAGGATGGGTTTTTTTTTCTCTCCAGCATCTGAGGAAGAAGTGGGCTTTCTGATATCAACATCCTGGCACCTAAATCCCTGCTCTTCTCCCCAGGGAAATTCTTGCTCTTACTCTGGCTCTTCTGTGGGTTGGAGTTTAGGTAAATAACACAGAAAAAGAAGCCAGAAGGGTTGAGACATTTGACTTTTCTACCTAAAGGATTACTTTGGGGTGGCAAACACTTTTTAATGAGCCATCTGTAATATCATTAATGACCTAAAAATCACTAGAATAATACAGATAAGGATTACTGTTCCTAAGGAGGAGGAGATGGTGGGAGGTTTATTCTAACTTTGCTCCTGAGACCTGGCTCCTCAGAGACGTGGTAGGTGAGGGGATACAGAAGAGGAATAGTGGTGGGGTGGGGTTTGCAGAGGCATTTTGGATAAATGTGGATGTCTAGTGAAAGGCTTACAGGTGTGACATGTAGAATGAAAGCTGCACGAGACATGTCTTTGAATGTGGCTGCCACATTCAGCCACATTGTATGCAGTGCCCTACCCTATTCAAGGTGGTATGATTCACACAAACTAAACTATGAATTTTGCCTTTTTGAAGTGGAGTAATGTACAACACGTACAGGACAAATGCTAGTCCTGGGGGTGGAGATGGAGCTTCATGGACAGTGCTGCCCTCCTATGTCTAAGGTGCCACCTCCTGAGGACTGAGCTCTGTCCGAGGACTTTCTGAAGCACATTTTGAGAGGCCAGACCCAGCATATAAGGGTCCCTGGGAAAAGATGCTTATACTTATTCTTCATGGATTTGCATCCCATTGTTTTAAAAAGGCCTGACCAAATTGGAAAGAATTTTGATGGAAATGTGGCCCTCTCCATAGCCTCAGAGTTTTTTCTTCTGAAGAACCTAAATACATCACCTGTGTTCAAAGCTATTCTCTGCTCTCAGCTTTCAGTTTTCCTCACAGAAGCCCTCTTCTTTTTCTTTGCACAAAGCTGTCCTATCTTAGAATCTTCCACTACTGAACTTAAGCCCTTTACTTTCTGGGAGACTGAATCTGCCTGTTTTCTCAGGGTATAGAAACTCTTTAAATGTTACTTTGCATTTTCCCTGATCACCATTATCAGTAGGGAATTAAAATGGTGAACAGAAATTTCATGCAATAAATCTATATTTCAACTTTTTAATTTTGTGTAGAAGCATGACAAGATGTGAAAATCCACTTCTCAGAACTTTTGAGAATGAGGAAAAACTGCATTGGATTTTCTCTCTTGCTTATTTTTCTTTAATTATTTTTTAAAAATTTCTTGAGATCCCACATATAAGCAAAACCATATAGTATTTGTCTTTGGTTTTTTTATCCTAGCATAATGTCCTCCAGGTTCATCCATGTTGTCACAAATGACAGGATTTCCTTCTTTTTTATGGATGAAGAATATTCCATCATATATATATATATATCCATCCCACATTTTCTTTATCTGCCCATTGATGGACACTTAGGTTGTTTACATATCTTAGCTATTATTGTGAATAACGCTACATGAACATGGGAATGCTGATATCACTTCAGAAGTAGGATTCCTGGATCATATGGTAGTTTTATTTTTAATTTTTTGAGGAATCTCTGTTTTCCATAATGCCTATATCAATTTAAATTCCCACCAACAGTGCACAAATGTTCCATTTTATTCATATCTTCACCAGCATTAGTTAACTCTTGTCTTTTTGGTAATAGCTATTCTAACAGCTATAAAGTAGTATGTCATTGTGTTTTTAATTTACCTTTCCCTGATGATTTTTAGTGATGCCGAACAACTTTTCATGTACCTGTTGGCAATTAGTTTATCTTCTTTGGAAAAATGTCTATTTAGGTCTTCTGCCTGTTTTTTAATTGGATTGTTTGTTTGTTTTTTTGTTTTTTGTCTTTTTTTGCTATTGTTTGAGTTTTTAATATGTTGGGGATATTAACCCCTTATCAGCTATGTGGTTTGCAAATATTGTATCCCATTATATAGGTTGCCTTTTCAATTTATTGCTTCCTCCACCATGCAGAAACTTTTTAGTTGGATGTACTCTACTTGTTTAGTTTAACTTTTAACTTTTGTTGCCTGTGCTTTTGATAGCCACACAATCATCGCCAAAACTAATGTTGAGGAGCTTTTCCCTCTGCTTTTTTCTAGGAGTTTTATAGTTTCTTGTCTTACATTTATGTTTTTCATCCATTTTGAGTTAATTTGTGTGAGTGGTGTAAGGACGGGGTCCTATTTCATTCTTTTGCCTGTGAATATCCAGTTTTCTCAAAACCATTTGTTGAAGAGACTATCCTTTCCCCATTGTGTGTTCTTGGTGCTCTCATCACAGGTTGGTTGACTATAAAAGCATCGGTTTATTTCTGGATTCTCTATTGTCTTCCTTTGGTCTATGTGTCTGTTTATATGACAGTTCTCTTGCTCATTTTGAGGTGTCACTCTTAACTCAGGGCTCTCACAGGAGACAGCAAGACAGAGTGAGCGAGCATCAACTCCTGGAGACCATTACTGGATTTAAATACAACCTAAG
Organism: Smutsia gigantea; assembly: GCA_032199065.1. Taxonomy (NCBI): domain Eukaryota; kingdom Metazoa; phylum Chordata; class Mammalia; order Pholidota; family Manidae; genus Smutsia; species Smutsia gigantea. The sequence continues at coordinate 8,860 of JAVSCE010006605.1, forward strand.
AACCAAGGTATAAACATTGCATTCCTAGACTGGGGAATGGGATATAAAGTGATAACCTGATGCCACATCACCTCCCAGGTAAGCTCTTTCAATCATATTAGGGTGTTGAGCTGGCAACTAATATTGTGGGTTTTCTTGTCCATATCTAAATCACCATATACCCAAAAGCTGCACCCAAAGCTATGAGGAAATTCAGGCTGTAGTGAAGAGGAGAGAAATGGTTTTACTTTGTCTCCTAATGTTACCAGGGTCTTGCATGATGAGTGAGTTGACTACTACTTTCTGTGTTTATTTCTCACAGTGTCCACTTCTCTTTCCTGAACTCTCAGCATTTCACTGGGTATTGGGTTTAATCCATCCCTAGTACATGCTGGATTGCAACAGCAACTGCTTTAAAGTTTGTTCTCAGGTTTTGTTTGATTTTACTAGGGAGTGAAGTCATTTTTTAGTGTGTATGTTTTGGAGGTTCTGTACCTTGTCAGGGTTTTGTTTATTTTTTTATTTTTTATTATGGAATTCTTATTTTTTTAATGATCATTTTGTTCATTAAAATTTGTTTTTGTTGTTTATTTTTCTTGTCCTTTTTTTGTTTTTTTTCCTGTGGGGTTTTGTGCATTTGAATTTGTTGTATTCTGTGCATTTTTTTACTGCTCTGTTGATTGGTGTTTTTTTAATGTGTGTTATTTAGAATTTTAGTAGTATTTTAAATCTTTTATTGTCTGCAGAATTTTGTGTAGACTATATTTTGCATTGTTTCATTATCTACATGTTTACTTGTATGTGTTACATGTGTTGCTTTGCCTGCATGTTGACTTTCAAGTACATAATGTCACTGCTGCAGACCTCCATCTCTAACCAGAGGATGCCAAGCCAGAGCCTAGATGGTGATATAAGGAAGAATCAAGTTGTGAACAAGAAGAAAATTCATTGCCCAGCATTGTTCTAACTGAGCTCTGTCTAGGCTGCAAATCTATATATGATGACTCATCCTTTCTACTTCACAATTGGGGAAATACAAAGTAGTTTTTCATGTGCCAACCACATTAATTGAAAATAAGCAGGAAAATGCAGGCAAGTATTCTAAGTCCAAGAAGAAGAGGGAAAAGGAAAGGAGAAAGGCTTATTCTCTCTCAGTCATAACATCTGTCCCATTAAGTGCAGAGCAGGTGAGGGGATAAGCATTTAGGGAAGAGAAAGAGAGGGGAGCACAGAGGTTGTTTTCGAGGTCTTTGGGGCATGCTGTGTTGATCCCTCCATGACTTAGAGTGTAAGGGTGTGGAGTGAACTGGCATAGTGGTGGGGGCTGGAGTGTGAGGGCAGGATCCCCACCCTCAACTCTGCTATGTGTGGTGCTCCACTTCAGAAAGTGCCATTCCTATCGCTAGAGATATTATTGGCACCTCTTAGAGTGAAGTAATATACAACAGGTACGCATCACTCCTGGCCTGGGGAGAAGGGCTACAGCTACCTTCATACAGGTTCTAGTTCTTGAATCTTGGAACCACCCACTCAGTACTCGTTCAACTCATGGGGAGCCTTAAAGAGCCTTCTAAACCCTAGGGAAGGAGGGCCCCAGAAAAAGCCTCATGTGTAGGTTATTCAGGGCTTTATATTACTTTGTTACCAAGGTGAGAGCTGCCGCCTACATCTATGCTGTGTTCAGTGCCCTACTCAGGAAGGAATCATTCACATAGATGAACATATGAATGGCACCTTTCTGAGTAAAGTAATGTGCAACATGGACAGCATTTGGGATAGCATTGGCACTGGTGGGTGGAGTCATGCAGCTGCACCCCCTGGAGCCCTGGTACCCACCCTTAAGTGATGGGCCAGCTCCCAGTATTCTCTGAAGCAACTCTTTAGAGACCTCATCCAGAATTTGAGGGCTCCAGGGGAAAGTCTCCCAAGTAGGTTCTTTAGGCAATTCTAGTCCGCACAAGAACTGACCACACTTGGAACACTATTTGGGGTAGGAACATGACCTCCCTTATCTTGTATGTCTTAGTCTTTCCTCTCTGCACAACCCAAATACACTTCCTACCTTCCAAACTGAAAAGTTTACACCTCTTCTTTTCCTCACAATATTTAATCCTTCTTTTTTAGGTAGCCAAACACCCTCCTGTGCTTCTCTGCTAAACCCGAAACTCTCTTTTGACCCTCTCGTGGACTGATGCTGCCTCACTCAAGATTCAGATGTTTCCGCAACCTTTGAATATTCCTGTGTGTCCTTCATGATGCCATAATATCAGTGTGTGTGTGTGTCTGTGTGTATGTGTGTGGGTATATATATATATATATGTACACACATATATAATATTATACATATGTATGTGTGTATATTATATATACTGAAAGAGATTGGTTATAAAGAATTGGATTATATTATTAGAGAGGCTGATAAGTACGAACATCTTCAGGGTGAGCAGGCAAACTGAAGACCCAGGAGAACCAATGGTGTAGTTTTAGTCTGAAAGGTGGCAGGTTTGAGACCCAGGAAGAGTCAGCGTTTCAGTTCAAGTCCAAAGGCAGGAAAAACCTGATGTTCTGGCTCAAAGCCACTAAGGCAGGACAGACTGTCTCTTTTTGTTCTTTTCAGTCCCTTAACTGATTACTTGAGGCCCACCAACATTATGGAGGCCAGTCATCTACTTTACTCAGTCTAATAATTGAAATGTTACTCTAATCCAGAAACACTTTCACAGAACACCCAGAATACATTTGACCAAATATCTTGACACACTGCCAGTCAAATTAAAATTAACCACTACAAGTACATCCCTTGTCAACTTGGAACCTATATGCATCTCCTTAAAACACACATCATCTCCAAAAGAAGACAATATAACAAGATAATAATTCTTCCTAGTACAATTATATTGCATACAATTGAAAACTCACTAACCCCTTCCCCAGAAGAGTATGTTAAGTGCTTGAGTGACGTTTACTCCTCTTGATATCCCTTAATTGAAATATTATAATATAAACCTTAAACATTTAATTACTCTGATATAAAGTCAGTATCTCATGTTACATGATAAGGAGATAAGAGAGGGAAGAAAACAACATGTTTGCTACACAATATACACAAATATATTCATAAAAAAATAAGCAAGAAATCCTAATGACAACTGTACATTTCTGTAACTACTTCCATGGTCGAAGCTGTAATTTATAACTATCTTCTTCCACTCTGCATTGTGTACTCCCTATGCCTTCTGCAAGCACCTCAGCTGGTCCTTGCTCTTTACTTACATGGGTGACCCAAACCTGCATTCCTGAAGGGTCTGGGCTATTACTAGTCCTACCCAGATTGAGTCATTGTAATTTTCCACTGACCTTAATCAGAGGACACGGTAATCCTAAAATATGCTCTAAGGCATCTCCTATATTCCAAATATCCTTTCCTTATTCCTTACCTCCACTGGGGAGCAATAGTCCAATTTCCTCTTGGTAGAGAGGATCAATCATCCTAGCAAGCACACTCACCTCTTAGACCTCTTGGAAATCAGGAAATATTGTATTGGCTTTTCTTCATGTTTGGGGACTATCTTTTCTTTTCTTTTTTTTTAATTTTGATATCATGAATATACAACCACATGAGCAACATTGTGGTTACTAGACTCCCCCCATTATCAAGTCCCCACCACATACCCCATTACAGTCATTGTCCATCAGCATAGTGAGATGCTATAGAGTCACTACTTGTCTTCTTTATGCTATGCTGCCTTCCCCGTGCCGCCCCTTACATTATGTGTGCTAATCATAATGCCCCTTATTCCCCTACACCCTCCCCTCCCACGCACCCTCCCCAGTCCCTATCCTTTTGGTAACTGTTAGTCCATTTTTGGGTTCTCTGAGTCTGCTGCTGTTTTGTTCCTTCAGTTTTTTTTCTTAGTTCTTATACTCCACATATGAGTGAAATCATTTGGTACTTGTCTTTCTTGGCTTGGCTCATTTCACTGAGCATAATACCCTCCAGCTCCATCCATGTTGTTGCAAATGGTACGATTTGTTCCTTTCTCATGGCTGAATAATATTCCATTGTGTGTAGTGGAATATTATACAGCCATAAGAAGAAAACAAATCCTACCATTTGCAACAACATGGATGGAGCTGGAGGGTTTTATGCTCAGTGAAATGAGCCAAGCCAAGAAAGACAAGTACCAAATGATTTCACTCATATGTGGAGTATAAGAACTAAGAAAAAAACTGAAGGAACAAAACAGCAGCAGACTCACAGAACCCAAGAATGGACTAATAGTTACCAAAGGGAAAGGGACTGGGGAGGATGGGTGGGAAGGGAGGGACAGGGGGAAAAAGGGGCATTACGATTAGCAGATGTAATGTTGCGGGGGCACGGTGAGGACTGTACAACTCAGAGAAGACAAGTAGTGATTCTATAGCATCTCACTATGCTGATGGACAGTGACTGTAATGGGGTTGGGGGGGACCTGATGAAGGGGGTAGTTTAATCACCATAATATTGCACATGTAATTGTAGATTAATGATACCAAAATAAACTTAAAAAAATATTTGATTGTGTATATGTACCACCACTTCTTTATCCATTCATTGACTGATGGACACTTAGGTTGCTTCCATTTCTTGGCTATTGTAAATAGAGCTGCAATAAACATAGGGGTACACATGTCTTTTTCAAACTGGGCTCCTGCATTCTTAGGGTAAATTCCTAGGAGTGGGATTCCTGGGTCAAATGGTATTTCTATTTTGAGTATTTTGAGGAACCTCCATACTGCTTTCCATAATGGTTGAACTAATTTACATTCCCACCAGCAGTGTAGGAGGGTTCCCCTTTCTCCACATCCTCGCCAACATTTGTTGTTGTTTGTCTTTTGGATGGTGGCCATCCTCACTGGTGTGAGGTGATATCTCACTGCAGTTTTAATCTGCATTTCTCTGATGGTTAGCGATGTGGAGCATCTTTTCATGTGCCTGTTGGCCATCTGAATTTCTTCTTTGGAGAAGTGTCTATTCGTGTCCTCTGCCCATTTCTTAATTGGCTTATTTGCTTTTTGTTTGTAGAGGTGCATGAGTTCTTTATATATTTTGTATGTCAACCCATTATTGGATATGTCATTTATGAATATAGTTTCCCATACTGTAGCATGTCTTTTTGTTCTACTGATGGTGTCCTTTTCTGTACAGAAGCTCTTTACTTTGATATATTCCCACTTGTTCATTTTTGCTTTTGTTTCCCTTGCCCAGGGAGATGCATTCAGGGAAAAGTTGCTCATGTTTATATTCAGGAGATTTTTGCCTGTGTCTTTTTCCTGATATTAGAGTTTTATGGTTTCCTGACTTACATTCAGGTGTTTGATCCATTTAGAGTTTACTTTTGTGCATGGGGTTAGACAATAATCCAGTTTCATTCTCATACATGTAGCTGTCCAGTTTTGCCAACATCAGCTCTTGAAGAGGCTGTATAAAGAACACAGCCGTTCTTTGCCAGCTGAGCCATTTCCCTCTATATTGCCAAATTCCCTAAACTTTTGTCACCTACCAACATCTCATCATTTGCAACTCACCTATTCCTAGGTCTCCCAAAATATTCCTCTGCTTCTAAGATTCCCCTGCCGCCTAACCCACCGAAAGGCCATTCTCGTCTCAAAAACTGAAACACGTTCTTATAATTTACAGTTTAATTGACGTACGATTGATGAGTACATTTTGTTTATATTTAGATAAACAAAACTGCTGAGATATGAAAGGTTGCATGGATGGGGAAAAGGAGGGACCGGTTACCTCACTGAGCCATTCCCTGTGCAGTGCCCCTCACATGGAGGTGTCATTCATGTGTATTAACATATGAATGAAACCTCTTTGTGAAGAGTAATGGACAACTTGTACGTGAAAGTGGTGGCCAGAGATGTCAAGTTGCCGGTTTTGGAGCCCAGGTTCAACCTCTTTCTAAGAGAGTAAATACAAGAACCATCAGCTCACAAGAAAACCACTTCCCCTTGGTTTCTTTCAGAATTTATATACTGTTGCTCTATTACGCTTAAGTAAATTGGGGAACACTTTTACTAAGACCACAGTCCCATTTTCTCTGCTGGGTCATTTTCCCTCTATATTCCCATAGGCCCTAACCTTTTCTCACCTACCAGTTTCTCATCATTTGTAAGTCATCTCTTCCTAGAGCCACAAAATGCTCTGGATCTCTGATTCCTCCACTGCTTAACCCACCCAACGTCCATTCTTGTTTCAAAGACTGAAACTCTTTTGTATTTTTTAGCTTTATTGAAGTAGGATTGATGAATACAGTTTGTTTATGTTTAGTTTTCATGTAAAAGGTTGCGTGGATGTGGAAAAAGAGGGACGGGTTGCCTCAGTGTGCCACTTCCTGTACAGTGCCCTTCACAGGAAGGTGTCATACATGTGGACGCAAATATTAGTGGCAACTTTTGTGAAGAGTAATGGCCAATATGTAGGTGTAAGTGTTGGCCTGAGGAGGGGAAGATGCCTGTTTTGGAGCCCAGGTTCCACTTTTCAATAAGGAACAGACACAGGAACCATGGAATTCCAGGGAACCACTCCCACTTGGTTTTTTCAAAAATGTGTATATTTTTGCCATATGATGCTTAACTAATATGGGAAAACATATTGAGAACAGAGCCCACCTTTGTCAGCAGAGCCGTTTTCCCTCTATATTGCCAAATTCCCTAACGTTTTCTCACCTACCAACTTCTCATCATTTCCAAATTATCTCTTCCTAGACTTCCCTATTAAAATTCTCTCCTGCCTCTCAGATTCCCCAAATGCTTATCCCAACGAAAGGCCATTCTCACCTCCGAGACTGAAACACTCTCTTTTGTTCCCCAGCTTTATTGAAGCATGATACATAATACAATTTGTTTATATATTAGGTTGGATGTGAAAGCTCCATGGGTGGGGAATAATAGGGACAGGATGCCTCACTGAGCCATTCCGTGTTCACTGCCCTGCACAGGGAGGTGTCTTTCATGTAGACTGAAATATGGCAGACACCATTGGTGAAGAGTAATGGACAACATGTAGGCATAAGTGGTGTCCTGGGGATGCGGAAATGCCTGTTTTGGAGTCCACGTTGCCCCTTTCCATAAGGGAAAAGACACAAGAACCAGGGGCTCCCAGGGAACCACATCCACATTGTTTCTGCAGGAATGTATGTATTTTTGCCAAATGATGCTAAACTAAACTGGAACACGTTGTATTTCAGACACAAAACCGCCTTGGTCACCTGACCTGTTTTCCCTCTATTTTGCTGAATATCCTAACCTTTTCTTCCCTACCGAGTTCTCATCTTTTCCAAATCACCTCTTCCTAGAGCTCCGTACTAAAACTCTTCCTGCCTCTCAGATCCTCCAATGCTTAAGCCAGCCAAAGACAAGTCTCCTTTTAGAGACTGAAACACTTTCTTATTTATACCGTTTTATTGCAATATGGTTGACAAACAATATTTATTTATATTTAGTTGGATGTGAAAGCTTCATGAATGGGGAGTAATAGGAGTACGATGCCTCACTGAGCCATTCTGTGTGCAGTGCCCCTCACAAGTAGGTGCCACAAACCTGGACTAAAATATTTATGGAACTGCTTTGTGAAGTGCAATGGAAAACATGTGGGCACCAGTGGTGACCTGGTGATGAAGGGAGGTCCTTTTTGGAGCCCAGGTTCCCCCTTTACCTAAGGGAAAAGATGAAGGATGGATGGGCTCACAAGGAGCCACTTCCACTTACTTTCTTCAAGAATTTACACATTCTGCCATATGAGCCTTAAATAAAGTGGCATCACCTTATATACAGAACACAGCCGCTCTTTGTCAGCTAAGCATTTCCCTCTCTATTAACAAATACTTTAACCTTTTTTCACCTGCCAACATCTGTCTTTTGGAACTCATCTCTTCCTACACATCCCCAAATATTCTCCTGCTTCTAAGATTCCTCTGCCGCTTGAACGACCCAAAGGACATCCTCATCTCAAGGACGGAAACACGTTCTTACTTCTTCTAGGTTTCTTGAAGTACGATTGATGAGTACAGTTTCTCCCTATTTAGATAAACAAAACTGGTTGGATGTGAAAGGTTGCATGGATGGGTAAAAGGAGGGATGGGCAGCCTCACTGAGCCAATCTGTGCAGTGCCCTTCCTAGGGAGGTGTCATTCATGTGTATTAAAATATGAAAGGAACCCCCTTTTGAAAAGTAATGGACGACTTGTTCACCAAAATGGTGGTCGGGGGTGGGAGGAGGACTGTTTTGGAGCCCGGGTTGAACCTCTTTCTAAGAGAATAAATACAAGAACCATCAGCTCACAAGAAAAGAGTTTCCCCTTAGTTTCTTCCAGAATTTATATACTGTTGCTCTTTGGCACTTAAGTAAATTGAGGAATACTTTTACAAAGACCACAGTCCCATTTTCTCTGCTGGGTCATTTTCCTTCTATATTCCCATAGGCCCTAACCTTATCTCACCTACCACTTTCTCATCATTTTAAGTCATCTCTTCCTAGAGCCATGAAATGCTCTGAATCTCAGATTCCTCCGGTGCTTAACCCACACAACGTCCATTCTCATTTCAAAGACTGAAACAGTTTCTTCTTTTTCCAGCTTTTTAAATTATGGTTGACAAATAAAATTTCTTTATAATTAGTTTTCCGTGAAAGCTTCACAAATGGGGAATACGAGCCTGAGGCCTCATCGAGTCATTCTGTGTTCAATGACTTTGCAAGGTGGTGTCATTCATGTAGACTAAAACGTGAGATGCACTCTCTTGTGAAGAATAATGGACAACATGTAGGCATAAGTGTTGGCGTTAGCATGGGGGGAGGTGCCTGTTTTGGAGCCCAGGTTCACCCTCTCCATAAGAGAATAGACACGAAAACCATGGGCAACCAGGGAACCACATCCACATTGTTTCTGCAGGAATGTATGTATTTTTGCAAAATGTTGCTTAACTAAACTGGAAAAACGTTGTATTTGGGACACAGCCCCCCTTGGACAGCTGACATTTTTTCCATCTATATTGCCAAATATCCTAACCTTTTTTACCTACCAAGTTCTCATCTTTTCCAAATCACCTCTTCCTAGAGTTGCGTATTAAACTCTTTCCTGCCTTTCAGATACTCCAATTCTTAAGCCAGCCAAAGACCAGCCTCATCTTAGAGACTGAAACACTTTCTTATTTATCCCGTTTATTGAAATATGGTTGACAAACAATATTTATGTTTAGTTGGATGTGAAAGCTTCATGAATGGGGAATAATAGGAGCACGATGCCTCACTGAGCCATTCTGTGTGCAGTGCACCTCAAAAGTAGGTGCCACAAACGTGGACTAAAATATTGATGGAACTTCTTTGTGAAGTGGAATGGAAAACATGAGGGTGTCAGTGGTGACCTGGTGATGGGTGGAGGTTCGTTTTGGAGCCCAGGTTCCACCATTACGTAAGGGAAATGATGCAGGATCGATGGGCTCCCAGGGAACCGCTTCCACTCAGTTTCTTCAAGAATTTATACATTTCTGCCATATGAGCCTTAATTAAAGTGGCATCACCCTATATCGAGAACACAGCCACTCTTTGCCAGCTGAGCATTTGCCTCTCTATTACCAAATACCCTAACTTTTGTCACCTGCCAACATCTGTCTTTTGGGACTCATCTCTTCCTACACATCCCCAAATATTCTCCTGCTTCTAAGATTCCTCTACCTCTTGAACCACCCAAAGGCCATCCTCGTCTCAAGGACGGAAACACGTTCTTACTTTTTCTAGATTTATTGAAATACGATTGATGAGTACAATTTGTCCCAATTTAGATAAACAAAACTGGTTGGATGTGAAAGGTTGCATGGATAGGGAAAAGGAGGGACGGGGAGCCTCACTGAGCCAATCTGTGCAGCGCCCTTCCTAGGGAGGTGTCATTCCTGTGTACTAAAATATGAAAGGAACCCCCTTTTGGAGAGTAATGGACAACTTGTACATCAAAATGGTGGTCGGGGGTGGGAAGAGGCCCGTTTTGGAGCCCGGGTTCAACCTCTTTCTAAGAGAATAAATACAAGAACCATCAGTTCACAAGGAAACAGCTTCCCCTTAATTTGTTCCAGAATTTATATACTGTTGCTCTTTGGCGCTTAAGTAAATTGGGGAATACTTTTACTAAGACCACAGTCCCATTTTCTGTGCTGGGACATTTTCCCCTCTATATTCCCATATTCCGTAACCTTTTCTCACCTACCAGTTTCTCATCATTTGTAAGGCATCTCTTCCTAGAGCCATGAAATGCTCTGACTCTAAGATTCCTCCGCTGCTTAACCCACCTAACGTCCATTCTCATTTCAAAGACTGAAACACTTTCTTATTTTTCCAGCTTTTCAAATTATGGGTTACAAATAAATTTTCTTTTTAATTAGTTGGCCATGAAAGCTTCACAGATGGGGAATACGGGCCTGAGCCCTCACCGAGTCATTCTGTGTTCAATGCCCTGTCCAAGGTGGTTTCATTCATGTAGACTAAAACGTGAGATGCACTCTCTTGTGAAGAGTAATGGACAACATGTAGGCATAAGTGTTGGCCTTAGCATGGGGAGGTGCCTGTTTTGGAGCCCAGGTTCCCCCTCTTCATAAGAGAATAGACACGAGAACCATGGGCACCCAGGGAACCACATCCACATTGTTTCTGCAGGAATGTATGTATTTTTGCCAAATGATGCTTAACTAAAGTGGAAAAACGTTGTAATTGGGACACAGCCCACCTGGGTCAGCTGACATGTTTTCCCTCTATATTGCCAAGTATCCTAACATTTTCTTATCTACGAACTCCTCGTCTTTTCCAAGTTACCTCTTCTTAGAGCTCCGTACTAAAACTCTTTCCTACCTCTCAGATCCTCCAATGCTTAAGCCAGCCAAAGGCAAGCCTCGTCTTAGAGACTGAAACACTTTCTTATTTATCCCGTTTTATTGAAATATGGTTGACAAACAATATTTATATTTAGTTGGTTGTGATAGCTTCATGAATGGGGTGTAACAGGAGCATGATGTCTCACTGAGCCATTCTGTGTGCAGAGCCCCTCACAAGTAGGTGCCACAAAGGTGGACTAAAATATTTATGGAACTGATTTGTGAAGTGTAATGGAAAACATGAGGGTGTCATTGGTGACCTGGTGATGGGGGGAGGTCCGTTTTGGAGCCCGGGTCCCCCTTTACGTAAGGGAAAAGAGGCAGGATCGATGGGCTCCCAGGGAAAATCTTCCACTTAGTTTCTTCAAGAATTTATACATTTGTGCCATATGAGCCTTAAATAAAGTGGCATCACCCTATGCAGAGAACACAGCTGCTCTTTGCTAGCTGAGCATTTCCCTCTCTATTACCAAATACCTATCCTTTGGTCACCTGCCAAATCTGTCTTTTGCAACTCATCTCTTCGTACACATCCCCAAATATTCTTCTGCTTCTAAGATTCTTCTGCCACTTGAACCACCCAAAGGACATCCTCGTCTCAAGGCCGGAAACACGTTCTTACTTTTTCTAGGTTTATTGAAGTATGATTGATGAGTACAATTTGTTACTATTTAGATAAACAAAACTGGTTGGATGTGAAAGGTTGCATGGTTGGGGAAAAGGAGGGAGGGGAAGCCTCACTGAGCCAATCTGTGCAGTGCCCTTCCTAGGGAGGTGTCATATCTGTGTACTAATATATGAAAGGAACCCCCTTCTGAAGACTAATGGAAAACGTGTACATCAAAATGGTGGTCGTGAGTGGGAAGAGACCTGTTTTGTAGCCGGGTTCAACCTCTTTCTGAGCGAATAAATACAAGAACCATCAGCTCACAAGAAAACTACTTCCCCTTAGTTTCTTCCAGAATTTAAATACTGTTGCTCTATGATGCTTAAGTAAATTGGGAATCCTTTTACTAAGACCACGGTCCCAATATCTCTGCTCAGTCATTTTCCCTCTATATTCCCATAGGCCCTAACCTTTTCTCACCTACCAGTTTCTCATCATTTGTAAGTCATCTCTTCCTAAAGCCACCAAATACTCTGACTCTCAGATTCCTCTGCTGCTTAACGGGCCCAATGACCATTCTCATTTCAAAGACTGAAATAGTTTCTTATTTTTCCAGCTTTTTAAATTATGGGTGAAAAATAAAATTTCTTTATAATTCTTTGGCCGTGAAAACTTCTCAGATGGGGAATACGGGCCTGAGGCCTCACCGAGTCATTCTCTGTTCAGTCCCTTTGCAAGGTGGTGTCATTCATGTAGAATAAAACGTGAGATGCACTCTCTTGTGAAGAGTAATGGGTAACATGCAGGCATAAGTGTTGGCCTTAGCATGGGGAAGTGCCTGTTTTGGAGCCCAGGTTCCCGCTCTTCATAAGAGAATAGACACAAGAACCATGGGCACCCAGGGAACCACATCCACATTATTTCTGCAGGAATGTATGTATTTTTGCCAATGATGCTTAACTAAAGTGGAAAAACGTTGTAATTGGGACTCAGCCCACCTGGGTCAGCTGACATGTTTTCCCTGTACATTGCCAAATATCCTAAACTTTTCTTATCTACCAAATTCTCGTCTTTTCCAAGTCACCTCTTCTTAGAGCTCCGTACTACAACTCTTTCCTGCCTCTCAGATCCTCCAATGCTTAAGCCAGCCAAAGACAAGTCTCCTCTTAGAGACTGAAACACTTTCTTATTTATACCATTTTATTGCAATATGGTTGACAAAAAGTATTTATTTATATTTAGTTGGATGTGACAGCTTCATGAATGGGGAGTAATAGGTGCACGATGCCTCACTGAGCCATTCTGTGTGCAGAGCCCCTCACGTGTAGGTGCCACAAACGTGGACTAAAATACTTACGGAACTGATTTGTGAAGTGTAATGGAAAACATGAGGGTGTCACTGGTGAACTGGTGATGGAGGGAGGTCCGTTTTGGAGCCCATGTTCCCCCTTTATGTAAGGGAAAAGATGCAGGATTGATGGCTCCCAGGGAAGTGCTTCCACTTAGTTTCTTCAAGAATTTATACATTTCTGCCATATGAGCCTTAAATAAAGTGGCATCACCTTATATAGAAAACACAGCAACTCTTGGCCAGCAGAGCATTTCCCTCTCTATTACCAAATACCCTAACCTTTTGTCACCTGAAAACATCTGTATTTTGCAACTCATCTCTTCCTACCCATCCTCAAATACTCTCCTGCTTCTAAGATTCCTCTGCCTCTTAAACCACCCAAAAGCCATCCTCGTGTCAAGGACAGAAACACGTTCTTACTTTTTCTAGGTTTATTGAAGTACGATTGATGAGTATAATTTGTTCCTATTTAGATAAACAAAACTGGTTGGATGTGAAAGGTTGCATGGATGGGGAAAAGGAGGGAGGGGCAGTCTCACTGAGCCAATCTGTGCAGTGCGCTTCCTAGGGAGGTGTCATTCCTGTGTACTAATATATGAAAGGAACACCCTTTTATAGATTAATAATCGACTTGCTCACCAAAATGGTGGTCGGGGGTGGGAAGAGGCCCATTTTGGAGCCCGGGTTCAACCTCTTTCTAAGAGAATAAATACAAGAACCATCAGTTCATTAGAAAAGAGCTTCCCCTAAGTTTCTTCTAGAATTTATATACTGTTGCTCTTTGGCGATTAAGTAAATTGGGGAACACTTTTACTAAGACCACAGTCTCATTTTCTCTGCTGGGTCATTTTCCCTCTATATTCCCATAGGCCCTAACCTTTTCTCACCTACCAGTTTTCATCATTTGGAAGTCATCTCTTCCTAGCGCCACGAAATGCTCTGTCTCTCAGATTCCACCGCTGCTTAACCCAACCAACGTCCATTCTCATTTCAAAGACTGAAACAGTTTCTTATTTTTCCAGCTTTTTAAATCATGGTTGTCAAATAAAATTTCTTTATAATTATTTGGCCGTGAAAGCTTCACAAATGGGGAATACGGGCCTGAGACCTTACCGAGTCATTCTGTGTTCAGTGCCCTTTGCAAGGTAGTGTCATTCATGTAGACGAAAACGTGATATGTACTGCCTTGTGAAGAGTAATGGACAACATGTAGGCATAAGTGTTGGCTTTAGCATGGGAGGTGCCTGTTTTGGAGCCCAGCTTCCCCCTCTTCATAAGAGAATAGACACGAGAACCATGTTCACCCAGGGAACCACATCCACATTTTTTCTGCAGGAATGTATGTATTTTTGCCAAATGAGGCTTAACTAAAGTGGAAAAACGTTCTATTTGGGACACAGCCCACCTGGGTCAGCTGACATGTTTTCCCTGTATATTGCCGAATATCCTAACCTTTTCTTATCTACCAACTTCTCCTCTTTTCCAAATCACCTCTTCCTTGAGCTCCGTACTAAAAGTCTTTCCTGCCTCTCAGATCCTCCAATGCTTAAGCCAGCATAGACATGTCTCCTCTTACAGACTGAAACACTTTCTTATTTATCCCGTTTTCTTGAAATATGGTTCACAAAGAATATTTATTTATATTTAGTTGGATTTGAAATATTCATGAATGCGGAGTAATAGGAGCACGATGCCTCACTGAGCTGTTCTGTATGCAGTGCCCCTGAGAAGTAGGTGCCACACCCGTGGATTAATATATTTATGGATCTGCTTTGTGAAGTGTAATGGAAAACATGACGGTGTCAGTGGTGACATGGTGATGAAGGGAGGTCCTTTTTGGAGCCCAGGTTCCTCTTTTACGTAAGACAAAAGATACACCATCGGTGGGCTCCCAGGGAGCCACTTCCACTTAGTATCTTCAGTAATTTATGCATTTGTGCCATATGAGCCTTAAATAAAGTGGCATCACCTTATATAGAGAACAGAGCTGCCCTTTGCCAGCTGAGCATTTCCCTCTCTATTACCAAGTACCCTAACCTTTTGTCACCTGCCAACACCTGTCTTTTGCAACTCATCTCTTCCTACACATCCCCAAATATTCTCCTGCTTCTAAGATTCCTCTGCCTCTTGAACCACCCAAAGGCCATTCTCGTGTCAAGGACAGAAACACGTTCTTACTTTTTCTAGGTTTATTGAAGTACGATTGGTGAGTACAATTAGTTCCTATTTAGATAAACAAAACTGGTTGGACGTGAAAGGTTGCATGGATGAGGAAAAGGAGGGGGGGGCAACCTCACTGAGCCAATGTGTGCAAAGCGCTTCCTAGGGAGGTGTCATTCCTGTGTACTAATATATGAAAAGAACACCCTTTTATAGAGTAATAATCGACTTGTTCACCAAAATGGTGGTCGGGGGTGGGAAGAGGCCCATTTTGGAGCCCGGGTTCAACCTCTTTCTAAGAGAATAAATACAAGAACCATCAGTTCATTAGAAAAGAGCTTCCCCTAAGTTTCTTCTAGAATTTATATACTGTTGCTCTTTGGCGATTAAGTAAATTCGGGAAGACTTTTACTAAGACCACAGTCTCATTTTCTCTGCTGGGTCATTTTCCCTCTATATTCCCATAGGCCCTAACCTTTTCTCACCTACCAGTTTCTCATCATTTGGAAGTCATCTCTTCCTAGAGCCACGAAATGCTCTGACTCTCAGATTCCACCGCTGCTTAACCCAACCAACGTCCATTCTCATTTCAAAGACTGAAACAGTTTCTTATTTTTCCAGCTTTTTAAATCATGGTTGTCAAATAAAATTTCTTTATAATTATTTGGCCGTGAAAACTTCACAAATGGGGAATACGGGCCTGAGACCTTACCGAGTCATTCTGTGTTCAGTGCCCTTTGCAAGGTAGTGTCATTCATGTAGACTAAAACGTGATATGTACTGCCTTGTGAAGAGTAATGGACAACATGTAGGCATAAGTGTTGGCTTTAGCATGGGAGGTGCCTGTTTTGGAGCCCAGCTTCCCCCTCTTCATAAGAGAATAGACACGAGAACCATGGGCACCCAGGGAACCACAACCACATTGTTTCTGCAGGAATATATGTATTTTTGCCAAATGATGCTTAACTAAAGTGGAAAAACGTTGTAATTGGGACACAGCCCACCTGGGTCAGCTGACATGTTTTCCCTGTATATTGCTGAATATCCTAACCTTTTCTTATCTACCAAATTCTCGTCTTTTCCAAGTCACCTCTTCTTAGAGCTCTGTACTAAAACTCTTTCCTGCCTCTCAGATCCTCCAATGCTTAAGCCAGCCAAAGACAAGTCTCCTCTTAGAGACTGAAACACTTTCTTATTTATACCATTTTATTGCAATAGGGTTGACAAAAAATATTTATTTATATTTAGTTGGATGTGACAGCTTCATGAATGGGGAGTAATAGGAGCACGATGCCTCACTGAGCCATTCTGTGTGCAGAGCCCCTCACGAGTAGGTGCCACAAACGTGGACTAAAATATTTATGGAACTGATTTGTGAAGTGTAATGGAAAACATGAGGGTGTCAGTGGTGACCTGGTGATGGAGGGAGGTCCGTTTTGGAGCCCAGGTTCCCCCTTGATGTAAGGGAAATATGCAGGATTGATGGCTCCCAGGGAAGTGCTTCCACTTAGTTTCTTCAAGAATTTATACATTTCTGCCATATGAGCATTAAATAAAGTGGCATCACCTTATATAGAGAACACAGCAACTCTTTGCCAGCAGAGCATTCGCCTCTCTATTACCAAATACCCTAACCTTTTGTCACCTGACAACATCTGTCTTTTGCAACTCATCTCTTCCTACCCATCCTCAAATACTCTCCTGCTTCTAAGATTCCTCTGCCTCTTGAACCACCCAAAGGCCATCCTCGTCTCAAGGACAGAAACACGTTCTTACTTTTTCTAGGTTTATTGAAGTACAATTGATGAGTACAATTAGTTCCTATTTAGATAAACAAAACTGGTTGGATGTGAAAGGTTGCATGGATAGGGATAAGGAGGGAGGGGCAGCCTCACTGAGCCAATCTGTGCAGTGCGCTTCCTAGGGAGGTTTCATTCCTGTGTACTAATATATGAAAAGAACACCCTTTTATAGAGTAATAATCGACTTGTTCACCAAAATGTTGGTCGGGGGTGGGAAGAGGCCCATTTTGGAGCCCGGGTTCAACCTCTTTCTAAGAGAATAAATACAAGAACCATCAGTTCATTAGAAAACAGCTTCCCCTAAGTTTCTTCTAGAATTTATATACTGTTGCTCTTTGGCGATTAAGTAAATTGGGGAACACTTTTACTAACCACAGTCCCATTTTCTCTGCTGGGTCTTTTTCCCTCTATATTCCCATAGGCCCTAACCTTTTCTCACCCACCAGTTTCTCATCATTTGGAAGTCATCTCTTCCTAGAGCCACGAAATGCTCGAACTCTCAGATTCCACCGCTGCTTAACCCAGCCAACGTCCATTCTCATTTCAAAGACTGAAACAGTTTCTTATTTTTCCAGCTTTTTAAATCATGGTTGTCAAATAAAATTTCTTTATAATTATTTGGCCGTGAAAGCTTCACAAATGGGGAATACGGGCCTGAGACCTTACCGAGTCATTCTGTGTTCAGTGCCCTTTGCAAGGTAGTGTCATTCATGTAGACTAAAACGTGATATGCACTCCCTTGTGAAGAGTAATGGACAACATGTAGGCATAAGTGCTGGCTTTAGCATGGGAGGTGCCTGTTTTGGAGCCCAGCTTCCCCCTCTTCATAAGAGAATAGACACGAGAACCATGGGCACCCAGGGAACCACATCCATATTGTTTCTGCAGGAATCTATGTATTTTTGCCAAATGATGCTTAACTAAAGTGGAAAAACGTTGTATTTGGGACACAGCCCCCCTGGGTCAGCTGACATGTTTTCCGTGTATATTGCCGAATATCCTAACCTTTTCTTATCTACCAACTTCTCCTCTTTTCCAAATCACCTCTTCCTAGAGCTCTGTACTAAAACTCTTTCCTGCCTCTCAGATCCTCCAATGCTTAAGCCAGCCAACGACAAGCCTCGTCTTAGAGACTGAAACACTTCCTTATTTATCCCGTTTTATTGAAATATGGTTGACAAACAATATTTCTATTTAGTTGGTTGTGGTAGCTTCATGAATGGCGATTAATAGGAGCATGATGTCTCACTGAGCCATTCTGTGTGCAGTGCCCCTCACAAGTAGGTGCCACAACCATGGACTAAAATATTTATGGAACTGCTTTGTGAAGTGTAATGGAAAACATCAGGGCATCAGTGGTGACCTGCTGATGAGGGGAGGTCCTTTTTGGAGCCCAGGTACCCTTTTACGTAAGAGAAAAGATACACGATCGGTGGGCTCCCAGGGAGCCTCTTCCACTTAGTATCTTCAGTAATTTATGCATTTGTGCCATATGAGCCTTAAATAAAGTGGCATCACCTTATATAGAGAACACAGCAACTCTCGCCAGCTGAGCATTTCCCTCTCTATTACCAAATACGTAACCTTTGGTCACCTGCCATCATCTGTCTTTTGCAACTCATCTCTTCCTACACATCCTCAAATACTATCCTGCTTCTAAGATACCTCTGCCTCTTGAACCACCCAAAGGCCATCCTCGTCTCAAGGACAGAAACACGTTCTTACTTTTTCTAGGTTTATTGAAGTACGATTGATGAGTACAATTAGTTCCTATTTAGATAAACAAAACTGGTTGGATGTGAAAGGTTGTATGGATGGGGATAAGGAGGGAGGGGCAGCCTCACTGAGCCAATCTGTGCAGTGCGCTTCCTAGGGAGGTGTCATTCCTGTGTACTAATATATGAAAAGAACACCCTTTTATAGAGTAATAATCGACTTGTTCACCAAAATGGTGGTCGGGGAAGGGAGGAGGCGCATTTTGGAGCCCGGAATCAACCTCTTTCTAAGAGAATAAATACAAGAACCATCAGTTCATTAGAAAACAGCTTCCCCTAAGTTTCTTCTAGAATTTATATACTGTTCCTCTTTGGCGATTAAGTAAATTGGGGAAGACTTTTACTACGACCACAGTCTCATTTTCTCTGCTGGGTCATTTTCCCTCTATATTCCCATAGGCCCTAACCTTTTCTCACCTACCAGTTTTCATCATTTGGAAGTCATCTCTTCCTAGCGCCACGAAATGCTCTGACTCTCAGATTCCACCGCTGCTTAACCCAGCCAACGTCCATTCTCATTTCAAAGACTGAAACAGTTTCTTATTTTTCCAGCTTTTTAAATCATGGTTGTCAAATAAAATTTCTTTATAATTATTTGGCCGTGAAAGCTTCACAAATGGGGAATATGGGCCTGAGACCTTACCGAGTCATTCTGTGTTCAGTGCCCTTTGCAAGGTAGTGTCATTCATGTAGACTAAAACGTGATATGTACTGCCTTGTGAAGAGTAATGGACAACATGTAGACATAAGTGTTGGCTTTAGCATGGGAGGTGCCTGTTTTGGAGCCCAGCTTCCCCCTCTTCATAAGAGAATAGACACGAGAACCATGGGCACCCAGGGAACCACATCCACATTGTTTCTGCAGGAATATATGTATTTTTGCCAAATGATGCTTAGCTAAAGTGGAAAAACGTTGTAATTGGGACACAGCCCACCTGGGTCAGCTGACATGTTTTCCCTGTATATTGCCGAATATCCTAACTTTTTCTTATCTACCAAATTCTCGTCTTTTCCAAGTCACCTCTTCTTAGAGCTCTGTACTAAAACTCTTTCCTGCCTCTCAGGTCCTCCAATGCTTAAGCCAGCCAAAGGCAAGTCTCCTCTTAGAGACTGAAACACTTTCTTATTTATACCATTTTATTGCAATATGGTTGACAAATAATATTTATTTATATTTAGTTGGATGTGACAGCTTCATGAATGGGGAGTAATAGGAGCACGATGCCTCACTGAGCCATTCTGTGTGCAGAGCCCCTCACGAGTAGGTGCCACAAACGTGGACTAAAATATTTATGGAACTGATTTGTGAAGTGTAATGGAAAACATGAGGGTGTCAGTGGTGACCTGGTGATGGAGGGAGGTCCGTTTTGGAGCCCAGGTTCCCCCTTTATGTAAGGGAAATGATGCAGGATTGATGGCTCCCAGGGAAGTGCTAACACTTAGTTTCTTCAAGAATTTATACATTTCTGCCATATGAGCCTTAAATAAAGTGGCATCACCTTATATAGAGACCACAGCAACTCTTTGCCAGCAGAGCATTTCCCTCTCTATTACCAAATACCCTAACCTTTTGTCACCTGACAACATCTGTCTTTTGCAACTCATCTCTTCCTACCCATCCTCAAATACTCTCCTGCTTCTAAGATTCCTCTGCCTCTTGAACCACCCAAAGGCCATCCTCGTCTCAATGACAGAAACACGTTCTTACTTTTTCTAGGTTTATTGAAGTACGATTGATGAGTACAATTAGTTCCTATTTAGATAAACAAAACTGGTTGGATGTGAAAGGTTGCATGGATGGGGAAAAGGAGGGAGGGGCAGCCTCACTGAGCCAATCTGTGCAGTGCGCTTCCTAGGGAGGTGTCATTCCTGTGTACTAATATATGAAATGAACACCCTTTTGAAGAGTAATAAACGACTTGTTCACCAAAATGGTGGTCGGGGGTGGGAAGAAGCCCGTTTTGGAGCCCGGGTTCAACCTCTTTCTAAGAGAATAAATACAAGAACCATCAGTTCATTAGAAAAGAGCTTCCCCTAAGTTTCTTCTAGAATTTATATACTGTTGCTCTTTGGCGATTAAGTAAATTGGGGAACACTTTTACTAAGACCACAGTCTCATTTTCTCTGCTGGGTCATTTTCCCCCTTTATTCCCATAGGCCCTAGCCTTTTCTCACCTACCAGTTTCTCATCATTTGTAAGTCATCTCTTCCTAGAGCCACGAAATGCTCTGACTCTCAGATTCCACTGCTGCTTAGCCCAACCAACGTCCATTCTCATTTCAAAGACTGAAAGAGTTTCTTATTTTTCCAGCTTTTTAAATCATGGTTGTCAAATAAAATTTCTTTATAATTATTTGGCCGTGAAAGCTTCACAAATGGGGAATACGGGCCTGAGACCTTACCGAGTCATTCTGTGTTCAGTGCCCTTTGCAAGGTAGTGTCATTCATGTAGACTAAAACGTGATATGCACTCCCTTGTGAAGAGTAATGGACAACATGTAGGCATAAGTGTTGGCTTTAGCATGGGAGGTGCCTGTTTTGGAGCCCAGCTTCCCCCTCTTCATAAGAGAATAGACACGAGAACCATGGGCACCCAGGGAACCACATCCACATTGTTTCTGCAGGAATGTATGTATTTTTGCCAAATGATGCTTAACTAAAGTGGAAAAACGTTGTAATTGGGACACAGCCCCCCTGGGTCAGCTGACCTTTTTTCCCTCTATATTGCCAAGTATCCTAACATTTTCTTATCTACCAACTCCTCATCTTTTCCAAGTTACCTCTTCTTAGAGCTCCGTACTAAAAGTCTTTCCTGCCTCTCAGATCCTCCAATTCTTAAGCCAGCCAAAGACATGTCCCCTCTTAGAGACTGAAACACTTTCTTATTTATCCCGTTTTCTTGAAATATGGTTCACAAAGAATATTTATTTATATTTAGTTGGATGTGAAATCTTCATGAATGGGGAGTAATAGGAGCACGATGCCTCACTGAGCTGTTCTGTATGCAGTGCCCCTCAGAAGTAGGTGTCACACCCGTGGGTTAATATATTTATGGAACTGCTTTGTGAAGTGTAATGGAAAACATGATGGTGTCAGTGGTGACATGGTGATGAAGGGAGGTCCTTTTTGGAGCCCAGGTTCCCCTTTTACGTAAGAGAAAAGATCCACCATCGGTGGGCACCCAGGGAGCCAATTCCACTTAGTATCTTCAGTAATATATGCATTTGTGCCATATGAGCCTTAAATAAAGTGGCATCACCATATATAGAGAACAGAGCTGCTCTTTGCCAGCTGAGCATTTCCCTCTCTATTACCAAATACCTAACCTTTGGTCACCTGCCATCATCTGTCTTTTGCAACTCATTTCTTCCTACACATCCCCAAATATTCTCCTCCTTCTATGATTCCTCTGCCTAGTCAACCACCCAAAGGCCATCCTCGTCTCAAGGACGGAAACACGTTTTTACTTTTTCTAGGTTTATTGAAGTTCGATCGATGAGTACAATTTGTCCCTATTTAGATAAACAAAACTGGTTGGATGTGAAAGGTTGCATGGATGGGAAAAAGGAGGGAGGGGCAGCCTCACTGAGCCAATCTGTGCAGTGCCCTTCCTAAGGACGTGTCATTCCTGTGTACTAATATATGAAAGGAACACCCTTTTGAAGAGTAATAAACGACTTGTTCACCAAAATGGTGGTCGGGGGTTGGAAGAGGCCCGTTTTGGAGCCCGGGTTCAATCTCTTTCTAAAAGAATAAATACAAGAAACATCAGTTCATTAGAAAATAGCTTCCCCTAAGGTTCTTCTAGAATTTATATACTGTTGCTCTTTGGCGATTAAGTAAATTGGGGAAGACTTTTACTAAGACCACAGTCTCATTTTCTCTGCTGGGTCATTTTCCCTCTATATTCCCATAGGCCCTAACCTTTTCTCACCTACCAGTTTCTCATCATTTGTAACTCATCTCTTCCTAGAGCCATGAAATGCTCTGACTCTCAGATTCCACCGCTGCTTAACCCAACCAACGTCCATTCTCATTTCACAGACTGAAACAGTTTCTTATTTTTCCAGCTTTTTAAATCATGGTTGTCAAATAAAATTTCTCTATAATTATTTGGCCGTGAAAGCTTCACAAATGGGGAATACGGGCCTGAGACCTCACCGAGTCATTCTGTGTTCAGTGCACTTTGCAAGGTAGTGTCATTCATGTAGACTAAAACGTGGATTGCACTCTCTTGTGAAGAGTAATGGACAACATGTAGGCATAAGTGTTCGCTTTAGCATGGGAGGTGCCTGTTTTGGAGCCCAGGTTCCCGCTCTTCATAAGAGAATAGACACGAGAACCATGGGCACCCAGGGAACCACATCCACATTGTTTCTGCAGGAATGTATGTATTTTTGCTAAATGATGCTTAACTAAAGTGGAAAAACGTTGTATTTGGGACACAGCCCCCTTGGGTCAGCTGACATGTTTTCCTTGTATATTGCCGAATATCCTAACCTTTTCTTATCTACCAACTTCTCCTCTTTTCCAAATCACCTCTTCCTAGAGCTCCATACTAAAAGTCTTTCCTGCCTCTCAGATCCTCCAGTGCTTAAGCCAGCCAAAGACATGTCCCCTCTTAGAGACTGAAACACTTTCTTATTTATCCCGTTTTCTTGAAATATGGTTCACAAAGAATATTTATTTATATTTAGTTGGATTTGAAATATTCATGAATGCGGAGTAATAGGAGCACGATGCCTCACTGAGCTGTTCTGTATGCAGTGCCCCTCAGAAGTAGGTGCCACACCCGTGGATTAATATATTTATGGAACTGCTTTGTGTAGTGTAATGGAAAACATGACGGTGTCAGTGGTGGCATGGTGATGAAGGGAGGTCATTTTTGGAGCCCAGGTTCCCCTTTTACGTAAGACAAAAGATACACCATCGGTGGGCTCCCAGGGAGCCACTTCCACTTAGTATCTTCAGTAATTTATGCATTTGTGCCATATGAGCCTTAAATAAAGTGGCATCACCTTATATAGAGAACAGAGCTGCCCTTTGCCAGCTGAGCATTTCCCTCTCTATTACCAAATACCCTAACCTTTTGTCACCTGCCAACACCTCTCTTTGCAACTCATCTCTTCCTACACATCCCCAAATATTCTCCTGCTTCTAAGATTCCTCTGCCTCTTGAACGACCCAAAGGCCATCCTCGTCTCAAGGACGGAAACACGTTTTTACTTTTTCTAGGTTTATTGAAGTACGATCGATGAGTACAATTTGTCCCTATTTAGATAAACAAAACTGGTTGGACGTGAAAGGTTGCATGGATGAGGAAAAGGAGGGAGGGGCAGCCTCACTGAGCCAATCTGTGCAGTGCCCTTCCTAGGGAGGTGTCATTCCTGTGTACTAATATATGAAAAGAACACCCTTTTATAGAGTAATAATCGACTTGATCACCAAAATGGTGGTCGGGGGTGGGAAGAGGCGCATTTTGGAGCCCGGGTTCAACCTCTTTCTAAGAGAATAAATACAAGAACCATCAGTTCATTAGAAAAGAGCTTCCCCTAAGTTTCTTCTAGAATTTATATACTGTTGCTCTTTGGCGATTAAGTAAATTGGGGAACACTTTTACTAAGACCACAGTCCCATTTTCTCTGCTGGGTCATTTTCCCTCTATATTCCCATTGGCCCTAACCTTTTCTCACCTTCCAGTTTCTCATCATTTGTAAGTCATCTCTTCCTAGAGCCACGAAATGCTCTGACTCTCAGATTCCACCGCTGCTTAACCCAACCAACGTCCATTCTCATTTCAAAGACTGAAACAGTTTCTTATTTTTCCAGCTTTTTAAATCATGGTTGTCAAATAAAATTTCTTTATAATTATTTGGCCGTGAAAGCTTCACAAATGGGGAATACGGGCCTCAGACCTTACCGAGTCATTCTGTGTTCAGTGCCCTTTGCAAGGTAGTGTCATTCATGTAGACTAAAACGTGATATGTACTGCCTTGTGAAGAGTAATGGACAACATGTAGACATAAGTGTTGGCTTTAGCATGGGAGGTGCCTGTTTTGGAGCCCCGCTTCCCCCTCTTCATAAGAGAATAGACACGAGAACCATGGGCACCCAGGGAACCACATCCACATTGTTTCTGCAGGAATATATGTATTTTTGCCAAATGATGCTTAACTAAAGTGGAAAAACGTTGTAATTGGGACACAGCCCACCTGGGTCAGCTGACATGTTTTCCCTGTATATTGCCGAATATCCTAACCTTTTCTTATCTACCAACTTCTCCTCTTTTCCAAATCACCTCTTCCTACAGCTCCGTACTAAAAGTCTTTCCTGCCTCTCAGATCCTCCAATGCTTAAGCCAGCCAAAGACAAGTCTCTTCTTAGAGACTGAAACACTTTCTTATTTATACCATTTTATTGCAATATGGTTGACAAAAAATATTTGTTTATATTTAGTTGGATGTGACAGCTTCATGAATGGGGAGTAATAGGAGCACGATGCCTCACTGAGCCATTCTCTGTGCAGAGCCCCTCACGAGTAGGTGCCACGAACGTGGACTAAAATATTTATGGAACTGATTTGTGAAGTGTAATGGAAAACATGAGGGTGTCATTGGTGACCTGGTGATGGAGGGAGGTCCGTTTTGGAGCCCAGGTTCCCCCTTCATGTAAGGGAAAAGATGCAGGATTGATGGCTCCCAGGGAAGTGCTTCCACTTAGTTTCTTCAAGAATTTATACATTTCTGCCATATGAGCCTTAAATAAAGTGGCATCACCTTATATAGAGAACACAGCAACTCTTTGCCAGCAGAGCATTTCCCTCTCTATTACCAAATACCCTAACCTTTTGTCACCGGACAACATCTGTCTTTTGCAACTCATCTCTTCCTACCCATCCTCAAATACTCTCCTGCTTCTAAGATTCCTCTGCCTCTTGAACCACCCAAAGGCCATCCTCGTGTCAAGGACAGAAACACGTTCTTACTTTTTCTAGGTTTATTGAAGTACGATTGATGAGTACAATTAGTTCCTATTTAGATAAACAAAACTGGTTGGATGTGAAAGGTTGCATGGATGGGGAAAAGGAGGGAGGGGCAGCCTCACTGAGCCAATCTGTGCAGTGCGCTTCCTAGGGAGGTTTCATTCCTGTGTACTAATATATGAAAAGAACACCCTTTTATAGAGTAATAATCGGCTTGTTCACCAAAATGGTGGTCGGGGGTGGGAAGAGGCCCATTTTGGAGCCCGGGTTCAACCTCTTTCTAAGAGAATAAATACAAGAACCATCAGTTCATTAGAAAAGAGCTTCCCCTAAGTTTCTTCTAAAATTTATATACTGTTGCTCTTTGGCGATTAAGTAAATTGGGGAACACTTTTACTAAGACCACAGTCCCATTTTCTCTGCTGGGTCTTTTTCCCTCTATATTCCCATAGGCCCTAACCTTTTCTCACCTACCAGTTTCTCATCATTTGTAAGTCATCTCTTCCTAGAGCCACGAAATACTCTGACTCTCAGATTACACCGCTGCTTAAACCAACCAACGTCCATTCTCATTTCAAAGACTGAAAGAGTTTCTTATTTTTCCAGCTTTTTAAATCATGGTTGACAAATAAAATTTCTTTATAATTATTTGGCCGTCAAAGCTTCACAGATGGGGAATACGGGCCTGACGCCTCACCAAGTCATTCTGTGTTCAGTGCCCTTTGAAAGGTAGTGTCATTCATGTAGACTAAAACGTGTATTACACTCTCTTGTGAAGAGTAATGGACAACATGTAGGCATAAGTGTTGGCTTTAGCATGGGAGGTGCCTGTTTTGGCACCCAGGTTCCCGCTCTTCATAAGAGAATAGACACGAGAACCATGGGCACCCAGGGAACCACATCCACATTGTTTCTGCAGGAATGTATGTATTTTTGCCAAAATGATGCTTAACTAAAGTGGAAAAACGTTCTATTTGGGACACAGCCCCCCTGGGTCAGCTGACATGTTTTCCGTGTATATTGCCGAATATCCTAACCTTTTCTTATCTACCAACTTCTCCTCTTTTCCAAATCACCTCTTCCTACAGCTCCGTACTAAAAGTCTTTCCTGCCTCTCAGTTCCTCCAATGCTTAAGCCAGCCAAAGACAAGCCTCGTCTTAGAGACTGAAACACTTTCTTATTTATCCCTTTTTATTGAAATACTGTTGACAAACAATATTTATATTTAGTTGGTTGTGGTAGCTTCATGAATGGCGCTTAATAGGAGCATGATTTCTCACTGAGCCATTCTGTGTGCAGTGCCCCTCACAATAGGTGCCACAAACATGGACTAAAATATTTATGGAACTGCTTTGTGAAGTGTAATGGAAAACATCAGGGCATCAGTGGTGACCTGCTGATGAGAGGAGGTCCTTTTTGGAGCCCAGGTTCCCCTTTTACGTAAGAGAAAAGATACACGATGGGTGGGCTCCCACGGAGCCACTTCCACTTAGTATCTTCAGTAATTTATGCATTTGTGCCATATGAGTCTTAAATAAAGTGGCATCACCTTATATAGAGAACAGAGCTGCTCTTTGCCAGCTGAGCATTTCCCTCTCTATTACCAAATACCCTAACCTTTTGTCACCTGCCAACACCTGTCTTTTGCAACTCATCTCTTCCTACACATCCCCAAATATTCTCCTGCTTCT
Organism: Smutsia gigantea; assembly: GCA_032199065.1. Classification (NCBI taxonomy): domain Eukaryota; kingdom Metazoa; phylum Chordata; class Mammalia; order Pholidota; family Manidae; genus Smutsia; species Smutsia gigantea. The sequence continues at coordinate 36,116 of JAVSCE010006605.1, forward strand.
AAGATTCCTCTGCCTCTTGAACCACCCAAAGGCCATCCTCGTCTCAAGGACGGAAACACGTTTTTACTTTTTCTAGGTTTATTGAAGTACGATCGATGAGTACAATTTGTCCCTATTTAGATAAACAAAACTGGTTGGATGTGAAAGGTTGCATGGATGGGAAAAAGGAGGGAGGGGCAGCCTCACTGAGCCAATCTGTGCAGTGCCCTTCCTAGGGAGGTGTCATTCCTGTGTACTGATATATGAAATGAACAACCTTTTGAAGAGTAATAAACGACCTGTTCACCAAAATGGTGGTCGGGGTGGGAAGAGGCCCATTTTGGAGCCCGGGTTCAACCTCTTTCTAAGAGAATAAATACAAGAACCATCAGTTCCTTAGAAAAGAGCTTCCCCTAAGTTTCTTCTAGAATTTATATACTGTTGCTCTTTGGCGATTAAGTAAATTCGGGAAGACTTTTACTAAGACCACAGTCTCATTTTCTCTGCTGGGTCATTTTCCCTCTATATTCCCATAGGCCCTAACCTTTTCTCACCTACCAGTTTCTCATCATTTGTAAGTCATCTCTTCCTAGAGCCACGAAATGCTCTGACTCTCAGATTCCACCGCTGCTTAACCCAACCAACGTCCATTCTCATTTCAAAGACTGAAAGAGTTTCTTATTTTTCCAGCTTTTTAAATCATGGTTGTCAAATAAAATTTCTTTATAATTATTTGGCCGTGAAAGCTTCACAAATGGGGAATACGGGCCTGAGACCTTACCGAGTCATTCTGTGTTCAGTGCCCTTTGCAAGGTAGTGTCATTCATGTAGACTAAAACGTGATATGTACTGCCTTGTGAAGAGTAATGGACAACATGTAGACATAAGTGTTGGCTTTAGCATGGGAGGTGCCTGTTTTGGAGCCCTGCTTCCCCCTCTTCATAAGAGAATAGACACGAGAACCATGGGCACCCAGGGAACCACATCCACATTGTTTCTGCAGGAATATATGTATTTTTGCCAAATGATGCTTAACTAAAGTGGAAAAACGTTGTAATTGGGACACAGCCCACCTGGGTCAGCTGACATGTTTTCCCTGTATATTGCCGAATATCCTAACCTTTTCTTATCTACCAAATTCTCGTCTTTTCCAAGTCACCTCTTCTTAGAGCTCTGTACTAAAACTCTTTCCTGCCTCTCAGATCCTCCAATGCTTAAGCCAGCCAAAGACAAGTCTCCTCTTAGAGACTGAAACACTTTCTTATTTATACCATTTTATTGCAATAGGGTTGACAAAAAGTATTTATTTATATTTAGTTGGATGTGACAGCTTCATGAATGGGGAGTAATAGGAGCACGATGCCTCACTGAGCCATTCTGTGTGCAGAGCCCCTCACGAGTAGGTGCCACAAACGTGGACTAAAATATTTATGGAACTGATTTGTGAAGTGTAATGGAAAACATGAGGGTGTCAGTGGTGACCTGGTGATGGAGGGAGGTCCGTTTTGGAGCCCAGGTTCCCCCTTTATGTAAGGGAAATATGCAGGATTGATGGCTCCCAGGGAAGTGCTTCCACTTAGTTTCTTCAAGAATTTATACATTTCTGCCATATGAGCCTTAAATAAAGTGGCATCACCTTACATAGAGAACACAGCAACACTTTACCAGCAGAGCATTTCCCTCTCTATTACCAAATACCCTAACTTTTGTCACCTGAGAACATCTGTCTTTTGCAACTCATCTCTTCCTACCCATCCTCAAATACTATCGTGCTTCTAAGATTCCTCTGCCTCCTGAACCACCCAAAGGCCATCCTCGTGTCAAGGACAGAAACACGTTCTTACATTTTCTAGGTTTATTGAAGTACGATTGATGAGTACAATTAGTTCCTATTTAGATAAACAAAACTGGTTGGATGTGAAAGGTTGCATGGATAGGGATAAGGAGGGAGGGGCAGCCTCACTGAGCCAATCTGTGCAGTGCGCTTCCTAGGGAGGTTTCATTCCTGTGTACTAATATATGAAAAGAACACCCTTTTATAGAGTAATAATCGACTTGTTCACCAAAATGTTGGTCGGGGGTGGGAAGAGGCCCATTTTGGAGCCCGGGTTCAACCTCTTTCTAAGAGAATAAATACAAGAACCATCAGTTCATTAGAAAACAGCTTCCCCTAAGTTTCTTCTAGAATTTATATACTGTTGCTCTTTGGCGATTAAGTAAATTGGGGAACACTTTTACTAACCACAGTCCCATTTTCTCTGCTGGGTCTTTTTCCCTCTATATTCCCATAGGCCCTAACCTTTTCTCACCTACCAGTTTCTCATCATTTGTAAGTCATCTCTTCCTAGAGCCACGAAATGCTCTGACTCTCAGATTGCACCGCTGCTTAACCCAACCAACATCCATTCTCATTTCAAAGACTGAAAGAGTTTCTTATTTTCCCGCTTTTTAAATCACGGTTGAAAAATAAAATTTCATTATAATTATTTGGGCGTGAAAGCTTCACAGATGGGGAATACGGGACTGAGGCCTCACCAAATCATTCTGTGTTCAGTGCCCTTTGCAAGGTAGTGTCATTCATATAGACTAAAACGTGAATTGCACTCTCTTGTGAAGAGTAATGGACAACATGTAGGCATAAGTGGTGGCTTTAGCATGGGGAGGTGCCTGTTTTGGCGCCCAGGTTCCCGCTCTTCATAAGAGAATAGACACGAGAACCATGAGCACCCAGGGAACCACATCCACATTGTTTCTGCAGGAATGTATGTATTTTTGCCAAATGATGCTTAACTAAAGTGGAAAAACGTTGTATTTGGGACACAGCCCCCCTGGGTCAGCTGACATGTTTTCCCTGTATATTGCCGAATATCCTAACCTTTTCTTATCTACCAACTTCTCCTCTTTTCCAAATCACCTCTTACTACAGCTCCGTACTAAAAGTCTTTCCTGCCTCTCAGATCCTCCAATGCTTAAGCCAGCCAAAGACAAGCCTCGTCTTAGAGACTGAAACACTTTCTTATTTATCCCGTTTTATTGAAATATGGTTGACAAACAATATTTATATTTAGTTGGTTGTGGTAGCTTCAGGAATGGCGATTAATAGGAGCATGATGTCTCACTGAGCCATTCTGTGTGCAGTGCCCCTCACAAGTAGGTGCCACAAACATGGACTAAAATATTTATGGAACTGCTTTGTGAAGTGTAATGGAAAACATCAGTGCATCAGTGGTGACCCTGTGATGAAGGGAGGTCCTTTTTGGAGCCCAGGTTTCCCCTTTACGTAAGGGAAAAGATGCAGAGTCGATGGTCTCCCATGGCACACCTTCCACTTAGTATCTTCAGTAATTTATGCATTTGTGCCATATGAGCCTTAAATAAAGTGGCATCACCTTATATAGAGAACAGAGCCACTATTTGCTAGCTGAGCATTTCCCTCTCTATTACCAAATACCTAACCTTTTTTCGCCTGCCAACATCTTTCTTTTGCAACTCATCTCTTCCTACACATCCCCAAATATTCTCCTGCTTCTAAGATTCCTCTGCCACTTGAACCACCCAAAGGCCATCCTCGTCTCAAGGACGGAAACACGTTCTTACTTTTTCTAGGTTTATTGAACTATGATTGATGAGCACAATTTGTTCCTATTTAGATAAACAAAACTGGTTGGATGTGAAAGGTTGCATGGATGGGGAAAAGGAGGGATGGGCAGCCTCACTGAGCCAATCTGTGCAGTACCCTTCCTAGGGAGTTGTCATTCATGTGTACTAAAATATGAAAGGAACACCCTTTTGAAGAGTAATGGACAATCTGTACATCAAAATGGTGGTCGGGGGTGTGAAGAGACCCATTTTGGATCCCAGGTCCAACCTCCTTCTAAGCGAATAAATACGCTCACAAGAAAACCACTTCCCTTTAGTTTCTTCCAGCATTTATGTTCTGTTGCTCTATGATGCTTTAGTAAATTGGGAATCCTTTTACTAAGACCATGGTCCCATTTTCCCTGCTGGGTCATTTTCCCTCTATATTCCCATAGGCCCTAACCTTTTCACCTACCAGTTTCTCATCATTTGTAAGTCATCTCTTCCTAGAGCCACGAAATGCTCTGACTCTCAGATTCCTCTGCTGCTTATCCCACCCAACGTCCATTCTCATTTCAAAGACTGAAACAGTTTCTTATTTTTCCAGCTTTTTAAATTATGGTTGAGAAATAAAATTTCTTTATAATTAGTTGACCGTGAAATCTTCACAAACGGGGAGGCCTGAGGCCTCACCGAGTTATTCTGTGTTCAATGCCCTTTGCAAGGTGGTGTCATTCATGTAGACTAAAACGTGAGATGCACTCTCTTCTGAAGAGTAATGGACAACATGTAGGCATAAGTTTTGGCCTTAGTATGGGGAGGTGCCTGTTTTGGAGCCCAGGTTCCCCCTCTTCATAAGAGAATAGACACGAGAACCATGGGCACCCAGGGAACCAAATCCACATTGTTTCTGCAGGAATGTATGTATTTTTGCCAAATGATGCTTAACTAAAGTGGAAAAACGTTGTATTTGGGACACAGCACCCCTGGGTCAGCTGACATGTTTTCCCTGTGTATTGCCGAATATCCTAACCTTTTCTTATCTACCAAATTCTCCTCTTTTCCAAATCACCTCTTCCTAGAGCTCCGTACTAAAACTCTTTCCTGCCTCTCAGATCCTCCAATGCTTAAGCCAGCCAAAGACATGTCTCCTCTTAGAGACTGAATCACTTTCTTATTTATCCTGTTTTATTGAAATATGGTCGACAAACAGTATTTATTTATATTTAGTTGGATGTGAAAGCTTCATGAATGGGGAATAATAGGAGCACGATGCCTCACTGAGCCATTCTGTGTGCAGTGCCCCTCACAAGTAGGTGGCACAAATGTGGACTACAATATTTATGGAACTGCTTTGTGAAGTGTAATGGAAACATGTGTGTGTTAGTGGTGACCTGGTGATGGGGGCAGGTCTGTTTTGGAGCCCAGGTTCCCCCTTTACGTAAGGGAAAAGATGCAGGATCGATGGGTTCCCAGGGAGCCACTTCCACTTAGTTTCTTCAAGAATTTATACGTTTGTGCCATATGAGCCTTAAATAAAGTTGCATCACCTTGTATAGAGAATACAACCATGGGGTCACGGGGATCCACATCCACATTGTTTCTTCAAAAATGTACATTTTTTTTGCTACTTGAGTGTTAACTTACCTGGCAAAATCTTTTACTGAGAACACAGCCTTCCTTTGTCTGCTCAGCCTTATTCCCCCTATATCACCAAATTTCTCAACGTTTTCTCAGTAGAAATTTTTCAGCAGTGTCCACTCTCAATGGCCTTGTCTTCTCAGGGCACGTGAGGAGAAAGAAGGGGGGATGTTCTTCCTCCTCTCCCACCCTCAGCTGAGGACTGCTGGACAGTGGTTCACCGACATTGCTAGAACACCAGAAACTGAAGCTCAGGTCTCATCATTTACTATGTGCCTTGTGAGGGGTGGATTGGATCCCTTACTCTGTGTCTGTCCCATACTCTTCTTATTTCTCCTGTCTGTACAGGGCCTTTCCTCCGCACCCTGACAGCAAGTGCCCAGACCTCAGGGTCGTGCTGTGCATCCGCTGTCCATCAGCACCGCAGCAGCAGTTAGAGGCCATGGACGGTTCAGGCACCATAAAGGCTCCCGACATGCTTTCGATCTAAGTCTTACCTGTACCCTAGGCTCCGATGTTCCTTCGGAACATGAAACCACCCAGGTGGGCAGGTGCGGTGTGTCAACACCCTGGGCATGATCACCTCCCCCGAAGCCAGACCTTCCATGGTCACAGCCAAATGAAAGTAAAGCCCAGAGGGAGCACCAGGACCTCCAAATGCCTGTGCAGCCTCGGGGGAAATGACATTGAAATGCACAAAGCTAAGGGCGTCAGAACTGCCCAGAGCATAGCTCCCTTCCCCCAAGGCCTAAGAATTCCCAAATACCATCTCTCCTGGAGAAATGAAGCCTTTGGAGTCACAGAAAATAACAAGAGATGCTACCGCAAACCACGGATTTTGGTGGCAGGAGGCCATGTCCACATTAACTGTGATGACCCTGCCAGTCATGGGGAGCAGAAGGGAAGCTCGTGTCCGGCCTGGACCCGCTCTCACCTCCACCCAACTCCTGAGAAGCACCTGCCCTTCACCTGCCCTTCACCTGCTCTCAGGGCCGGCCTCGGGTCCAACATCTCTGCTTCTGGATTCTCAGGGGCTGCTTCTGGCTGGAACCCTGCCTGCAGGGAGCAGGGAACCCAGAACCAGCAAAACTCAGAGGCCAGCCACGTTCCAGGGAACTCTGCACGGATGCACGACAGCCAGACCACTTTTTCAGTCCTTTCTGGCTGGGACCAGCAAAGATTTTAGGAAACCTGTTTACCTGCACAGGTCTTTGGGACACCAAGGAGTATCCATCAGGGCTGTGCAGATACTCCCAACGATCCCAGGCCTCCAGACTGTGCACCTGCCCCGTTTTACAACCGTGAAGACGAACTGCCTGTATGTCCTGATGGGCGGCCAAAGAAGGCCAAGCAATGGGATGGGCTCCCGCCTGTGCGTCTCCCTCTCCTCCTGCCAGCAGGTCTCACAACTCCAGAGCCAACAAGGACACTGGGCCCTGGGCAGGGTCCCGCTGTGGCCCCTTCCCAGTCATGTGGCCCAATCAGGTGCTGAACCCTGGGAAAGGCTTAGGGCTCTGGAAGGAGGTGGAGAGTCCTGTGGCACTCCCCACCTGCTGGGCCGCGCCAGGGGTGTGAGCAGACAGCCTGCAGTGAGGCAAGGGGCACAGCTCATCTGCACTGGGCAGCACAGCTGCGCAAACACGGGTGCCCACCAAACTCCCTGGCTGGGTGTGAGGAAGCTCACCTGGGAGGCGGGCCCCTTCCCTCGGCTGTGGTGCAGGTGCACATCTGCTCCCAGACACGAAGGGCTGCTGTCCCACAGGTGGCCTGGGGCCTGGCTGGCATCTTTGCTTTTCCTCTCTTGCTTTTCCATCTCTCCCTCTGCATCTCTCTTGCTTTTTCTGCCTCTCTCTCTCTCAAGAAGGGGCAGAAGTGCAAATGTAATGGAAAGACACATGGCATTCCCCATTCTCAGGGGTCTGACGTGCCTCCCTCCCTCCATTCCTTCCCGCAGCATATTGAGAAAAGACAATTAAGTGAACACAGTACCACCTACCCACGGAGTGTGCATCCGGGCCACCAAGTTCAGCCCCATGCCCTGGTGACAGCAGAGGCCGCATAGGCTGCTTTCAGTATGTCAGTGGCCATCAGGGTGTCGTGACAAACTGGCCAGGCCAACCCCTGCCCCCCACCACTGCCCTCTGCCACCCACCCCAGAGGTAGTGTCCCCGTGCTCTGCCCAGAGGACAGCTGGGGAGAGGGAGACTGGCTCCTTTCTCGTCCCTGGGCCGGGAATCTCCTTGCCTGTGGAGGTTCACAGCAGGGTTAGACGCCCGCTTAAATGTGCTTTGCCTCTGTGGTAATTCATTCGGAATTAAGTGTGCTCAGCAGAGAAGACACTCCAAGCTTCCTTCTGCTCCAGAATCACTCACCTGGACTCTGAGCCCCAGGATAGCCATGCAAGCTCCTCCAGGAAGGCAGGAGGCCGGGAAGGCCAGGGCGCAGAGTCTGCTGGGAGGGGAGGCAGGACTCCTGCTCTTGCTCGGCCCCGGAGGGAAAGGAGCTTGGCCCGCCCGCGGGCACCTTTCATCCCCCCTGCCACCCCCGCTGGGGTGAGGAGCCTGGGAGTGCCCCAGCCACTGGTGTGCCCAGGAGCGTCTGGCCCAGAGGGGAGGCCATTCCAGGGAAGTCCTCCTGGACTCCCACAGAGAAAACAGCCCAGCTAATTAACCCAAAGTGCTTAGTGAGAGGCAGGGGTCTGGCTGGAGAGTCTTCCCACGGGGGTCACCCCAGGCCTCCTGCATCCAGGAGCTGCCTGTTCCCTTAGGCGCATGGCTTGGCCAAGTCCCCAAGCTCCGGTGCCCCTGCCTTCCTTCTGAGGCCCATGAACTGGGAGGGTGAGGGTCAGAGGCTCATGAACTGGGAGGGCAAGGGCCAGTGGGCACAGCGGCCCCAGGGCAGTGAGCCATAGCCATGGGCACCCAGAACGGGCCGTGCCAGGTGTGCTGTGCATGCAGGAATCTGCTCTCAGGGACCATGCATGGCTCTAGCAGTAGTCAGACAAGCTGGGAAAGGAGCACAAGAACATTTGTTAGGGTCAGAAATACTACGGAAAAATATAACTAGTGTATATGAAATGGCGGGCTGGCTGGGAATGGCTGGATCCTGAAGTCTCTTTGTGTCTACTTTTTCTTTTAAGATGAATATAAAGGGAAGATATGTGAATAAATGTAAATGAAAATAGGCTGTTCAAAAAACTAAAACAAATAGGTGAAGAGGACAAAGAGGCACAAAATCTCCAAAATAATGTAAATTAGTCACACGGTGAAAGTACAGCATAGACAATATAGTCAATGGCTGTGTAACATCCTCCTATGCTGACAGTAACTACACTACTTGTGTTAGGCAGAAAGACAGATATGAGCATGATGAAAAGACTGTGGGGCCCAGCAAGAATTCAAGGAGTTAATCAGATAAAGCTAGAGAGCCAGAAAGGACTCACAGAGTTAATGTCCCTTGCAATGTGAGTTCATTCCCCATGCTCTGAATCTGGGCTGACCTTGTGACCTGCTCTAACTAATGCAGGTGAGATAGGACAGAGACTTGGACAAGCATCAGGATTAATTTTTCTAAAAATGCCGAGATATGAATAGCGTAATAAGAACAGGGGGGATTTGTCTTAGGGATAAGATTTCTTTTTAAAAGAGAATTGGGAAGTTAGATTCCTGGCATATTCTTTGGTAATAAGCCAATAACCTCTCTTAAGGCAAGGCAAGCATCCTAATGGATACGTTCCCAGTGCTTGGGGGCAGCCACTATCTTGGAGAGGAACGGGAAGTTTATCCTACAGAATTATCTAGAAGACTGATTGTAGATAATGACATATTGCCTTTCACTGGAGATAGACATCATGAGACCCTATGACAAGCCTATGCCCCCCTAAACCTTTACCTTTATTCCATTCCTGAAAGCCTTAAAAGACAGAATCCTAAGCCATTAAGTGTGCCTCCTCTCTGAGGTTGCCCACACTCCCCTTTCTTCAACTGTGTATTTTCAAAAGACTTCTTACTGCTCAACTTAGTACATTTTGTCTCTGTACTCTTCCAGTGATGTCTTTGTCATTTTGCTATTTCATTCTATTTTCCAGACTTTAAGCACAAGTCTTCACTCTCTCTGTCCTAATTTAGATAAGTAGGGAGGGGCTACTGAGAGCTCTGATTTGAGCTTGCAAGTTCCTGTCACTAGCTTCTTCCTCTCTGCTTTATTCAAGTAAACCTGCCTTTGTCTACGTTGACTCCAGCCCATTCCTCTCCTCCCTTGGAGTGTATTCAAGTAAAACTTTTGCTCCACTTCACTGGTGTGTCTCTGCCCTTCAATTCATTGTTGTGGTGGGGACAAGGACTGAGGGGAACAAACTCAACCCCCCCAACATTTGGTGTGATGATTTAATTATGTAGACAACTGTGGCATCACTATGTTCTATACTTGAAACCAATATAATATTGTATATTAATTATAGTTAAATAAAAATATATTTTAAAAACAAAAAAGCTGAAAAAATGATGTCTTAAAAGATTCATGTCATATACAGAAGTAAGTTATAGGGCAAAGATGTAACAATGAACAGGAAGGATTAAGTGAAGATAAATCTTTTTAAGGCTCTTTACCAGAAGTGGTAAAAGTATTAGCTTAAGTTACATTGTAATAAGTCACTGTTGCATATTTTAACCAGGAAGGAAACCATAAAAGAATAGCATAAGATCATGAAAATTTTAAACAAATAGAGAAAAAATGGAATAAAGTAAAAAATAGTTGATTAATCCAAAAACAGGCAAGATAGGGAGACTCAATTGACAAATATCAGGTGGGACAAATAGAAAGCATAAGTTGATGGCCTTAAACCTAATTATGCTAGAATGACATTAAAGGAAAGTAGAATAAACATTCCAATTAAAAGGAAAAGACTTTTAGACTGCTAAAAATAAGTAAAGTCAAATTATATGCTGGTACATCATATAGTGTATGTATATATACTATATATACTCATAGGTATATACATATATATCTTATACATAAATATAGTACATGTAGATTAAAATATGATGAAAAGCATTGTTTCTTTTATCTTTTTTCTAACTGAAGTATTGTTTACAAATATTAAATGTCCAATTCAGTAAGTTTTGAAAAATGTATAAACTCAATTGAACCACCACCCAGACCAAGATATAAAACATTTCCATCATCCCAGAAAATTGCATTGTCAAGGTCCCACAGAAAGGAAAACCATGCTCTCATTTCTGTAATCATGTCTTACTTTTGTCTTTTCTTGATCTTACAAAAAATTGAATTCCCCATTACATATTCAGAGGTATATACAATCGATCCTTATTATTTGCAGATTCCATATTTCTTGAGTTCTCCTCACTAAAATTTATTGGTAACTACAAAATCAATATTCACCACATTTCTCAATCATTCACAGACATGCAGAGAGCAGTGGAAAGTTCGAGTCACCTGACATCCAGCCAAGGGCAAACAAGGGGATAGTCTGCTTTCTTGTTTCAGCTCTCATAGAGTAAACAAGTATCCTTTTTGCAGTCTGCTTAATGCCACATTGTTCACAGTTTTGTGCTTTTTTTGGTGATTTCACTGTTTATAATGGCCCCCAAGTGTATTGCTGAAGTGCTGTTATCTGTGAGTTCAATAATTAATCAACACTGTATATTAAATAAGGTGTCTTTAAACAAAAATATACGTAAAGCAATGCTATGTAAGGAAACTAACCTTGTATTTCCCCCAGGAGCAATATCTCAGTATTTGCTAAATCAGTGTTCACAGAAACTTTATAGAACATAACTAGTGCACATAAAAAAATTGTATAGTAAATATGTTCTCTCAACCTATAGCTAGACTGTTTATTTCTTTATTAGTAGCTTTTGATGAGAAGAATTTTTTAATTTTGATGAAATCCAACTCAATTTTCTTTTTCAGTTAGCTCTTTTGGTACCCTTCATGAGGGAAATTTAGCCTCTCTCAAATTTCAAAGTTATTTTTTTGTTTTCTTCAAAAGTTGTATGGATTCTAGATTTTATGGTTATGTTTATCATCCATCTCAAAAAAAACTGGACCAATTCTATGAATCAAGGGCTATGATTCATTTTACCATTCAGCTATGCAATTATTCCAGTACCCTCTCTTGAAAAGGCTTTCCACTCCACATTTAATTTTACTGGCACTTATCTCAACAATCCAATAATTACCTTAGTTTGGGTCTATATGTGGAGTCCCTATTCTGCCCCATTGATCTGTTTATATTCATGCTAATAATAATGAAATGTCTTTGACAAAAATCAGTCTCCATTCTTTCAAACCTCTTGAGAATTTAGAAATGGATATATATTTCCTATTCCCTTAAAACTATCATTATATATTATTAAAACTATGATTATATAATATATGTAATTTTATGCATACACACACACACATACCTTATTTAATAGGGAACCACTAGAAACAGACATTCCCATAAGGCTGTGATGCCCAACATATTCACTGTGATTTAACATTGTTCTGGAAGTGTTACCCAATACAATTAGATGAGACAAAAACAATCGAAAATCAGCAGAATTAGAAAAAGTAAGAAATATAACTATATTTATTATAAGATGACAAAATAGCATACCTGGAAAATCCTAGAAAATCAATGACAAGATAACTCAATTATAAAGTAGTTGTGCATGGTAGGAGTTTACAGTTAATATGCAAGAATCAATAACTGTTATGTTCACAAATTATAACCAATTAAAAGATAATGAAAGAATATCCAATTTATATTAGCAGCAATAAGATAAAATATTCAAGAATAAATGAAATAAATTTTGAAACTATACATAATGAAAGCTATAAAACAATCTTGAAAAAAACAAAATAAGGGTTGAACAAACCTAAAAGCATCAGTTATTCTTAGTTAGGATGTCTCAATATTATCATGATGTCAATTCTACCTAAACTACTTAATAAATATAATGCAATACTAATGAAAATACTAATAATTATGGAACTAGAGAAGTTGACATTGAAGTGTATGTGAAAAATAAATATGCATGTATAGCTATAAAACACTGAACAAAGTGATATGAGAGGGTATAGCCCTACCAGATATTAAAATATCATATGAAGCCTGTATAATAAAACACTGTAAGAGCATATGCATGAACAAACATATCAAAAGACTAGAATACAAAGTCCACAAATAGACCCAACTACATACAGAAATCTAGTATGCAATATTGTACTTTAAATCACTTTGTCAAAAATGGATTTTAAATAAATGATGCTGACAAAACGGATAGCCACATAGAAAAATAATAAAATTACTTCTACTCCTCCCATTGGATACAAGAATAAATTCCAAATGAATAAGATAAATGAGAAAAAAACAATATGCAATGAATAGAATAAAACATGACAGACAAAATCAAATAGATCAATAATTATAGTAAAAAAACGAAGCTATGTAACAGGCAGAGATTTTCAGAATAGATAAGAGGGACTCTGTTTGACAAGAAACATGTTTCAAATAAAAAACACAGGCAGTTTGAATGTAAAGTGTAGAAAATGTGATTCTGTTCATTTTCTGCAATGAAGCCTTAGTCATTTTAGATACCTGTGATGTGTTCTTTCCATACATACATATATATATATATATATATATATATATATATATATATATATATATATATATACACAACGACAGTAATAGAATTATACACAGCAATAATAGTAGTATAACTCCATTCGGATACCCGGACCCAATTCCAGGGTGTGTAAGTCTGTGGGAGGGGGTCTTCTCACATATAACACCAAGCAATTCTTGAACAACAGCAGGGTGTCACTCAACTCAATTCTGATACTATCTGCCCTGAGACAGCTCCAGATTTCCAGGTTAAGGGTCCATCCCACAAGACTGCTGCCTCCCCTAACTCCAGACATGGGTAGCAAGCCCCAGGCAATTCCCTGTGCTTCTGACCTACCAGCTACAGACTGGAGGTTCCAATGACCTCCTCCTTGGGTATGATTAACTTGCTAGAGAAGCTCACAGAACTTAGTGAAACACTTAATGCTTACCAGTTTAGTAAAGAATACTGTAAAGGATGCAAGTTAATAGCCAGATGAAGAGAGACATAGGGCAGACTTAGGAAAACACTTGGGTTTACCAGTGTAATAAAGGATACCATAAAAGATACAAATTAAGAGCCCTATGAAGAGAGACATAGAGCAGGGTCCCAAATGAAGGCGCTTTTATCCTCGTGGAGCTTGGGGCCTGGCTTTGTGGCATGTGGAGGTGTCCTGGTTCCCCAAGCATAGAAGCTCTACCCTACTGAGCAGCAGGGTTCAAGAGAGGGATAAGCTCTTCTTTGGGTTTTTCTGAGGGCTCACTGCATAGTCATGATTGACTAACTTATTGGCCCTTAGCTGATTCAGCCTCCAGCCTCTTTGGGTGGGGTCCAAAAGTCTCATGAACATGACAAGATACCTGTTGCACGTTTAAGGCTGCAGTGAACTGGGGATGAAAACGAAATATACCTGGAATCCATATTTGGTCATATAAATGACCAAATATGGATTTCTTATGACTCATTTTATCTTTTCTTCTGTCATCCATAACAGACAATGAGCTCACTGAAAGCAGGATGTTTGCCTAATTTGTATTTGTAACTTCACCAGCTCTCTCCTCACTAACTTAACACACAGTAGGTACTTAATACATATTTGTTGAAAGAGCTGTGTGTGTTGTCAGGGTCAGGGTAAAGAGCCTACTTCTTACCTCTTCTTTGCCCTTTGTAGTATCTTTCTTCATGTTCTGTATATGTGAGAAACATTTCACTGGTTGGTTGGAAGGAGATAATTGTGTTTGCTCTATTTCAATTACATCTCGTTACAAAATAGATGTAACATAAATGGAGTTGTCTCTTTTCTGCAAATGGGTGACATAACAGTGTTTACATCCCATTAAGCTTTATAAAATCTTGTCACAAGCAACAACAGCTCACAGCTTAACTATTGGAATTGTTTGAATTGTCTGTTATAGTGTAATCATAGCATTTTTTTTTTATTACAAGATCACAGGAGACAAGATACTTTGCTTCAGGGTCACTGAAATGTGCTCCCCACTGTGCAACTGTGTGGTTGAATGATTGGCATCTTTCCATTTGTGTATAATTGTCAAATACAAGTCTTCCATGTACCACCCCCCCTGAAAATACAGTGTTCTGCAAAAGGTAAAATGCTTCAAGAGAAATTTGCATCATTTTCCTGCTAGGACTCAGAATTTCTAGTTCTAGACTCAGTATGGCTTGCATAAATATATGTAGACTACTCTCCAAGCTACTAGTGTAGAAATATGGATCATGTTCTTAACATCATATCCTGTCCTAACTAGAGATAGAAAAAAACACTAAAATTTTACTCATTAAACAGTTGAAGAAGTAATGTAATACATATAAAAGTTATCCTGAGAAGGAAAGAACACCAATAAATTGTATCAAATTATACCATTGGCCCAGAGGCAAATCTATTAGTTAAAATATGAGCACCCCAACACACTATGACAGTCCACATAAGATATTAGATGATTTGTGTCTTAAAGCAAAGACCAACATAAATGTGAATAGCATAGTATTTCTTCAGTCATGATTGATATATTGTAAGGGTCCTACATGATACATTCCCATTTTCCCATGGGTTCTCCTGGCCTGCTTAAACTTTACCTTTTCCCATTGTTTCTAAAGTATCACTAGTCTACCATAGAATCATCAATTATCTTTAATAAACAACTACCTCAAAAAATGATGCTCAGACTTCCAGGAAGATGGCGGCATGAGCAGGGTGGTGGAAATCTCCTCCCAAAACCAAATATATCTATGAAAATACAGCAAATACAAATATTCTTAAAAGAGAGACCAGAAGATACAGGACCACACCAGCCTGCATCTGTGCCTGAGAGGACTCGGCACCCCGCGAGGAGGGTAAGATATGGAGCCGCGTCCTGGCGGGACCCGAGCACTCCCCCACCCCAGCACACCGGCGGGAGGAGAGGATTCAGAGTGGGGAGGGAGTGGAAGCACAGGCTCGCTGAATAACCACT
This sequence comes from Smutsia gigantea, assembly GCA_032199065.1. Lineage (NCBI taxonomy): Eukaryota > Metazoa > Chordata > Mammalia > Pholidota > Manidae > Smutsia > Smutsia gigantea. The sequence continues at coordinate 51,402 of JAVSCE010006605.1, forward strand.
CCTGGTGATCCACGCCGGTAGCATGACACACTTCACGTGGTGCACCGGACATTGGAGAGACAGAGGTGCAGATTCCAAGACAACAGGTTCACCCAGGTGGGTCCCTGGGACAAAAGAAAAGCACATGCTTTTTTAGAGGTCTTAAAGAGACAGGGGCCCAATGGAGGAGCAGGATCATCCCAGCACACTCAGCCAAGCAAGCTGGGAGTCCTGGGGAATTTTGGTCCCCTTGGACTGTGGCTGGGAAAAGCAGTTGCACTGAGACTTCCCACAGAAATCAGCAGCCTCCCATTCGTTCCCTTCACAGCCAGAGTCACAAAGGGCCTGGTGGAGTGGCGTGTTTGTGGAATAGTGGAGCAGCAGTGACACCTACAGGATCCTCACAGAAACTACACCTGGCAGGCTTTTTTTTCTCTCTCTCTTTTTCCCCTTTCTTCTTTTTTTCGTTTTCTGACCACTTCTATGACCATGAAAGGACAGAGGAATATGGTACAAACAAAGCTCACCCAGACAACCCCAGAGAGGGAGCCTGATGGGATGGACATGCACAGTCTTCCTGAAAAAAGAATTCAGAATAAAAGTCATAACCATACTGATGGATCTACAGAGAAATATGCAAGAGCTAAGGGAGGAAGTGAGGAAAGACAATGCAGACATAAGACAAGCGATTGACGGGCTTAGCAGCAGACTGGACAAGATGCAAGAGACTGTTAATGGAATGGAAATC
>JAVSCE010006607.1:0-422473 GCA_032199065.1 Smutsia gigantea
AAATGCTGGTGACTGAGAATGGTGGCATTTTAAATTAGAGAAAATTGGAGTTAACTTTGGTGAGGGTTTTGTAACACACTTTGAGATAATTGGAAACGCCCTGGGATGCCACTGGCCCGGGGCCGGAACCACTGTGCTTTCTAGAGCCGTTTGTTCTGGGCATGGCAACGATGATGAAATCAATAGTAATTCACACTGTCAGCAGCTTCCTCCCACACTGTCCCTCTCAAATATGGATACGTTTTATTTCTCTGGATTTCTTCTGTCCATTTAGCCTGTGGGTCTTCCGAAGCTGAGTGGAGGATGGGTTTCCTGTTCCTGAGGATTCTGATGATTAATGGGTTGTAGAAACAAACAAATACCTCTGAGCCAGTTCTGCCCATGCACAGGGCACTGTCTGTGTCGCAGGTCCCCTCATCCTCAAAGCAGGCCTGCAGGCAGAGGGATTATGATCCCACATTACAGATGGAAAGTGGAGGCTTGGGGAGGTTAAGCAATTTGCCCAAGATAGCACAGTCGGTGTTTTGGACTGAATTAGTTTGTGTCCCCTGCACATTTATATGTCACAGCCCTGTTCCCCAAAGTGATGGGATTCAGAGGTGGGCCTTTGGGAGGTAATTAGGATTAGATGAGGTCATGATGGAGAAGCCCCCATGGTGGGATTGGTGCCTTTCTCAGGGGTGAAGAGCACAGAGCTCCTTCTCTCTGCTGGGAGAGGCCCGTGAGAAGGCAGCTATCTGCACGCCAGGAAGAGAGACCTCATCCAACCGTGCTGGCACCCTCATCTCCGGCTTCCAACCTCCAGAAATAAATGCCTGCTGTTTAAGCTCTCCAGTCTGTGGTGATGAAGGCGACCTGAGCTGACGAAGGCGGCTGGCAAATGCAAAAGCCAGCTTTCCACCACACCACCCGGCCACTTGGTGGACTCCTGGTCCTCACAGTCACTCCCCATGGCAGACTGTGGCTCCTGCAACAAGGGGGAGTGGCACTGAGACCTCTAAGCATGGGCTGTCTTCTAAAGTCCTTTCCTATCTCCACCTCCTCCTCTGAAGAGCCCCCTCTAATATTGAAAAGACCCCTGCACAGTTGCCTTGGGAACCTAACCCGGTCCCGTGACCCCCCCCCCCCCAACCGGATGGGCCCCAGCCAGCCAGGCCTCCTTTCTGTGCCCCGTGTGGCTCTCCATCCAGCCCCTTCCTGAACCTCAACTCAGGGCGCTGTGCTGCCGTCTGGGTGGAAACGGGGGTACTCATCAAGTTACGGCCTGCCCCAGCTGCTGGCTGCCAGCCACCCAGGTCTAAATAGGGACAAAGCATAGGCTGTTCCCTATGTTTTCTATGCGTGTCCCCGTCTCAGTGAATGAAGTCACGGAATCTGAGGACAAGCCAGGAGCCCCTCTTCTCCCAGCCCCAAGGGGCAGGAGGAGCTGCACGCACAGCTGAGGCCTGGCTAGGCTTCTCTCAGGTTTTCATATACGTAATCTAAATATATACTTTGAAAATTGAAAAGTGCTCACATATAGAATGTGGCTGCAGGGAGGGAATGCTCTCTTTGAACATATCTCTTTAAAGATAAAATTTGCCAAGTGTTTTCCTGCCCTTAAGGAGACACTTGAACATGGCAGCAGATGTAAAATGGAAATTGAAGTGTCTCTCCCAGGCCACCGTACATGTATAAAACAGGCATCATCTATTCTAAGCACTCATTAATAGCTGGTCTCGGAGGGCCCCGGCAGCAGCCAGAGGATTTTACTCATTAAAAAGGCGACGAGGTAGAGTTTTGTGCCTTCCCCGCTTGTCGCCATGTGATCCTATCCTGGTGTTCAGATGTCACCAGCAGGCCCCAAATGAGTGGCCCTAGATTGCTGGTGTGGGTGACTATTTTCTGAAGGGTTTGAAAGCATCACCCACCATTGATGGGGCGAGAAACTCTTGCTGTTTATCAAGTAGATTCATCTCTCTTCGGAGGCTGGCCCAGAACGGCATAATCTCAAGACAGAACAGAGAGAAAAGAGCTTTAGCTTGTAAATAATAAAAGGTCATCAGTGATTCTCAACACAGTATGGTAGTCCTCTAGATGGCACCATAAAGGACACAGAGCCACCGAGCCACCCAGCCACCAGGCTGGGTCTCTGGGCAGGGCCCTGGGGTGCTGAGCAAGGCCAGGAAGGAACCAGGCCCTTGCAGTCGGAGGTGCTGACTGACAGTGCCTGGGCTTCGCATCTCAGCAATGCCCACTTGCTTGAGGCCGCTGGTTTACTTTAGAAAAAGAAGGTTCTTGGCCCATTTTTTACCCCTACTTTTAGTTTATACTGTTTTGTTTCTCCCACTGTTAGGATCAGTGTTCTATTCTCTTCTCCCACTCTTAGGTGAGGGGAGTGACACTGTCTTGTCCCCACCGGCACATCGGTGGGGACTCTGAAGCATCTTGCGGACTGCTTCTCCGCCCTAAAAGCTCAGGTGGAGGTGGGAAGCCTCACTGGTCTCTGCACTTCGGCATCTTCCACATGCAAGTCCTTTTCTGCCCTGGACTTTGGCAGTTGTTTTCCTTGACTTTTGTCCACAGGCTCAGGTGTCACCTGGTCGAGAGGCCTCTCCTGATGTTTCTGTCTCCTCCTCCCCTCTGCTCATTGTTACACGTACACAATTTGGAATGACCTTGTTTCCTTGGCAGCTCCCACGTTTGTCGTGGTTTCCCCAGAATGGAGGGTAGGTCCGGGGTGCATGGGGACTTTCTCCATCTTGTTCACCTGTTTCTGCAGGGCTCCATACAGGCCTGACCCCAGAAGATACTTGATACATTGAATGGGCCAACAGACAAAGGAATGAATAAGGGGTTCTCTGATCCCAAACCTGGTCCTCAGTCACTCCATTAAGAGCAGCCCTTGGGGAATTTTTTTTTTCATTTGTGACCCCCAGCTCTCATGTATTCCTTGCAGAAGGGCTATAGGGCTGCCCTACATTATGCACTAAATCAGGTTCACCACGATGTAGAGCTGAGATTAAGACAAGGAGAAGGTCATGGCACGGAGTTCTTGTGTGGACTGTTTTCCTAATTGTTTTCATGTCACAATATCAATACTGTGCTGAGAAATAACTGTATCTATTTTTATATCATTAGCAGATAGAAAATGTAGTATTTATGAAATGCTAATAAAAACTTGGGTTGTTTAAATTAAACTAAAGTTCAAAATAAGCTCAACATTAATCAAATGGATTCTGGGGTGGAGTGGATGGGGAGATAGGGAGAACATTCTACAACTTTTGTTTTTTATGCAAAGGATGCCTAGCTCCTAAAAGGACTTGAGTTGGCCTACAGAAATGTATCCATTGCCACTTTGAAAATAGACAAGAAATCCAAGGGAAAGGAAATAAGGGGGAAAAAGCCATTTAAGTGAAGACCTACTACATACACACCATGCCCATTGTGTGTGGGACCCAGAAGGTGGTGGGCTATGTTATTTGGCCAGAGTTCCTGAGACGCTGAGGCAAAGAGAGAGAGAGAGAAAAAAACAACAGGAGGTTTGCAGGAGGTGCAAGGCCTTGAGGTTTGGAGGGAAGAAAACCAAGAGGGAAGAGTGGGGGTAACTTTGACCCTTTACAAAAAGAATTTCGAATAGCTCCCTAAAAGAAAAAAATCACCACTCATGTTCTCAAGGTAACTTCATGCTGCTGAAATGTCTCTTCCTAATTACCTACAACTGCCTGGCAGGTGGGTTGTGGGGCACCACCGCTCAAATTCTTCCAGGCCTCTTCCTGAAAACCCTCCATTATGGCAACTCTTCCTGGGAAGAGCATATGGTTATGCTTCTGGGTGATGGAGGGTCCATGAGCAGGCTGTGATCAGGGAGGGAGGGCAGAGGGCTGGGGCCCTGCCAGTGGGTGCAGTCAGAGGCTGAGGGTTGGGAGGATACTGAGAACAGCTGCACGCTGTTTCATAAGCATGGTACCGTGGTGCGGATGCTGGGGATGGCTGGTGGGACGAAGCTCTAGTGTGGCACTACTGAGCCATGCTCAGATGTGACCCTGGTCCTTCCTGTGCATCAGGCACCCAGAAGTGTGACTAGCCCGCAGAGTCCTTGGAACACCTAGCCTGTCCTAACAACAGGATCAAAGCCTGCTCTTTCCCTGGTAGCATTTCGTGCTCGTCTTTGTGTTGTCAGCAGCAGGTATCATGCTCGACAGCAGTCCTTGGAAGGAGGGAATGAATTAATGTTTGAACAAATGAATGATGCCATGACTACCACGGTCCACAGCCCATCCTTCCTTCAGCTGCTATTCAGGGTCACTTCCTCCAGGAAGCCCTTCCTGAATTCTCCTGCTCTCCCTTCTCAAGATGCTTATAGTGCTGGGAGTGTGACCAATATATACATGCTTCTCCAAGTGTGAAGAATCAGAAGGTCTTCTCATGTTTTCTGTTGTTCCTCATTCCAGCTGGGCAACAAACGCATTTCTCCTACATGCACTCATTTGGTTCTCACAATGTATCCCAGACTTGCTAGACTCATAGAATTCAAGAGTAAACCAGGCAGACAAGGAGCTTCTAGTCTAGTGCAGGGCTGTTACTGCAAGTCTAGTACATGGCAAACTATTGTTCCTGGGCCAAATCCAACCTGTCACCAGTTTTTATAAATAAAGTTTTATTGGCACACAACCATGTACATTTGTTTACATGTCGTCTATGGCTGCTTTTGAGCTAATGGCGCAGTTGAGTTGTTGTGACAGAGACTGACCATATGGCCTGAAAAGCCCAAAGTATTTGTCCTCTGGACCTTTACAGAACAGTGCTGACCCAAGTCTAGTGGGGAAGAAAAGTCTCCACAAAGATCATACAGCATGATGTGTGCCCTGAGGGACAAGAGCAGACTGATGTGATTGAGACCAGCCAGCCTGGGGACGTACTTGTTACTGCAGATAGGGTGGCCTGGGAAAGCCACACTCACGGACATGTTAAGTGATCTGAGACATGAGGATGAGAAGAACCTATGTGAATAGCTGGGGAAGAGCATTCCCGGTGCAAGGAACAGCATATGCAAAAGCCCTTTGATGTGTTAGAGGAATGGAAAAGCTTGTATGGCCAGGAATGTAGTGAACAAAGGGACAGTAGGGCAGGATCAATGTTGGACAGGTAGGCAGGGGCAGACCAGTGGTTCCCTCTTGAATTCATTTGAGATATTTGTGGGGGGGTTCCATAGGTTTGGTGAGCAGGCACCAAGGAGACAAGACTTCTAGAAGTACGTGGAACAGTCCTACATGGCAATGGACTGTCTTGGGTCCTGCCTGATTTTGGGGTGGCCTAATGGATATTCTTGTAGGTGAAAAGCGAATTTCCAATGATGTAAGCCTGGACTTAACTCTCATTTATATGCACAGAAGGTAGTTTTAGCACGGTGTCTGTTGCACATTGAACTGTCTAGGAGCTACTGTAGATATTAAGGGAAGATTGCACTATATTTTGTTTGGAACATTACCAAGCAGCATTCATCACATTGAAAAAATCATGTCACCCATGGCAACATCACTCTTTGTATTTGAGTCTCCAAAACAACACACCTGTTGTCAGTCTATTTAGCTGTGGCATCGACTCTGACTTTAAACACAATCACAAGTCCTTGTGTTGATTAGTGAAAGAATGCCAGAGAATTTACCTTTTGAAAGGCATATTGTTTTGTTGCAAATTACTTTCTCTCCCCCTTGATATACAGTTAAGACATATTGATTAAGGTGTCAGTCGGCATTTCAGTGTGTCAATTATGTTACCTCTGAATTTTGTTTCAGGATGGCAAAGGAACATTACAAAATATTGCCTGACAGAAGCATCAGGGCAGGATCTCGAAGCTTTGTGTGATCTTGCTACAGAATTTGGATTTTATGCAAGGACACTGAGGGTCTATGGCAAGATTTTAAGAAGAGTGGTGGGTTCTTTCAGGCAAGGGTGATGACTACATGTCCTCTTTGGTCCTCTAAAGCTCTCCCTCCAGCAGCTGGTACAGTGCTGGGTGCCCAGCCAGCCTTCTGTGAAAGTGCTACCAGCCAGGACAACCTCAGCCCATCAGCTAAGCAAGTCCATGCTCATTGGTACAAAGGAGATTGCTAAGGCATAGGTGTGAGCTGTTTGCTGGGACCAGGTCACATCTAGGAAATGATGTCTGGTAAATACAGGTGTATACATGTTTTGGGGATGAAAGGGCTTGCCTGCTTTTCCTGCCCCTGACAGCTGTCCCAATTCTTTATGGCTGCCCTGCTTGCTGATCGACCCACTAACTGTGGCTATGTGCCCAGACCCACCCCTACTCACAGGCCTTCCCGCCTCACTCCTGTTCCTGGGCCAATGCCACAGGTATTACTGGGTCCCAGGAGCCAGCCTCTCACCCTTTAGACTCCAGACCAGGAGCTAAGAATATCTCCAAGAGTATTCCCCAACACCTGCAACAGATGTGCTCATAAATTACCTGGTCCCAGTGGTGGAGGAAAGGGCATCATTTTTCTAAAAGGATTACACACTTAATTTGCAAAGTTACATCACACATTCATGCACAGGTCAACTTTCTCGGACCTTCTTTCAAAACCAGAGGCAGGGCAGGGATCCTGAGTGTGTCCTTCACAGGGAAGATGGCTGCGGGAGGATGTGGGGGACCAGGCACGTCACATGCTTTCACATGTGCAGAGTCAGAGTGGGGAGAGAGCGAGATTCATGGGGCTGCTTTTCAGCACCTGCCAGGTGCCTCCACAAATGTCTTCTCACTTCTTTCCAAGGCCAAGTCAGCATTAACAGCCTCCTCACTTCACAAGTGTGAAAACTGAGGCTGAACGAGGTTATGTGTCTTCTTACCCTGTCTGTTCTGTGTGACATGGGCAGAGCTTGAACTTGAACCCAGGTCTCCAATCTCTTAATCCCACACTTTCCCACCATCCACAGCGAGATGTAAATGGGAGGTGTGCAATACATGTTCTGTGTGCAGGGTATAGATGTACGTATACATCGAGCTAAGCTTTTTAATTATTAGATGGGTCTGGGTACTTTGTTTTAAAAGAGTCACAGGAAAAGCTATGGAACCCATGTGAGATTATAGCCAGGAGTGGATAAGGAATCATCCACACAACAAGTTTAACAGAAAGTAGTAAAAATGAGTACGGTTGAGTTCACTCTTCAGCGCCGTTGAGTCCAGCTCATTCATTTGACAAAATAATTGTCTTTAATTATTGTCATTAATTTACCCATTTTTAAATATTAACTTGGGGATAGACTTGTGTGCAGAAGAGACCATTTTGAAATTGATTTGGTTTATAGAATTGACATTTGATATATTACCATTGCAAAGTTAAAATCCTTGTTCTTCCTTGTGCTTTTAAATTGTTTATAAATTGCATTATTCTCTTTATTCTCCTGGTAATTTTTTTAAAAATTATGATTATATATGTGTCTGTATATAATCACAATAAAATTATATATGTGTATGTATAGACATATATATAAAACAAAATTTACTGTTTCAATAATTTTTAAGTTTTGTGTCTACCTACTTAAAAATATATGTAAGAAATCTCTTTGAAAATTCTAGCAAAGGCCAAATGGGTCAAAGGCTTCTGGGAGCCACAAGAGTGCCATGTGCCCTGGTGTCCTCGGGGTGCAGAAAGTGCTTGTAAGCCCACCTGCTCATCTAGGAAGACGCGCATTTCCTCCAGGTCTTCATCGCTTGCTACCAACTAAGAGATCATCTCAAATCCAAGCTGCCTCTTCCTCGCTCTATTTCTCAAAGCCATGTTTCCGCAACCGGATTTACATTTTCAAAAACCCTTCAGATAATCACAAACCCAAGAAACTTCCACTCCGCTGAGGTTTAATTAGGAGAAAACTGTCTTTCTGGTACTTCCGAGAGCCCTGCTCTACATTCTCTGCGAAGAGGGAAGGTTCACGGAGGGTGAGTGGGAGCAAGTGGGACCTGTGAACAGCTTCCCGCTCCATCCCCCTTCCTCCCTTGTGACGAAGAGAAAGCCGCGTGGCAGGTCACTGCAATCACCCTCTGGGTGTGCCCTATATCATTAGGACCCAGAGAATGGGGCGATCTGAACGCAGGATAACACATTAGCAATAGATAATAGAGTCTAAATAAACATAATCAGCTTTCCTCTATGTCTGCAGACCAAAGCTTATCTATAAATACCCTAATGATGCCCAACCAGCCAATTACTCGTTTCTTGGAAGAGCCCCTTATTAATGGCGTTGCAGTGAGGGAAAAACATTAATTATTGGACACAGTGGGATCTTTTACGTTCTGTCTGGTCTGGACAGCACCAATTAATGCAACAATTATTACCAACGACCGTGGCAGCACGTTGAGCCCAGCCACCCCGGGCTGGCTCGGCGGGGTGGGAATAATGTGTGCTGGAGGAGCATCATCCACACTTTTCCCGGAGCCTGCTTCTTCATCCCTGTGGAAGCTGCTGGAACAAAGCAGAGGGTGGCCAGAATGTGTTGGTCTTTCTTTTTAAGCCTCAGGATTGTGCTCCTGGGATGCTAAGTAGACGAGAGAGGGAGGAGTCAGGCACTGGTCTTTTATGTTGAGATGCTAAGTGAAGCCAGGCAGAAGATTGGAGAAGACAGGTTACCTACAGAGCATGGAGCACCAGGCTTGGTCCCTGCCTGCTCCCCCTGTCCCTTCTCATCACACTGCAGCCCCACTGCTTTCTCTCTTAGGTTCTCCAATCCAGCTGTGCTTCATCCTGCCCCAGGACATTTGTACCGGCTATTCCTTGTGCCTGAAAGGAAGTCCCTTGCCTTTTACAAGGCTGGGTCTTTTCTGAAGGCAGTATGAAATTTCCTTTCTAAGGGAAGTCCTTCTTGAGCCTGAACCCAAAACATATCTTTCCCTTAATATTAATCACTTCTTATTTCTATGTTTTGCATAGCATCTATCACAAATTGTAATATATTTGACAAATGTACCTTATTATTTTATTTGTGTCTGTCTCCCCCATACGAATGCAAGCTCCATGAGGGGAAGGACTTCGTCAGTTTTCTCCAGCATCTTTCTGAGTGTCTTGCATTTAGTGGGCACTCAATAAATATTTGGTGACTGAATGAATAAACCCATGTATTGCAGAGAAACAGACACTTAAGAGACTCCAAGCCAGGTGCCACAAAGACTAAACCAGCTCTCCTTTTATTCCAGAAATTCCAGAGAAAAACCCAATCCGTTCTATTAATAGCAAGAGTGTCTCCTGCAGACTCTTATGTTGACTCTATGGCTGCACTTTAAAAGTGATGAATACGCTTGAAGGGCCTTTGACATGCTGTCCTATAAAATATTGGCCTCTATTATTACTCAAGCCGGTATTTATTCAAGCTGGCTAAAAATGAATCTGCTCTGCCTAAGGTAAAAAACAGTTGCAGGAATGCTTTTATTTTTCTCTTCTCAGTGACAAGGGGAGGATCTCTTCTGGGAGGTGTTAATTACAGAGCACTTTGGAAAATTGGTCCAGTGAAGGCTGGGAGAACTCCCCAGAGCCTTGGTCAGGGCTCTGAGAAGTAGGCGTGCCCATGGCCCTTCTGGAGAAAGATCTCCCGGCTATTTCCACTAGAAATTACCCTTTGGAGTGTTATAGCAGCTCATGTGTTATTCAAAGTCAGAGGCAAGTTCAAGAAGCTTACTTGATCTCACTGAACCTCAGCTATCCCCAGCCCCTAACCGGTGTCCAGCCTTGTAAATCCTTGACTGAGAGGATGTTCTCGTGAGGTTTTCTAACCAAAGTGGAATTATGGAAGCTTAAAGGCAGACATGGGGAGTCTGCCGACCAGGACTGCTGTACAGATGTGGCCACGGCAAGCATTATCATCCCAGTTCTCCTAAATAACTCTCTCCAGGGAAATACTTAGAAATGACAGGGATATTTGGGGCATCTGTCAAGGCTATTTTTGCTTTCATTTCCCAGAGAGTGACAATGACCTCAACTCACAATGATCTCAACCGTTCTGCACGCCTCCAGCACATTTGGTCTCGACCCTGTATTTGGGCTCAACTGCCCAGCCTCTAGGCTGTGTGGGGGCAGACAGGTTGTAAGACGCTGGAGAAGGTCTGCAGTGTCCCACATCCTGCTCGGTGCCTAGCTTGGTGATGCTGGCTTGGTGGTGTTCAGTAGGGAGTCTGTTTCAGTGCCACGTGGTACTGATATTTTAAGTCCCTTCATCTGCCCCCCAGACTAGCCTGCGAACCCTGGAGAGCAAGAGCCGCGAACTACTCATTCTTCCATCTCCAGTGGTTGGCATGGGGCCCACGCCCCAGAATGACTTTCAGATTTCAGAATGAGTGAATCTGTGGGCCCTCGAGTGAAGCTGCGGCAGGAGTGTTTCAAAAGCAGCAGTCCCTGCTACAGAATGGTCTTCCTTTCCCTCTCCCTGCTGAGAAGGAGCATTTGGAGTTACCACGAGCTTCTGGATGCCCAGAAGGAAAGTAAGAATGAAGCATTCTAGTGAGGTGATCCAAACAAGGAGCTGGCCAATCTGGGTTTGAATCCTGGTCCTGCCACCTCCTGGCAGAGGGCATTGGATGTATTACCAAATCTTCTGAAGCCTCCATTTTCTTGTAAGATAGAAATAATGTCCACAATCTCATCATGCTGGTGTGTGGTTCCATCAGGTAAGGACAGTAGAGTGTTTAGCTTGGTGTTTGGAACAAAACAAACCTCCAAGAAATGTTAGCTGCTGTGAGTACCAATGCTATGACTGAAGAGCTTTAGAATATGGAAGTGAGGTCTCCAAGGATGGTCAGCTGACAAATTCATACTGAATGCCGGCTGTGAGCTAAGCGCTGTCCTAGGCCCTGACGATCGATGGTGACAAAGACTGTTCTGTCCCAGAGAATCCATTGCACATTCACCAAGTATGGCTTCCTGCTGGCTGGGATCTCACTCGTTCTGGAGACCCTGGTGCATGTCCTGCAGGAGGACACCCAACATGGACACGGAGTGCCTGCGAGTGAATGAAAGGATCACGGGTGAGTACGGAGTGAGGGTTGTCTCCAGAGGTAGCAGTGGTGGTATCTGGGGCGGCTGTCACAGCCAGCTGTAATCCCCAGGATTGTGCTCGACAATCACACACCATCTTTCAATCAACCAGTGCCTACACGGAAATGCTCATGTCAGATGGAGCTCGATTATGAATCACAGGCTGCAATTCAGATTGTCTGCTGTCAGGATTTTAAATAAGAACTCACATCTGAAACTACTTTTTGTTTTCTCTGTGGAATCTTGATAAATTCGGCATTCATCAACTGAGAGTTAAAACAAGGTCTTGTTACTATCAGCTGCTCAGGAGCACGTCTGTCTGTTTCTCTGGGACCTCCTGTAACCCCCTCAAGTGAAGGGCTCTGTGTGCCATGTAGTAGCCGCCATCTTGTCCAACCACCCCAAATATACCTTCTGAATTGGGGGAAAACCATTGCAGGCATTGCTGTGATGTGGAAACAAACAGGCACAAAGACATTTTATTTACTACATTTGCAGATTGGTCCTCTTGATTTCCTTTAATTCTAATTCATCCGTCTTCCTTTTACCTGCACCCCCTGCTCTCCCTCCACCTTCTCCCACTTCCATGCCCCACTTTCTGTCAGGCACACAGTGATCTGTGACTTCCAGATAAGTCAAAGAACATGGTCGTCATTTTAAAAGCATCAAGTTCTTTATCAGAAAGTAGAGCATCTGTTCCAATGACTTCCATTATTATTCAGGACAAATGACTTCTCTTTTGACTTGAGAGCATAGTTCACTTCCAAGACAACAGCGTAATTTCCATATCGATGCTCAACCCTCTACTGTGAAGTTGGCAATTCCTGGCCATTAGCTGACAGACAGATGGAAGGCAGTTCTTCTGGTTTGCTGGAGCTTTTAATGGCACATAAAGTTAAGCCCTAAAATACCTGCCCAGCTTGCTTATTGCTCTTAACTTTTTTTCCTGTTTGACCACACTCCCATCATGCTGCTATCTCTGACATTTTGTGGCAAGTTGGGTACCTTCCTTACAGCAGGACCTTGTATAATTGGGGTCCTTTACATAATATGTGTACCTGACATAATTGCTCTAACCATGTGCCATATTTAATTGGAAACCAGGACGCTTTGTGCTATCTAATGACACCATATGACTTTTATTAATTTCTGGCTATCTGCTTAGTTGCCAATTTCCAGATTTATTCTAAATCTTATGAGGAAAGGAAATGCTGAGCAGGAAGATACCAACAGTGTATTCAAATAATGCATGAAATATTGAATGAAGAAATGAAATCAGGAATAAATGAAACCTACAAAAATATAAACCCATGGTACTGAAGACTATCTCTACTGAGTACCAATAATACTTTACTATGAAAATGGAAATCTCCTGGACTCCTGGGTGCAGGTGGGGCTCGCAGGGAGAAGGTACTGGGAGGCCCTGCTGTAGTGAGTGACTAAGAAAACAGGCGCTGAGAGACTGCCATGTGATGGGGGCAAGCCCTGTAGGTTTGCGGGGCCTCCATTTTTGCATGTGTAAATTAAGAGCCAAAATTAGCCTCCTTCTTATAGTGCAACACTGGGTTTAAATGAGATAATAAATGTGTTGCAGTGAGCACAGTGCCTGGCTCATTAAGAGTATTCGATAAAGGAAGGATAATGCTTTTCTAATAATTAGAACCAGCTAAACACGGCATGGACTTCCTTGGGGATGGGACAGCAAGTCCCCTGGCCCTGGAAGTATTGAAGAGAAGGCAACAGGCTTCTCAGAATTTCTTGTGCCAACAAATCACTTGGGCGGAATGTTAAAATTCAGATTCTGATTTAAATAGGTCCTGAATGGGGCTTGAGATTCTGCTTGTCGAATGAGCCCCAGGGGCCCTGATGCTGCAAATGGCCACAGCTGAGTGGCAGGGAGCTAGCTGATTCCTTGGGGGGGATGCTGGAGAAGGCACGTGATGACCCAGATGAGCAAGGAGCTGCGCCTCCGCTGTCCTGGATGGTGGCCACTGGCCACACATGGCCACTGAGCATTTGACATGTGGCTGAGTCCAAATTCAGATGTACTAGGAGTGTAAAATACATAAAAATTCAGTACATAGAAAAAAGAAAGTAAAATATGTTATTAATTTTTATACTGACTACATGCTGAGGTGATAATATTTTGGCTAGGTTAGATAATATATTAAAATTAGTTTCACCTGTTCCTTTTTATTTTTTCTTTATATGGCCATTCAAAAATTTAAATGACACTTGTGGCTCACATTCCACTTCTTTTGGGCAGCACTGGACTAGACCATCTCCAAGGCTCCTTCACAACATGAACGCCCAGGAGTTTATGGCTTTTCACTCAGACTCTAAGCTGATATACGTGCGTGTCCACACGTGGGGACGGCTTCCTCTCACTGCTGGAGGCAGGGAGCAGGGGAGAGACAGAGCGGAGGGGTCTCTAGCCTCCTAGGGACAGGGGTGGGGCGTGAGGAGGGAGCCTGTGTGTTGTCTCCATTTCTCTATCCCTCTCAATCCCTCTCGGAACTCACAGGAGACAAAATGCTGCGTCACCATAGGGATAATCCATGTCTACCTTGAAAATGCAATTTCTTGAAACTGCCTCTCTGGAGGAAAGCGAACTCCGTCTTCTGCCAAGAGCCCCTCACTGAATTTACGCAGCACCACCACAAATAAACTGGCTGCAGGGGCCAGGGGGAGGAGGCGTTTCCACTGGGAGTTGGGCATTTAGGAACCCAGGGAGCAGAGGCCCTAATGATGCCCATGGATGCAGCGCCGTCTCCTGGAAGGTCACCCAGTGGATATGGCTCGAATTCATCTAGAGATCTGGGGAACTGAGGCCTGTCAGCCTGCAAATGACAGGGCAATCAGAGCCAGGGGACTGACGTGTCACAGGGAGCTGCTAATGCAGGTTCCATAATTAGAGATTTTGCTATCATCTTTATTCTCTTTTACCCATGTCTAGCTCCCCGAATTTTTTTTTTTGTAATGCATGGTTTTTGAAAGAATCAAAGTGAAACTGGAACCTGAAAATAACCTGCTAATGTCATTTCCACCACTTCCATCTTTCCTCGTTTGTCCAGAATGAAAGCTATGATTTTTGCATGAGTAAACAGGCTGAAAATCTCCTTATATGGCTTTGAAAAGTCACTTTATTGAGCGATACCCGGAAGAGTGAGCAGTTGTGGGCTTGAACCTAGGCTCTACTCCTTTCCCGCTGGGGCCCTCAGAGAAGTGATGCAAGCTCTTTGTGCCTTCGTTTCCTTATCTGAAAATAGTGGTAATATCCATCTCCCACCTTAGTAGAGCTGTTGGGAAAAATACTGAGTTAATATGGTAAAGGGCTGAGATTAGTTCCCAGCATCTGCTAAAGGTGAACACGTGATGGCTGTTATTCTGAGCTCATAAGAGTTCCCTGAATGGAAACCTCTTTTTTTTCAGCTGACAAATTACTTAGAAAACCCCCCAAATTGAACACCTGGTTGAGTAAGAATCAAGTCCTGTGTGGTGATGATGTAACATACCTATTTTTGGTAGACTTGGCAATTCAGGGAGTGACCCATTTTCCTGTACTTCGTCGAGGTCATTGCAGTAGGTTTCATCAACCAGCAGGGCTGGAAATGAGCCACAGGGTTAGAAAGATCTTTTCCGGCCCTCTGCACTGCTTTCACCCCAGTGCAGCTCAAGCCGGGGCTGGGAGTGAAGGGGTGCCTTCCACAGTGACGGCAGTGGAGATGGGCAGAGGAGCAGAGCGTGCATTCCCCACCTGGATTTCTGGGGGCATTTGCTGCATCGTCAGAGAAGGTGGGAGGATTTTTGTTTGTTTGCTCAGTTTTGGCTTGGTAAAGGGAGGCTTGAGTTTATAGGTATATGTAGGACCTTCTGAGGACTAGACAACAGCATCCTAGGAGAACACCCAACAGACACTGAGATTTTTAAGCAGCTTGTTGGGTCTCTTTGCCTGTGAGAATTTGAACCAGCACCCTGAGAAGACTTCTTCTTGGGATTTCTGTCTGCCAGTCCAGTTGTAATGGGGCATCTATTGGAAGGACGCTTCAGCAAGAGGCTCAAACCCTCCTTGGAATGAGGCTGAGTGTGAGTTAAAATGTGTAGCTAGACAAATAACTAGTTAACTAATTGATCCAGTGTAGACTGAGTTGCTAGCAGTGGTAGCTGACAAATCCATGAGTCCAATCAAATAAGGTCAATGCTAAGAGCAGAGGTTTGGGCCAGTTGTTCTTGGATTAAAATTTCGCTTCACCGCTACTGGCTATGTGGCGCTGATCAAATCACTGAACCTCTCTGAACACCAGTGCGTGTGCCTGTGAAATAGAAGAAGATGCCAACCTCGTAGGGCTGTCAGAGCACCTGGACAGGAGGTGGCCCGAGGCCCCCTGAACTCCCTAGTGCAGATGTAAGCTCTGCTGGTTCCACCTGGTCCTTGGCTCCGTGGCTGCTTCTCATCGTCCAGGTCCAGCTTAATGATCACCTCCTCAGGGAGGCCTTCTTGATGACCCTTGTAAAGCACCGTGCCTGCCCCTATTGCCTTCCATCACTTCTTGTGGTTGGTTCCCTTCCCAGCTTATGACCGTCTTTGGTTTTCTTGTTTGTTGTTCAATAGCCTCTGGCTGTCTCTGGCCACCAGACTGAGGTCACCAAAGGCAAGAGCTTCACCTGTATCTTTCTGGGACTTGTAGCACCTTGATCAGAGCCTGGCTTCCAGCAGGCAGCTGGAGGAGTTGACTGAAAATCCCTGGAAACCAGGGTAAGCTTCAGAGCCTTGTGAGTCCCCAGCTTTTCCTCATCTGTGACCCCAGTAGCCACTTGGAAGGGTCGTGATGTGGTAAAGCTGAGCTGAGCTATGGTGTGGATTTCAGGGGCTGCTGGATGCAGTGGCACAGAGCAGGAATCAGTGGTGCTTAATGTCACGAGATGGCAAATGGAATGTGCATTGCCCCCATATTACAAATATTTCTATTCGTTTCCCCTTTGCTTTTTTATTTGTGTAGAGTTTGTGCTGACATGCAGACACAAGTTAGGCAGAATGCAAATTTTGGGGTAAGAGATGTAACCCTGAAGCATGAGATAAAGAAAAACAAGAGTTTTCAATTTCTTGATTTACAAGAAAGTAAAGATTCCATTTGTCATGTCAGTGGAAGTGGCCAATGGGCAAGTTCATACATTAACATGTAAATGACCAAGTGAGTCCATCTAGGTGGGAAAGTTAGTATCTTTGGACTTAACTGGTGTATTATATCAGAAAAAGAGCATAACTCATCCTCTGTAAGGTTCCATATGGACATTACTTCATGAAATAATCTCCTTTAAAAAGAATGGATGTTTCCTCATCAATAAGAACTATGGAACATCATGGGTTTCTCTTTTTACCTTGAGTGGTAGGAAGCTCAAAATTAATTTCAACATTCGATAATAACATTAGTTCACAGTTGCTACTCCTATTTATTTCTCTGTTTTGAGAAGAAGCAGGACTTAAGTAAATGAATGCATTTGAGGTATGTAATTTGCTTACTAAAATCTTGTGGCTGAGTTTTCTGGGATGGACAAGCTCCCCTGACACTTGCTAGTTTTTACTCTCATGCTTGCTGCTGCATCTCTGTGACCCTGAGCTTGTCTCTCTCCCTTGCTGTAGTCTGCGATTTCCTCAGCTTCTGACATTGGAGTTAAGACCGAGGAGGTTGTTTTGGGCACTTACAGATTGAAAATGCTTTTATTCTTCCATGTTCTGATGAGCAGCTCTCTTCTCATTCCGCTATGTCTCAATGCATTAAAGCAATGATTCTTTCCAAACCTTTTGTAAAAAAAGCTACATTGTCCTTTATCCAAAATAAAACTGATGGAGAATCTAAATACATGAAACAGATCATAGCAGGGCTGCTGCGGCTGAAGTGAACGATGGGCTTGGGGGCAAATAATCTTCACCACTCCCCGTCTTCCTCTTAATAGCAACCAGGGTGCCGCCACCATCCTTAGAGCTCCATAGAGCACTGTGTGATACCACAGTTGACAGGATTGTTTGACATTAGCAAAATGAAATTCACATTCTAAGAACTGCCTGCCCTAAACCAAACCTGGACTGTAAGCTTCTCAAGGGCCAGGAGGACCTGACACCTGTTGAAAGCAAGTGTTTGTTAAATGCATGAGTGAGTTAAGCAGTTTGTATTCAGTTCAGAGGTCTGGCTTGGCTTCTCAAGTCCTGCAACACCCCTCCCCACAACCCTTCATCACCTAGGGCAGCAGAGTCTCTGACTGCTCCAGGACTCCACACCTTGATTTCTGGCCGCTTTTGGGTAGAATGATTTGTGACATTTCAGGTGGCACTGCTGGCAATATAATTAACATTTCAAAATTTTGCAAGTGCAAATTTCATTTCTTTTCAACGGTGGCTTGAGTTTTGCAAATGTTTAAATAGTAGCTTGAGTATTAAATTTGCACTTTATGGGAGTTGGGAAGAAGAGAGAAGGGGAGTAGGAGGGGAGAATTTCCCCAAACTGTATGAAAGTAGGATAGAAAACACTGAGTTTTCTCTAGGAAAACTCTTTTTCTTCAATTGAAACATTGCTTTAAAGCATTGGCAGGCTTACAGAAGTGAAATGAAAAACAAATCCTACAAAAATCCTGGAATACCATAAAAATAATGAAAGAAGTCATGCAAAATGCGTGGAGTTCAGTAATATTTTTCAATATAGCTGGTGCATCCCAAACAGAATGTAGTTATCTTTAAGGATGCCCACTTGCACCGTGGCTTAAGAGTTTGTAACAACTTTTTGGTGGTTGGGTTGTGATATGTTGATAAAAAGTAATCGTGTAGTGAAAAGGGCATGGGCTTTGAAAGTAGGTTGAACTGGGTTGGAATTCTCCCTCCCTTCTGTATCACTTGGGTCTCTTTAAGTGAGTGACCATCCTGTCTGGACTGAGTTTCCTCACCTGTAAAAATCTGAAGAGTAACGCCTACCTCAGTAGGTTGCTGTAAAGTTTGAGGGAGGGAATGCAAGGGAAGGCTCTGCTAGGGTGTGCAGGCTGGGCTTATTTGAGTGAAGATAGTGATTCTGTATTTGTGTCTGGAGCTCTGTATGGTGTTTATAGTACTACACAGAGTGCAAAATTCCAACAGCATGGGAAACGACTGCTGTCGCCTCTGACTTTTCATGGGTTTTATCTGATTATAAAATTAATACATATTTACTGGAAAAAGCTTAAAAACTAAAGGTGGATGTTAAGAAGTAAAAGAAACCACCCACAATCCCAATAAAAGATTGGTTTTTCTATGTATATACATACAAATTCTATGTATATAAATATAATTTTTCTTTGGTTGATTTCTATTTCTTGGCAAGAAAACAGTTTTATTCATTGACCTTTTCAAATATATTAGGATATGATGGTAGATATTATTCTCCTCATATAATTTCTTAAAATGCTACTTTTATCAGTACCCAAGTAATACATATGCATTGTTAGATATTTAGAAAAAATGAGGGCACAAGAAAAAGAAAAGAAAATATCACCCATGATCTCAACACACAGAAATAGTCTCTGCTGATGTTTAGTTGTATATCCTTATAGTCTTTTCTCTCAATATATATAAACTATATATGTATAGTATTTTCTTACAGATTTACTGAGATACACTTGATATTTAACACTGAGTAACTTTAAGGTTATAATAACACAATGGTTTGATATATGTATATATTGTGAAATGATTACCACAATAGGTTTAGTTAACATCCATCACCTTATATAGTTCCAAATTTTTTTTCTTGTGATGAAATATATAAATTTAAATTTAAAAACTAAATTGGGAAATTCTTGAATGACTGATATTTTAGATTACTTTCTTTTGCCAAATATTGCACTGAGAGTACTTTCATAAATCAGTAACTTTTCTTCTATGTCATAATTTTTAATGGTATTATTTCATTACTATATACAGTAGATTCTTTATAATTCCCTGTGAGTAGAGAAATTCAGGTATTTTATTATCATAGACAATTTTGTAGTGAGCATCCTAACAGCCAAATAGCCATAATAGTTTCTTTAAAATAATTTTCTGGAAGTGGAATTTCTAGTGGAATTGCCTGTACATTTTTAGAGCTTTTACTAATTTGCCCTCCAATAAGATTATACCAATTTTACTTGCACCAAAGAGGACCCTTATGGTTATTATACTGGTAATATCATCAAAAAACAAAAATCTTTGGTAATTTGTCAAAACCTATTGCACTGTACTTTACATTTAAGAATTATTAGTATATTTCTTCTAGTTTGAGTTATCTGCTATAAATATTATGAATATATTTTACATATTTTTCTTTTCCATACTGGCTTGTAGTAAAACAAACATAGGGAAAATGAATAAAGTGCATTAATTAAAAGTACATTAATTAAGAGTAAAGCCAGGTAAGTTTTGACAATTGCACACAATTGTGTAAACACCCAGATTAAGATACAAAATATTTTTAATAAAATAGAACCTCCATTGATCTATTTGTCTAGCCCTGTGGTAATACCACATTCATAAAACATCACATACCTAGGAATATAGCTAACAAAAGGTGTGAAAGACCTCTACTCTGATAACTATGATATATTATTGAAAGAAATTAAAGAATACTAAGTAAATGGAAGGCTGTACTATATTCATGGATTGGGACACTTCATATTGTCAAGATGGTGATTCTCCCAAAGTTCATGCATATATTAAATGCCATCCCCAGCAAATTCAAGAAAGCTTTTTTTTTTCTTGTGGAACCAACAAGCTGATTCTAAAATTTACACAGAAATTCAAGGGCCAAGAAAAGCCAAGGCAATCTTAGAAAGAAATACAGAAGTGAAGGACTTACAATACCAGATATCAAGACTTATTATAAGATGATAGTAAGACAAAGCAGTATTATGTGCAAAAAACTTGAACAAACACTTCAAAAATAGGATATTCAAATTTCCAATAAACATATTAAAAAGTTCTAAACTTCATCAGTCACCAGGGAAATACAAATTAAAACCACAGTGGAATGCCACCTCACACTTGCTAGAATGACTAAAATTAAAGAGAGACATACAAGTGTTGAAAGGATGTGGAGCAACTGGAACCCTCATATACTGCTGACAGGAATATGCATTGGTACAGCCACTTTAGAAAACAATTTGGCTGTATCCACTAAATTTAAACATATGTTTACCTATGATGCAGCAGTTACACTTGTAGGCATACACTCAGCAGAAATACATACATATGTTCACCAAAAGACAATATTCATTAATGAAATGTCCACCAACAGTAGAATGGATGAATTGCAATATATTCATATGATGGAGCCCTATATGGTAATGAGAATGAACAAATCACAACTACCTGAATAAACATAACATTCAACAAAAGACATAAAGAACCCTGTAGGGTTCCATCTATATAAAGTTCTAAAATAGGCTAAGCTAACCTATGGTGTTACAAGTCAGGACAGTGGTTACCCTTTGGGATATGGAGTGACTGTTAGAGCATGACAGGTGTTCTGAGCTGATGGTTATGTTCTGATTAATTAGGAGCTGATTATATGGGTGTTTTCTTTTTGAAAATTCATTAAGCCGTATATTGTATGATTTGCGTACTTTAAATTTTGTGTGTGATTTCTCACTTTTTTTCCAAGAAGGGAAAAAGAACCTCCGTGGCCAGCGCTGTATAATCTTGTTGCTTCATATTGCTGAGGAGAATTCTGAAGCCAGACTAGTTTTCTTTTCTTGGGTAAGATTATAACTAAATGTTTTAGTCTTCCTAAGACTAAAACACAATTTCCAGAATATTTCTATCTATTGGCTATTTTTATTACTATTGCCAGATCTTCTTCAGGGAGCCCTTTGGATCTGAAGGCATGATGATTATTATTATTTTTAATTTTATAAAATTTTCTTGTATTACTTGTTAGATTGTTGTATCTCCCATCTTTTTGGCCATCTACATTAACATTCCTGATAAATGCATAAATGAATCTATTGAATCATTTAAAATTTTTATTTTCTTTTAAAATGTTCATCTCTTTATTCTGGGAAAATTCCTTGACCTTCGTTTGTATTCTTCGACTTAAATTTTTTGAAGTACTCAGAAACTTCATTAAAAGTATTCTGCTCTATGTTGCTTTCCATTCAGCAATTGTGCTTCTCATCATTTCATAGAATTTCCTGATCTCTGATGTTCTTTTTAAATTAGTAGTTGCTCTTGATATGGTATTGAGAATACAAATGAGATCATTCTTAAAATTTTCTTCTGCTCCTTGCAGTACCAGTTTCTTGAGTATTATCTCCCTATTCCTCCGAGTGGTCCTCTGTTTTGCACACCAGGACCTTTCTGCTTCTAGTTTCCTCCCTTCTCCCTTTTTCCCTTCTGCACATCTTTCCAGAGATGCTCAGAAGTGGGAGCTAAAGTGGGTTGTGTTGTTCCATACCTTTCCTGAGGATATACTACTTGCCAGTCATTCCTCTGGGTCCTAAGTATAGAATAGTAAATAGGTTCTCCCTGGCTCACCCATGAGCTGAAGTGGGACCATCCTCCTTATAGGCAGCTGCTCTAGTCAACCCCTGCCCCCTCTGTTTTTAACAGGTGGACACTAATGAGTCTTTTTCCTGATCATCTGATGGTTAAAGCATGAATCTGTGCACCCCACTGGCAACCTGGACTAGCAGGTGCCTGACGGGGAAGAAAAGCTCATTGCCACTTAGCATCAAAGGTTATACTAAGAGACATAATACTTAGAGCAAACCGCCTGACGGGTGTGTAATTAATCCTTAAAACCCCAAAACACCTTAAACATTACTGTCAAAATGAACATTCTGATGGAAGTTTTCTATATCTGTGCTGTCCAATATGGTAACCACTAACTATATGGGGCTATTGAGCACTTGAAGTGTGGTTAGTATGACTGAGAACTGCATTTTAAGTGTAATTTAATTTAAGTAGCTACAGTAGCTAATGGCTATTGCATTAGTGACTACAGCTCTAAAATGTACTCCTAAATTAAGGCAGATCCACACATGCCCTTGAGTAGTATCATTAGAAAAACCATGTGAAATTATTAGAGTCAGTTGAGAATGGTGTTTCTTACATCATCCCTAGAACTTTCCACAAGGATTCATGGGGGAAATTCTGGCTTTAAGATTAGAAATAACTGAGCTTTGCTTAGGCTAATTTTTACTTCATGAATATGATCATATTTCTCCCTCTGCATTCGTTGTTGGAAAATTCATCTTGACATCTGAGATTCACTTTTACGATATGGAAGACTGTAGCTTCCATTCTCTGATTTAACTTCATTCTTGGCTTGGTCAAAAAATTGCTCTTCAAGTGGAGCGACAAGCAGGGTTGGCTGAAAATCACTCTGGAGTTCATCTCTGGCAGGAGCTAGCTGAAGATTTCCCATCTTCGGTGAGGGAGTTTCCACCCTAACTAGCCACAGCCATCCCTCCATCAGAGGGCCCCCAGGGTCTCCAGGTGTTGAGCAGTGGCATTTCCCAGCAATTGCAGCAAACAGTTGACATCTAAACTCAGTCATCTAAGTAGTCTGTTTGTCCCCAAGTTCAATAGAATCATTCCCATGCTTACATGGTAAGAGGACAGACCAGCAGAATTCATCCCTCTCCTGGAATGCAGACCCACTGTGTGCTCGGCAGCCTTGCCTGGACCCTGACACTCTTCTAGATGGAATGAGATAAGATTGATCCTTTTCTTATATATCCTTGCTTTCTTGTATATCCTTGGTAAATCACCCCCCAATCCCTTTCTTTATCCCATATGGTATGATGTTGTAGTTTTTACCTTCATCCCTGACTATATCCCACTTCATTTTCTTTCTTAATCAAATTATTTTATCTTGCTATAGTATATCCAATTTTGAAAGCTACATTAAAGTCTTTAGGAAGTAAGTCAACAGGCACCATTTAAATTAATCTAAATAAATAAACCATGGCAGATGTGTTCCCCGTCACCTATCCACCAATCCCACCCTTCCAGGAGGCTGGCTATCTTCATGTAAACAGTAAGGGATTGGTACATCCACAGCTTACAACTCAAAGCTAAGCAGGACTCATAATGTCCTCCTGTACAAAAAGGTACAAGAACCCTTCTTTCCAGTCTAACCTTCAAATGAGCCCAAAGGCAGAGCATCCTGGAACTTCTTCACTTTTCCTTCTTTGCTTTGCAGGATGTTGAGGCATGAGGGGTTGGGTGGGAGGACAAGAGGTTGAAAGAACCAGAAAGGATGATGGAGAGGAGAGAGAGGAACAGGAGATTCTCTCTGTTCACTGAGGGGTAAGTGATGTCTTCATAGTCTAGGGGTCAGGTCCAAATCCCCATCAACCCACAGACTCTGTGGGCTGGATTACATTGCTTGAATCCGAAGTAAAGAACTAATAGAAAATTCTTTGGGATTCTGAGTTGGTTCTTGCCTGGCCATGGGAGGCGTTTTGACACATCTTCTCTGCCCCTCCATCCTTCCAGCTATTTCCAGCCATTATTTCCATAAGAAGCGGCATTTAGGAAAGATTCAATAAACACTGGCTCTTACAACTGCTCCTTGTTACGCGTGGTCCATTCGGTGTGTGCCAGGAGAGGCCACTGTAGGACTTGCAGACCTCTTCCAGGAGGCCAAAACAGGGGCACCACCAATGATGTCCGAGGCCACGCTATGAAAACTTAGCCTCAAGTGAGAAATAGAAGCCTCCCCATCTTCTCTAACAGTCCCTGCTTCCCAGTCAAAGGAGAGACTGTTTAGAAAAATCAGGCCATGATTACCCCCAGGAGAAAATATGTTTTGAGTCTAGTGAAGGCCTTTGCTGAGTGACATTAATTACACTCGTTTAGGTCTGACATTTTTAATTAACCTTCTCAGCTGTTTATATTGTAGCCTCTTATTAAAACAATATGATTAAAACAAATAATTAAAGAATATTACTACCACCTTAAACGTGAACATCATTTTAAGCTTATAAAAGACTTCTAGCCACGATCTCATCTCTATGAATTTGACTATTCTAGTATAAACGAAATATAAACGAAATAATACAATAGTTGTCCTTTTGTGTCCAACCTCTTTCACTTACTATAAGGGCTTCAAGGTTCATCTGTATCATACCAGGCATAGAATTCTGTTCCTTTTTCAGGCTGAATAATATTCCAGTGGATGTATACACCACATTTTGTTTCTCCATTCATCTGTTGATGGACTTGGATTGTTTCTACTTTTTGGCTTTTGCAAATAGTGCTGCTATTCTTATTTGACAAATGTGGGTAAGTGACCCACCGTATCGCAGAGGTAGGGCCCGGGTCCCACCTCGACTGCATGTTAGAATGGCATGAGGACTTAAAAAAAAAACACTCTGGACTCAGAAAGTCAGCTTCTCTGTAGGTGCAGCCTGGGTGGAGTGGTTTGAAGAGCCCTGCAGGTGGTTGTTCTGTGCAGCCAGAACTGGGGGCCAAGGAGCGCTCACACCCGTGTGTATCCCAGGCTTCCTTGTTTATTAAAGCTGCCCATCACACTCAGTGGATCAAAGTGGATTCTCTTTCTCTCATTTTAGCCTATAATTTGGAGCAGGAAAAATAACCCAAAGATTTTAAAATACAGAATTCAGGCTTAAAAAAAAAGCATGATCTCGATACCAGGAGGCCAAATTCTGGTTTGTTGGCTAAATATATGGATCAATTTGTTTCTTGCATTTTAATCATCTTGTTTTAATAACACACCGCAGTACAAACAGTTGTGTGGACTAATTCAGCTCCATTTAAGAAGTCTTGTTCTGAACACCAAAGCTTGTTCTTCTGTCTAGTTAAATGCTCATGCATTAAAATGCTAATAATTAAACTGTTCCAATTGACTAATGAACTCTGCCAGCGATAAAGGATGGTCTTGTTAGATTCACTGCGCAGCAAACCTCCTTTCGTACTGAAAAAGTTAAAGGTTAAAGCGCTCTTGAAACCAGCAAGTGGATCTAGAAGCAATTACAATTTTTCCTTGAAACTAATAGTTACTACACTAATGTTTCAATTCCTACCAAGAGTAAAAAGGAAAAAAAGGGGGGTGGAGGGAGGAAGACTCTGAGCTCTATTCATGGAGAAGGATGTGGAGCTTTTTTAGCCCACAAGGCAGATGGTGTGGTCATTCAGACTAAATCCCAGTGAGTTACAAGCGTCCTTCTTAGAACCTGTCTCCTAAGAATGCAGACAGAAACGGTGAATTTTCAGGATACAGCAGCAGGTGGCCCAGAATCATGGACACTGTTTGGAGCATGATGGTTAAACAATGTGGGAAATTTCTCCCGGACGCCTCTGTGTGATTTGGGGGAAGTTGCTTAATCTCTGAGGACCTCAATTTTCTCATTTTTAAGAACAGGATAATATGGCAGGTGTTTGCTTGTCCTGCTGAGCACCCAGTTCCCATTGTTCCAGTAATAGCCTCCAATTTTCTATGAAGAGTCCTTGCTCCTAGGATCTCAGCTCACCTAGTTTGGTGGGAGTTGATCCCAGCCCCAAGCTCCAGGCGTGAGCATGTGACAGGTCTGGCCGATCAGAACATCCTGCTGGTCTCAATGGGGCCCAATTAGAACACGTCAGAGTAAATCCTAGGCTCTGGCCAGAATGGGTGGAAAGCAGCGTTTGAGCTACAAGTACGTAAGCCTGGAGCGGCCAGGGCCACCACATCCAGGAGGCCGGTCACAGACAAAACATGGCGGTGGAGACGCAGATCCTTGAGAAGCTGGACCCAGCCTTACTTTGTGGTTTTTCAATGGCATGAGCCAAATATCCCCTTGTATTCCCCCTTCTTTTTATTTTTTTTAATTTTTAATTTTTATTTATATATATAATTTATTTTGGTATCATTAATCTACAACTACATGTGCGATATTATGGTTTTTAAACTACCACTTCATCAAGCCCCAACCCACCAACCCCATTATAGTCACTGTCCATCGGCACAGTGAGATGCTATAGAATCTATACTTGTCTTCTCTGAGTTGTACAGCCCTCTCCGTGCCCCCCCAACATTACCTCTGCTAATCGTAATGCCCCTTCTTCCCTCTTATCCCTCCCTTCCCACCCATCTTCCCCAGTCCCTTTCCCTTTGGTAACAATTAGTCCATTCTTGGGTTCTGTGAGTCTGCTGCTGTTTTGTTCCTTCAGTTTTTTTTTCTTTGTTCTTATACTCCACATATGAGTGAAATCATTTGATACTTGTCTTTTTCGGCTTGGCTTATTTCACTGAGCATAATACCCTCTAGCTCCATCCATGTTGTTGCAAATGGTAGGATTTGTTTTCTTCTTATGGCTGAATAATATTCCATTGTGTATATGTACCACCTCTTCTTTATCCATTCATCTACTGATGGACACTTAGGTTGCTTCCATTTCTTGCCTATTGTAAATAGTGCTGCGATAAACATAGGAGTGCATATGTCTTTTTCAAACTGGGCTGCTGCATTCTTAGGGTAAATTCCTACGAGTGGAATTCCTGGGTCAAATGCCATTTCTATTTTGAATTTTTTGAGGAACCTCCATACTGCTTTCCACAATGGTTGAACTAATTTGTAGTCCCACCAGCAGTGTAGGAGGGTTCCCTTTTCTCCACATCCTCGCCAACATTTGTTGTTGTTTGTGTTTTGGATGTTGGCCATCCTCACTGGTGTGAGGTGATACCTCATTGTGGTTTTAATCTGCATTTCTCTGATGATTAGCGACGTGGAGCATCTTTTCATGTGCCTGTTGGCCATCTGAATTTCTTCTTTAGAGAAGTGTCTATTCATGTCCTCTGCCCGTTTCTTAATTGGCTTATTGCTTTTTATTTGTTAAGGTGCGTGAGTTCTTTACATATTTTGGATGTCAACCCCTTATCAGATATATCATTTATGAATATATTCTCCCATACTGTAGGAAGTCTTTTTGTTCTACTGATGGTGTCCTTTGCTGTACAGAAGCTTTTCAGCTTGATATAGTCCCACTTGTTCATTTTTGCTTTTGTTTCCCTTGCCTGGGGAGATATGTTCATGAAGAAGTCGATTATGTTTATGTCCAAGAGATGTTTGCCTATGTTTTTTTCTAAGAGTTTTATGGTTTCATGACTTACATTCAGGTCTTTGATCCACCTTGAGTTTACCTTTGTGTATGGGGCTAGACAGTAGTCCAGTTTCATTCTCTTACATGTAGCTGTCCAGTTTTTCCGACATCAGTTGCTGAAGAGGCCGTCATCTCCCCATTGAATATCGAAGGCTCCTTTATCAAATATTAATTGACTGTATATGTTTGGGTTAATGTTTGGATTTTCTATTCTGTTCCACTGGTCTGTGGATCTGTTTTTGTGCCAATACCAAATTGTCTTGGTTACTGTGGCTTTGTAGTAGAGCTTGAAGTCAGGGAGCGTAATTCCCCCTGTTTTATTCCTCCTTCTCAGTACTGCTTTGGCTCTTCAGGGTCTTTTGTGGTTCCATATGAATTTTAGAATTATTTGTTCCAGTTCACTGAAGAAAGCTGTTGGTAGTTTGATAGGGATTGCGTTGAATCTGTAGATTGCTTTAGGCAGTATAGCCATTTTGACTATATTTATTCTTCCTAGCCAAGAGCATGGGATGCATTTCCATTTGTTAGTGTCCCCTTTAATTTCTCTTAGGAGTGTCTTGTAGTTTTCAGAGTACAGGTCTTTCACTTCCTTTGTTAGGTTTATTCCTAGGTATTTTATTCTTTTGATGCAATTGTGAATGGAATTGTTTTTCTGATTTCTCTTTCTGTTAGTTCATCGTTAGTGTATAGGAAAGCAACAGATTTCTGTGTGTTAATTTTGTATCCTGCAACTTTGCTGAATTCAGATAATAGTTCTAGTAGTTTTGGAGTGGAGTTTTTAGGGTTTTTTATGTACAGTATCATGTCATCTGCAAATAGTGACAATTTGACTTATTCTTTACCAATCTGGATGCCTTGTATGTTTTAGTTTTGTCTGATTGCCATGGCTAGGACCTCCAGTACTATGTTGAATAACAGTGGAGAGAGTGGGCATCCCTGCCTTGTTCCCGATCTTAGATGGAAAGCTTTCAGCTTCTCGCCATTCAGTATGATGTTAGCTGTGGGTTTGTCATATATGGCCTTTATGATGTTGAGGTACTTGAGGTCTATACCCATTTTGTTGAGAGTTTTAATCATGAATGGATGCTGAATTTTGTCAAATGCTTTTTCAGCATCTATGGAGATGATCATGTGGTTTTTGTTCTTCTTTTTGTTGATGTGGTGGATGATGTTGATGGATTTTCGAATGTTGTACCATCCTTGCATCCCTGGGATGAATCCCACTTGATCATGGTGTATGATCCTCTTGATGTATGTTTGAATTCGGTTTGCTAATATTTTGTTGAGTATTTTTGCATCTACGTTCATCATGGATATTGGTCTGTAATTTTCTCTTTTGGTGAGGTCTTTGCCCGGTTTTGGTATTAGAGTGATGCAGGCTTCATAGAATGAGTTTGGAAGTATTCCCTCCTCTTGTATTTTTTGGAAAACTTTAAGAGAATGGGTGTTATTTCTTCTCTGTATGCCTGGTAGAATTCAGAGGTGAATCCATCAGGTCTGGGGGTTTTGTTCTTGGGTAGTTTTTTGATTACCAATTCAATTTCATTGCTGGTGATTGGTCTGTTTAGTTTTTCTGTTTCTTACTTGGTCAGTCTTGGAAGGTTGTTTTTTCTCAGAAGTTGTCCATTTCTTCTATGTTTTCCAGTTTGTTAGCATATAGATTCTCATAATATTCTCTTATAATTCTTTGTATTTCTGTGGGGTCTGTCGTGATTTTTCCTTTCTCATTTCTGATTCTGTTTATGTGTGTAAATCCCTTTTGCTCTTAATAAGTCTGGCTAGGGGTTTATCTATTTTGTTTACATTTTCAAAGAACCAGCTGTTGGTTTCATTGATTTTTTCTATTGTTTTATTCTTCTCAATTTTATTTATTTCTTCTCTGATCTTTATTATGTCCCTCCTTCTGGTGACTTTGGGCCTCATTTGTTCTTCTTTTTCCAATTTCAGTAATTGTGTCTTTAGACTATTCATTTGGGAATGTTCTTCCTTCTTTAAATAGGCCTGGATTGCAATATACTTTCCTCTTAGAACTGCCTTTGCTGCGTCCCACAGAAGTTGTGGCTTTGTGTTGTTGTTGTCATTAGTCTCCATATATTCTTTGATTTCTGTTTTGATTTGGTCGTTAACCCATTGATTAATTAGGAGAGTGTTGTTAAGTCTCCATGTATTTGTGAGCCTTTTTGATTTCTTCTAAAATTTATTTCTAGTTTTATACCTTGGTGATCTGAGAAGTTGGTTGGTCGGATTTCAATATTTTTGAATTTACTGAGGTTCTTTTTGTGGCCTAGTATGTGGTCTATTCTGGAAAATGTTCCATGTGCACTTGAGAAGAATGTGTATCCTGTTGCTTTTGGGTGCAGAGTTCTGTAGATGTCTGTTAGGTCCACCTGTTCTAGCGTGTTGTTCAGTGCCTCTGTGTCTTTACTTATTCTCTGTCTGGTTGATCTGTCCTTTGGAGTGAGTGGTGTGTTGATGTCTCCTAAGATGAATACATTGCTGTCTATTTCCTCCTTTAATTCTGTTAGTATTTGTTTCACGTATGCCGGCACTCCTGTGTTGGGTGCGTATATATAATGGTTATATCCTCTTCCTGGATTGACTCCTTTATCATTATGCAATGTCCTTCTTTATCTCTTGCTACTTTCTTCGTTTTGAAGTCTATTTTGTCTGATACAAATACTGCAACACCTGCTTTTTTCTCTTTGTTGTTTGCATGAAATATCTTTTTCCATCCCTTCACTTTTAGTCTGTGTATATCTTTGGATTTGAGGTGAGTTCTTGTAGGCAGCATATAGATGGGTCTTGCTTTTTTATCCATTCTGTTACTCTGTGTCTTTTGATTGGTGCATTCAGTCCATTTACATTTAGGGTGATTATTGATAGATATGTACTTATTGCCTTTGCTGGCTTTAGATTCGTGGTTACCAAAGGTTCAAGGGTTGCTTCTTTACTATCTAACAATCTAACTTAACTATCTTGTTAAGTTAGTGTAAAGACCGTCTGATGTTTCTTTATTTCTCTCCCTTATTATTCTTCCTCCTCCATTCTTTATATACTAGGTGTTTTATTCTTTGCCTTTAGTTGGTATTTGGATGGTCTGCTTTCTTTGCTATGATTTTTTTTTCTCTGGTGACATCTTTTTGGCCTTAGGGTTACTTCCCTCTAGAGAAGTCCTTTTAAGATATCCTGTAATGGTCGTTTATGAGAGGCAAACTCTCTCAACTTTCGTTTGTCTGGAAATTGTTTAATCCCTCCGTCATATTTAAATGATAATCGTGCTGGATACAATATTTTTGCTTCAAGGCCCTTCTGTTTCATAACGTTAAATATATCATGCCATTCTCTTCTGGCCTGTAAGGTTTCTGTTGAGAAGTCTGATGATAGTCTGATGGGTTTTCCTTTGTAGGTGATCTTTTTTCTCTCTCTAGCTGCCTTTAATACTCTGTCTTTATCTTTGATCTTTGCCATCTTAATTATTATGTGTCTTGGTGTTGTCTTCCTTGGGTCCCTTGTGTTGGGAGATCTGTGGGCTTTGGTGGACTGCGAGACTACTTCCTTCCCCAGCGAGGGAAAGTTTTCAGCAATTATTTCTTCAAAGACATTTTCTATCCCTTTTTCTCTCTCTTCTTCCTCAGGTACTCCTATAATGCGAATATTGTTCCGTTTGGATTGGTCACACAGTTCTCTTAATATTCTTTCATTCCTAGAAATCCTTTTATCTCTCTCTGCCTCAGCTTCTCTGTATTCCTGTTCTCTGATTTCTATTCCATTAACAGTCTCTTGCATCTCATACAGTCTGCTGTTAAGCCCATCGATCGCTTGTCTGATTTCTGCATTGTCTTTCCTCACTTCCCTCACTTCCTCCCTCAGCTCTTGCACATTTCTCTGTAGATCCATCAGCATGGTTATGACTTTTATTCTGAATTCTTTTTCAGGAGGACTGTGCATTTCCATCCCTTCAGGCTCCGTCTCTGGGGTTGTCTGGTTCATTTTAGTTTGGACCATATTCCTCTGTCTTTTCATGGCTATGGAAGTGGTCACTGGTAGTTGCCTCGTATGTCAGCTGGGCTCTTTAAGAGTTTAAAAAGAGAAAAAAAATAGAAAGAAAAAAAGAAAAAAGGAAAAGAAAAGAAAAAAAAGAGAAGAAAAAACAAAAAACATAACAAAACAAAACAAAAAACTGCCCACCGGGAGTAGATTCTGTGGCGATGCTGTAGGTGGCACTGTTGCCCCACTGTTCCACAGCCATGGCTGTGCCACTCTGCAGGGGCCTTTATAGCTCTGGCTGGGGTGGGATCGAGTGGGAGGTTGTTGATCTCTGTGGGAAGTCTAAGTGCAGCCACCCTTTCCCAGTCGCCAGCTAAGGGGTCCGAAACTCCCTAGGACTCCCAGCCTGCTGGGCTGAGTGTGCCAGGGCAATCCGACTCCTCCACTGGGCTCCTGTCTCTTTAAGACCACTGAAGATAGCGTGCGCTTTTTTTTTTCCTTCCCAGGAGCCAGCTGCAAGCACCCGGGTGCGTTCCCCCCTCAGATCCTGCCCCTCTGTCTCTCCAATCTCCGCTACACCGTGTGATGTGTGTCAGCGCTCCCCGCGCAGATCACCGGGGCTGGTTATTTCGCGGGGTGTACTTCCACTCCCTCCCGGCTCTGAATCCTTTCCTCCTGCCGGTGCGCTGGGGTGGGTGAGTGCTCGGGTCCCGCTGGGTCGCGGCTATGTATCTTACCCGCCTCTTGGGGTGCCGTTTCCTCTCGGGTGTAGCTGCACGCTGTGCACTTTTCTGTGTATTCTGGTCTCTCTTTTAGGAATAGTTGTATTTGCTGTATTTTTGTAGATAAATATAGTGTTGGGAGATTTCTGCCGCCCTGCTCACGCCGCCATTTTCTGGGAATTCCTCCCCTTGTATTCCCCTTTAAGCCAGTTTGAGTTGAGTTTTTGTCGCTAACCAGGGTTTTTTTCTCAGGGCTGAGGAAGAACTGGAAAGCCCAGGCCTGCCTCCTCAGGGCAGCCCTCCTGAGGCTCCATGAGCCAAACTCTTCCCTTGACTCTCAGTATCACTCCTTGGGCTCAGACTTCACAGTTACAGGAGCTTTACCTCTCCATCCATGCTGGGAACTCCTCAAGGGCAGCGATACTAGGCCCCCTTCTGGGTGCTCTTCCTCGGGATCTTATAGCCATCAGCAAGGTGAGCTTGACTTGTCAGGAATGGCGAGGGTGTAAAACTGACCGAATTCGGCAGTGAAGATAAAATCGTTAAGGTAGGGATGTCCCCAAAGACACTCAGAACCTTCCCTTATGGAAACCCTGTGCCCTTTTCCAAATGTACTTTTTTTTTCTAGAAGAGGCACTGGAAGAATATGCTGGAAAAAAATTAACCAAGATCATGAATTCGATTCATTTGCACTGTTCCTTAGCCATTCTGACTGATGTTTGGGTTCTGGCCACATTTA
This sequence comes from Smutsia gigantea, assembly GCA_032199065.1. Taxonomy (NCBI): domain Eukaryota; kingdom Metazoa; phylum Chordata; class Mammalia; order Pholidota; family Manidae; genus Smutsia; species Smutsia gigantea. The sequence continues at coordinate 32,557 of JAVSCE010006607.1, forward strand.
ACCAACCAACACAGGTTCTCAACAATTGGTTAGAGCCTGTGTTTGGAAGGGTTACGTAGAGAGAAAAGCTTAGGATCTCAAACCCAAATACCATCCAGGTGACCAGAGAAGGTCACTGTGACTTTCTGAGCCTTCTCATCTTTAAGATGAGAATAAAAATCCTTTTCCTGGTATCAGGGATGTGTAGTTGTAAGCAGAATTATGGGAAAGAAAACTAACTACTTGTATGGAGGCGCTTCAGGTGCTAGAGTTCACACATCTTTGTGTTTGGCAAAAGGCAGTGTGAATGAAAAGCATGATACAAATACGAGGATTATTATATTCCTTTTTCTTTTCTGCTCATTGCATGTATTTCTTCCCTCCTTAATATGTTAATTCATTTGATCAATATGTGCTGAGCATCTACTGTGTGTGTGACCCTGTGCTAGGTGCTAGAGATACAGCCGTGAAAACACAGATGTGTCTCAGCTTTTATGGAGCTTATAGTCTATGGGGGAACTACCAAAAAAATCCTGCACAAAAATTAGTATATGATTACAAGTGTGGTAAGTTCTATAATAGGAAAGAATGGAGAATGTTGAGAGAAGAGGGGATCTCTACGTGGATAACTGGGAGGGGAGGGCAGGTAAGATCTCTGAGAGTGTAAGATTTTGCCTGACACCTATAGAATGAATTAGATTCGGGGCCACAGTGAGAGAGGTCCCTGCACATGAAGAAGTGGGGACCAGGGCTTTGAGGCCAGAAGGGCGTAGCAGGCTCTCCTTCCTACACCATCTCCTGCTCCACCATGTCCCCCATCTCTCCAAACCCAGAGCTGCTAGCAGAGGACTGGGCACAGAGTTGACTTTTTTTAGGGAGAATAATATGGTCATTAAGGCACTCTACCTGTGGCCTCAGGTTCCTCCTTCCAAGAACAAGGTTGGGGTGTCTTTCCAAACAAGTGACTACTTTGGCTGGTGGGATGGGGACAGTGTGATGTAGGTCACTTCTGGCAGAACTCTTAAGATGAGGGCTTGATTTTCCACATTTCCCTGCACTGGTTACAGACTGGATGTGTTCCTGAGTGATGGTTCTGTTGGTCTGGGTCCCTGAGGGAGAAGAACCAAAACAGACCCCTGCCCATCCAGATAGACATGAAACATGATCTAGAAATAAATGTTTGTCGTGCTCAGCCACTGAAATTTTGTTATGTATTTGCTATGACAGCATTGTACAATTTACAATATTCTGATACAAATTCAGTATTATAATGATGAAGATTAAAACGGACAGTTGATGAGGGTTTGGGGAAAGCAAAAGACGGAAGGAGACGGAGCCAGCATGAATGAAGGCGTATTACTGAGGTCGCCGCTCTAGAGCAGCGAGGGCTCAAGGTTCGAACTTTGAGCCTTCTTGACTGCCTTCCAGAATTTTCTTGCCACAGGAGAGGACTTTGGAGTACTTATTCACAGGCTCTGTCCTCTGTTGCTTGAAGTTTGGGCCAGAGGTGCCTCCTTTCCCACAGTGCCCCACTGTACCTGCAGGTGGGTTTGATGAGGTCCTCTGACTTTGGAGAAGTTTCTAAGGCAGAAACAGTGGAGAGACTTGTCATGCCCTTGGAGGTAGGACTCTGCCAGTGTGCACAGGACTGCCCACTGCTTTTGGTGAAATCGGAGATGGCGTCAGAGACAGCCTGAGGGGATATGACACAAGCATTTGCTATAGTTCCTGCCTGCTACATTACCACCCCTCCTCCCAGTTTGTCTTTGGGAAGAGCCTAGGGACAAAGGTCATACAGCCCTGAGGATGCAGCTCCAGTGCAGACCATGAAAGTCCAGGAAACTAAGGTAGGTGAATTCTGATTCACCTCCTCCAAAAAGCCTTCCAGGATTCCCTCTGCTAAAGTATTCTTGCCCTCTTCTGAACGCCCCTCTGGACTTCTACTGCCCTCATGTAGAGCTCTCTGTTCTGCCAGTAACTACCCATGAATCTCTCTTCCTACATATCTGGAGGCAGGACTCACTCCAGATTCATCTTTGTGGCCTTGTGCCCAGCACAGTGACAGAACATAGAGAACACCCACTAGCTATATTTTTTGAGTGAATTGACAAATGTGTTTCAATTGGCACCAGGAGAACTGTTCACTTTGTGTGTGTGTGTTTGTGACCACTAATCACAAAAACAGTAAATATGTGTCAGGTTCTTACTAGCTTGTGTTAGAAAACACTTTTACAACCATGGTTTCCGTCCACTGATGACAAAACAGCATGGGGGTGTGAAGTAGCCCAAGGTCACACAGCTGGCAGCTAGAAGAGCAAGGATTTGAACCAAGGGAGCTGACATCATTCTGAGGGCTCCACTCAAAGAGCTCCAGGGAAAGATGAGATATTCAATTCATTTCTAGGTCCCCAAAAGTTCTATTTTGGTCTTGAAAGAACCTCCAACCCAGGTCGCACGATTTGGCTAAAGCTATATTTGTAGTCTTGTTTTGTGACCCCACCATGGCCCATGATATCTGGGCGAATATTAGAAGAAAGGGGGAAGCGTGATTCTTGGCTCACTTCTCTGGGAGTCCTGGCCACCAGCTGGAGGCCCACTTCCTTCTGAGAAACCCAGGCTCCTGCTATGAAGTGCTATGACATCTTCCTGGGGCACAAGCAGGCAGAGAGGGAGCAAGGTTTACACAATTCAAAACCAAGCAGAGAGGCAGTTTGTATCTTCTGGTGGATTCCTCCTCACTATCTGGTCTTAGCTTGCTCCACTTCCTTGGAGTAAGCACTCCCATTCCCATATCAAGCCAAACCCTTTTGTTAAATTCTTCAGTGATGCTGGGTACTTCTTCCTTGTGGCATTTGATGCAATTACCATTGTACATAGGTTTTCATTCATGACTCTTTAATTCATAGTCTTCTTTACAAAATTAAAAACTCCACCAGGGCAGGAAATATGTCTGTCTTCCATTCATCCATCCACCTGTCCATCCATCCATCCATCCGCCCACCCAAAATAAATACTTTTGAGTGCCAGCCATATGCCAGGCCCCCATCTGACCACTAGGGAAATCACAGTGAACAAAATAAAAATTTCTACATACATGGGGCTTGCATTCTGGTTGGCAGAGAGAAACGATAAAAGCTAAATCAAATAAATGTAGAACGTGTCAAGAACAGTAAGTGCATTGAAGAAAAATAAAGCAACATGGGGTAGAGAATGATGGGCAATGGGGCCTCCATTATTGGGATTGCAAAGAAGCCTGTAGACTTGCCCTCCAGAATTTCCTTTCAAAGGACAGGAAGTCCTGGCAGTCCCCGGTCACCAGCTGGCAGCCCACTTGCTACTGGGCTCCTGCTTCTGTCCCTTTCTAGAGAAAGAAACAAGGGAAAAGAGAGAAATAGGGAGTGAAATTTCAGCATCCAGCGAAATGCCTGGTATTTAGTGGGTGCTCAGTGAGTATTAGATGGGTGGATGGATGGAAGGATGTTGTTATGGGGAGATTTTGGAGTGGGCTGGAGGCCGAGACCAGCCCTGCACTTATCCCGAGGAAGCGTGGGCTTTGGTAGTATGGGTTCCTCACCCTGACATTTGCCAGCTACCCCTGAGAGATACTTTGGGGAAGATGAGATGGGATCAGGTAGCACCTAGAGAACTCACTGGGTCTCCTGAAGCCCCCTCTCTGCTCTGCATCTCCTCCCTGGCATGAAAGGCAACTAACCCTTACCCCAGGGTCAAGGTCCTGGCCCAAAGACTTGAAGCAAAGGGCTGGGTCCCAGGGTGAGGCTCAAACCTGGGTGACCACAGGAATTCCTCTTCCTGGATCCACTCAAGTGCAACAAAGCCCCAACTGGAAGCCAAAGTAAAAGTTAATAAGAAAGCCACACTGTGTACCTAATGAATTTTTAAAATCAATTATGAAAAAGTCTCATTGATCATTTGTTAACATCTTGAAACCTTTACAAATTAATTTCATTAAAAAAAAACTCTCACAGTCTGTTAACTCCATAAATGTCTTTTAAATTTGTTTTTGAACATGACAATAAGCTGTGTGTGTGTGGGGGGGGGTGTGGGTGTGTGTGCACGCGAGTGTGTTTCAACCTGACCATTCTGAAACGAGCTGCTCTGCATTTGAATGGGGTCCACCGGCCCATTCACAGAAATGCTGTCTGTTTGCAATGCCAGTGTCAGCGTCAGTCCCCCTGTCCAGCTGCCCAGTGTGTCTGACCATCCTGGGCCAGCAGGTGGTGCCTCTGGAGATGCTGCTTATAATTGTCACCCAGCTCAGCGGCAGCTCTTTCCATGGGACAATTTGATGGATGATGGTGGCAAGTGGCACAAAGAAAAAGGGACAGTGTGAATGCAGCCATCCTGAATGCAGAAGGGCACAGAGACCCAGGAATCAGAGTTGGGAGCCCAAGGTGAGGCGGTCCCTGATGCTGGTCTACCCGGGGAAGCTGGCAGCAGTCCTGTTGACAGTGACATGCTGTTCTCTTTTAAGCCAGTGATGTGGGAACACATCAATAGGAGGGGGCTTTGCAAACCCACAGCATAAACTGCTCAGCCATTTTAACTTTGGCCAAGTCCATTCCTGAATCATTTTAGGCACCCTGTTTGGAGAATGAGGCAGAGATCCTGGAAAGAGGCCAGAGGGAGGCGACAATCATGTGAAGTGTTGAAAAGCAGGATTAATAGAAGTATTTTGCATTTTGAGGGGCAAAGGTGAGGAGGACTGGGATGTTAGAGACAGAGAAGGACTTCATGCCTGCCCGCTTTCACGTCCGCAAAGGGTTCTTGGAAACATGTCACCAGACTTATTTCCGGGGAGAATAATGGTGAGCTGTTTTTTTCTTTTTTTTGGAAGCAGGAGGGAATTAAGTTAGACTGAGGAAGGCTGACTTGAAGTAAAGGTGATTCATCACAGAGATGATCCTCCAGCTGAGGTTGTAGAATCTGTCCTTTCCTGAAAAACCTTAAGAACCAAACAGACCTCTCTGTCTTCTGCACAATGGGCACAGAATTCACTGCAGAGTAGGGCTCAGTCTTATCTGACAATTTACAAAAATTAAACTTCTTTTGTTTTTCATGTTATACATACTTATTCCTCATATATGTGCATATGTATATGTACATATATACATTTACATAATCACATTTCCTTAGTCAAATATAGCTGCATTAAATTCATATTTTTAAATGAAGTATTTTTCTGACTATATGCTTAATGAAGGCATTTTAGAAAAATAGAAAAGTATAAAGAAGAAGGAAAAAACTGGGATAATCATAATTTCTTAGTCTTTTCTAGATACATAATTCTATCTAAAGATTTATACCTTGATTTTTTAAAAAAAACTTAACCCTGCTTCAAAATAATCTTTCCTTGCCATCACAAAAGCCTTCAGGCCTTTTTCCACATGAAATAATGTATTTTTCTTTTTCTGTTAAAAAATGAAATACAAAGTAACACAATATTTCTGAATGACCTAATAAGAAAAAGTAAAGGCACCCCATCTTCCCTAAACCCTCCCCCAGAGATAATCACTGGGAATGGGTTGGAGCACATTCCATGATCCAAACAGTTTTAATGGATGTATAATATTCCTGTTGTTAAACATTTATATTTTCAGTTTTTCCTTGTCTTTACTTATTCACTGTTTATTCGCTTGTGTATTAACTGTCGGACAGCTCCGTGTGCACAGGGCACTGTTCTGGGTGATGAGAATACAGCAGGGAACAAAATAGACAAGCACCCATGGTCATAGAAAGCTTATGATTTAGTAAAGGGACCTTGACCGTAAACAAGGCAGATACAGAGTGTGTCAGATGGCAGTGTGTGCCATGGAGAAAAGTTCACAGGGAAAGGGGCAGAGAGTGACCAGAGGGCTGGGGCAAGGGGCCGCCATGTTCACTCCTGGGCCTGAGTGGAGTTCTAAGTCCTAACCATGAGCTTGTGACCATGGCTGTTCTCCACAGCTGTCCTGTGAAGCCCTCATACCTTCCTCCCTGGGACAACATTTATGGGTGTCTGATGCTCGACATCTGATGCTAGAGTTGGGTTTGGAGAATTCCACCTCACACTTCTTCCTCCCTGTGAAAACTTCCCAGGAACTAAAATTATTCACCTTCACTTGAAGTTACTGCTTGGAAAATCGGTTCTTTCTTTTCCTTGATGGAAAAATTCCTGCAATTGAACAGAATAACCACCTTCCATTTTAGCATCAACAAATGAATGAGTCATGATAGATGAGAAGGAAAACCCACAAATGCTTAGGGTGGTTTAGAAAAAAAGAATCTTTGTTTGAAACAGGCTGACCCAATCTCCACCCATTCATTTGGCCATGTTGTTCATTAATCATGTAGCTGGACCAGGATGAGCTGAGGGGTGGGGCAGGCTGCAGACCGGGCGATGCCCCACTCTTGTCCCACATACACAATGGAAGCTTACAAGAAAATGTGCTGAAATCTGGTAGGACACTTTGCCTCATGTCCTGGCACATACACTGTGATATGTGCCATTGGGTTTTAACTCTGCCATGGGCTATATAACCTGGTCGAAGCAGGTGGAGACGGATGCAGTGTGAGGTACCTTTGCTTTTGAGCCAATTGGAAGAATGCTTAGTTTCATGGCGAGGAAAGGTGGGTCTATGCGGCCACCTTTGGGGATGTGGTGCCTCCACATTTATAAAAATCTCAGACCCACCAGCACTTCGTGGAAAGAACTGGGATAAAGTGGAGGACGGACAAGGTCTCTTGCCATGGCCCTGCTGCCAAATAGCCTGAGGACTGTCACAGAGGCACCACAGTTCTTGGGGCCTCAGTTTACCCACCTGAAAACTAAGGCCAGGGGGCTAGATGAATTCCAAAGTCATTCTCAGTTATGAAACTCTAAGTATTTTTTAATTAGAAAGAACACTTTTTTTAAATAACAAAGGAAATCATGTTTCATGTAAAGAAACCAGAAAATATGAATGGGCCAAAGAAAGAAAATTGAACAAAATATTAAATCTGAAATCACAGTACTGAGAATAAAAATCAAAAAAAAGTTAAATCTGAAATCATATTTCTGAGCAGTGAACATTATTAACCAACTCATGTATAGCCTCATAGGCTTTTAAAAATAGGCATACCTATCTTTTAGCATTTACATATAAAATTTGTACTTTTAGTAAACAAGGGATCATTCTAGACATAGCGTTACAATAGGCTTATTTGTAACTTAGCCTGACATGAATTTGTTTTCATGTTATTATCAACCTCATTTAAAATGCCTGCTGAGTTCTTCAGCATATGGATACTCCAAATTTTGTTAATGCTGGACTCCTAAGAGTTTCGTGGTTTCCACTATTATAAATAATGCTGTAAAGAACATCCTAGTAATTACCTCTTCATATACACCTTAAAATTATGTCCTTAAACAGGATGGTTAGAAAGGTATGAATACATAGTTCATGGGTGGTGTGTGCTGAAAGCAGAGAGCAGAGGCCAAGCTGAGTCCAACATGGGTGTTTATTACTTTGGTCAGGGAGGAGAGGAGAGATGTCTAAGTCAAAATGCTCATTATGATTTTGTTGAAGGGAATCTCTACTGTGTGCTGACTGGTAGGGGGTTGGGTGAGGAGGGTGGTGTTGGGTGACTGGTTAGTGAGATGCTTATACCAGTGTCTGTCTGGAGTACCTACCATGTGGCGAAGGGCCTATGGCATGTGTCCCCATATCGAGTACCCAGAGTTTACAAAGTCTTTTAGAGATGTTCGTTGAGTGGTGGGAATTGTTGAGAAGGTGAGTAATTGCGTATTGCTGGGAAATCAGGAGAATGTTCTCTGATAACAATCACGACTCAGCTATTCCCTGGGGAAAGAATTAAGGGGTTCTCCCTCACTGACTCCTGGAATGCCATTTCACTGCCCTCCTCATTATGAAAGGGGAAGCATAAAAGTTGAGTCTCATAAACAGTTTGTGCTTGCAACATGACTGAGATAAAATGTGAACTGCATTGGAGTTCCTGCAATGAGTAAGAAAAATGTAGGATGAGATGGGGCCAACAGCTCTGATAGCTTGGCAGATGGTGGTGCTGCAAACTCGAGTGTGGCATGTGCTATGATTCAGAGGGAGCCTCTCTGTACCCATTTCACAGAAAGGCGACCTCAGGACACAGGGGTCCAAGTGATAGGTCCACCTCTATGCAAGAGAGAGCCACCACAGAGCTGGAAACCCATCCTTGGTCCGTGGGGACCATCCCTGCCTTAGTAGCTTTACCGTTCAAAGGTTGGAATGAGGTAACGTCTCAGAACGTCCTTTGTAAACTATAAAATATTACATGTCTATGTGAGAGATTACTATGACTTGTAAAGTTGTTACAGCAAATTCTAAATGAAAAGCTCAAATGGTCACGCTATAGAATGCTAGCTTTTCATATTCATTTTTCCTAGTGGGACAATAATAGAATCATGAACATGTATTGAATTCTACTATGTGATCTAAGTGCTTCTATGATGTTAACCCATTTAATCCTCACAATTTACAGATGAGGAAACTGGGGTACAGAGCGGTTACATAATTTACGGAAAATCACAGTATCTATATATGTACTAAGTCTGCTGGTTCTCATAGTCTGTGATGCATTCCCAGAGCACATGAAAATATATTCATGCCCAGAAAAAGAGGACTTGGGTTTGACCTATGAATGTGCCTTAGAGAGTTGCCCCCCTGTTTCTGCCAGCATGAAGCTGACCATCCATCTGGGATCTGCTAGGATGCAGGGTCTCTCCTACAACAGAAAGGCTTAAGCTGACCCATGACCCAGAGGACCCTGAGATATTCCCTTCTGTGCCACATATGTAGATGGGCTCGGAGGATGAACATCTCTCCTCATTGGAAATCATGAATTTTTATGAAGCTGGTCCAAAATTCCCAGAATTCAGTTAGGTGCACTTTGCAGACCCTAAAATGCTGTCACCATGGAGGGTTTCATTGCTTGCACCTGCTAAAACATTTGAGGCATTTGAGAGGCAGTGAAACACATTTGCTTTTCATTTTATCTGACTTTGGAAACCTTTGAAGTGTTTAATAGTAGAGCCCGGGAAAGATCCCGCCTCTTAATCATTTACTCATAAGGCACATTCTCGGCTGGTAGCCTGTCAAGCAGAAACTGACCTGAGCCCAGTTTTATTAAGTGTCACATGCCCAGTCACTGTTCATTAAAGGTGTTTTAAGGTTTGAATTATGTAATTTATGAGAAGAAGAAAAATTCCATTGTTTTATTAATACACAGCCCAGGATCTCTCGCTCATAACAAACCTGAAGGAAAGTTGGGGAACAGACTTGGCGGGGAAAGCTGGAGGTGGCCTTCTGTTCTCTGGCCTTCCTCAGCCCCCTGGCTCTCCCACGCCCGCCCTGTCCAGCTCCAGGCTAGAGCCAGGCGAGTGGGCAGAGCTCTGAGAAGGGGGCCACCCCAACCTGTCCTCCCGTCTCCCCTTGCCTGAGACCTAATGTATCAAAGCAGCCTTCACCTTCCACTCTTCCCAGCAACTCCGCCTCTTTTCCAGAAAGGCCCTAGACAAGCAAACAGCAGGAAAAAGCCTTCCTAGAGTGACCCTGGGTGACTGAGTGAGTCACAATCACTGGGCACTAACACGCCTGCCTCCCAGGAGAGCCAGGAGAGGGCGTGGTGCCAGGCGCTTGCGCACCTGCTCTGGGTAAATGACCTCATTGGCTCCTCACCTCCCCTGAAGGAAAGGGGTGATTGTCCTCAGGGTACAGAAGAAACAGGGGTGACCAGTAGGGGCCCCTTTTCTCTTGGGTACCAAGGGCATCATTAGCCCAGGGCAGCCTTCTCAGAATCCTGCTGCTGGGAACCCCTCACCTTCCCCCAGGGGCCCCCATTCTCCTTGCTAGCTTCCCAACAAGGCCCAGCCTGCCCCATGGTGGGGTGGCTTTAAAATTCTCCAGCAGTTGTTCACATATATGGGGTGCCCTCTGACCAGCACAAGAAAGTACCCGTGGGGGAAAAGTCATTTTCCAAAATGTGGATGGCCCAGAATATGTAGACTGTGGTTAGGATTTGAAAGCTGGTGCAACCACAACTGTTTCTTCCCCTTCACATGCCCCCCACTTTCCTGTACCCCACACAGAGAGAATCACGAACCTGATCTTGACTATTTTCTTAATCAAGTGACTCATGTGTTACAGGTACAAAGTTGTACCAGGCTTTTCTCCCTTGGCTCAAATTTGTGAGTTTTTATTTCTGAAAGGGGATCTCAGGTGCTAAGCCTTTTCTAAGACATCTCACAGGAGTGTTACAGAGTTTTGAGAACAGGGGCCCTTTAAAGTCAGGGGTGAGGGGGGCAGGGCACAGCTAAAGCTAAATGAACTCCTGTTTGGGAAACTCCCTGCTTCAAGCCAATGCAGAAGAGGGAAGGCCCGGTTTGCAAGAGGAGAGGTGGTGGGCCACGTTTTACAAATCTATATCAATCACCAGCCTACTTAATTTTGAATTACCAATTCAATTGATATTTTCATAGTGCTGGCTGCTGGCGGTCTGGACTATAGAAACAGTTGCCTTTGATCTGCCCGCCCAATTTCCACTAACAGTAAAACCACAGACCTCTGCTGGGCCACAGGCCTGTGGGGAGCTCTGAGCTGCTTGTCCCAGGGCTGAGAGCTTTGGGCAGAGTCTTCCAGAAGGAGTCATCACAAATCTATTAACTCCTGAATTTTGCCCCATTTTCAGCATTGTGCTAGGCACTGTGAAACAGTGCTAAGTTATTTCAGCTAGTTGGAGAGACAGAGGAGTAGGCATACAGGGTGTCATACAGGCTTGGATGGGGAAGAATAGGCAGCTGTGGGAGCTTTGAGGAAGTACATCAGGGAAGACTTCCCAGAGGAGGTGACATTTAAGCTGAGATGTGAAGCTGGGGTAGGAGTTACGTGGGCAATGGACAGAGAAGCAAAGGCAAGCTCAAAAGAACTTTCTAGACCCTGGGAAGGAGTTTGGAATTTCATCGATGGTAATGCCATTGACTGGCTATAAGAAGAGGTGGGTAACATGAGTAGGCTTATGTTTTAGGGGGCTAAGCGTGGAGAGCGGTGTGGAGAGGGGCAGGAATGGAAGCAGGGAGACCAGCTGTGAGCCCAACATAAGCAGGGGAGCTGCCAAGGGGGTGCTTTGCATTAAGCAAAGCCTAACCTGGGCAGATGTGTTGCCAGGGAGTGTGGGGGAGATCCTCCAGGAGACCTGGCTCTGGGACAGGACAGGCCTCCCAGAACCACGAAAGACAGGGCCTCCTGGCATTTGTCTGAGCCTGAACCCCTGATCGTGAGAGAGCGGTGGAAACTCTCAGGGAAGTACAGGCAGTCACAAGTCACAGGGAAGAGACGGCTCAGAAGACAGACTGGAATGTGCTTCTTTTTCAAGTCTAGTAAGATTTAACTAAACTGTTGGAGTTGGATGGCTTTGAGGACTGAAAATTGAGGAAAGAACTTCCCTCAGACTCTGGACACACATCAGGTAAGAGCTGGCCCAGGGCAGCCGGGGACACTTGCGTAGGCTCAGCGCCCAACCATGGTGGGGGCCTTGGGGGCCTGGGGGCCTGGGGGCCTGGGACTTTTGTCAAGCATCATTGTCTTGGCCTGGGTGTAGGAGATTATTTTTTTCTTTCTGGTGTATGGTGAGGAAGGCAGAGGTACTTACTATGCCCAAGGAGACTCTCAGCCCTTTCTTTCAAAAATGTCGTTAAATGTGAACATTATCTATCAATCTGGTCTTAAATTAATTGAACACTTCCTAGGCACTGGCTCTGTTGCATGCTTTCACATGTCAGCTTATTTAATTCCCACATCTCTGGGAAATAGGTGTGATTGTGTCCATTTTTACTGATGGGAACATGGAGGATCAGAGTAAATCATCAGTACATGGTCACATGGAGTGACCAAAGCATGACAGGTAATTGCAGCCCTGGCCGAGACACTGTTTAAGGGCTGAGTGGGCACGGAGCCGGGGCCACAGAACCTTCCCGCTCGGCAGCACTCAGTGATGTGAGCAGGCACGAGTGTTTCTGGGGGAAGCAGCTCCCCTGAGAGTTCAGTGCTCTTCGGTGCTGTTCTCTGGATCATCGCCGGCCCTCCCTTCACCAGGCTGTTGGACAGAAAGGCTCTGTCCATCATGGGGGGGGGGGATGCTCTGCCAGATTTCTGCACGTCTTCCCATCATCCTGGCTTAGAGAATCCACTTACCTATCTTTTTCAAGGCTCTGAGTGCAGTGCTGCCTGCAAATAGAGCCTGGGCGAGGAGAGGAGAGGTTTGCTGCCCTGGCCCACGTCACTCCGCCTCTCATGTGGAGTCCACGGCAGGATGAGTGGAAAGAGCCCATCAGAGTCTGGAGATGCTAGGAGTTAACAACATGGACACAGCACATTAAACCTCTTCTGCCAGTGTCAGCTCTACAGAGATTCCCGCCATCTTGGGGATGACAGGCCACGTTAGACCTCATGGTAGATGCTGACCTGAGAGAAGCTGACAGAAAGGGGGAAAATAATGCTTATCATTCAACTGGTGCAAATCAGAGCGGCCTGACGCCATCCTGAGAAGTTGATGTTTACCTCCTTCTGGGTGATGTTTTATCCAAACCGACTGCTTTGCCCTGGGGGTGGCCAGAAAGAGCGAGGACCCCCTTCTGATTTCATAGTGAGTTCGAGAGGTGCAGAGGGCACACTTGGCCTCTTTTCTTTGCTGGGCCCTTCGGTAGGCACCTTGGTTATTTCACATACCCCTCCTGGCCACCCTCTGGGATGGCTAATGTGATGCACATTTTACTAAGGAGAACATTGAGGTTCACAGTTTGATGTCCGAAATCTCAGCAGCAGAGTTGAGTGGTCACTTACTTCTGACTATTCCAAGGGGTGTCCTTTCCACAGAGGAGGCCTCACTCAGAGGAGAAAGTATGAGTAGGTGAAATCCATTTTTGAAGATGTATGAAAATATGTTGGTAAGCAAATCGCATCGTTTAGATGGATTCTGTTATTCATAAAAGAATCATACTCATTCTGTTTACTTTCTGACTCTAGTATATGGACTATTTCCCAAATGTCTGTTTGAAATGTAACCTATCACCACTGAGATTTTTATCCAAAGATGGCAGTTATTCTAGAGGAAAAAGGAAATAATCATGAAAACTCTTCCTGCCCCTAAATGAGAAGAGGACAGGTGCTGGCTTGCCAAGCAGGCGAGGTGGATTTAATGCTGTGGTTATCAGCTCCAAGTTGCCACCCAAATGCTGGGGGTGGGCACAGGGGCCCAAGCCAGGTGTCTGCTCCCTGAGGCTGAGAGGTGACATGATGGATGAGACAGGGTGGCTTGGGCCATCCCTCCAGGCTGCCTGGCCTTTCCCAAATGACCTCCACGCTCTCCTTAATTCAGTGACTCTCAAACTGTAGTCTTGGGAAGCCATAAGTCCCGTCAACTTAAAAAAATAGTATTTTATTTCAATGATATAAAAACAGTTCTTTCACATCTAAATGCATCTTCTCTGTTGCAATGATAATTTGCTCTGCTGTAGAATAAGTCATATTGCTGAGTCTCAAATTGGGGTCCCAGATGAATTCTCCAGAATCTGTGAATTATTCTTTCCCTTAAACAAGTGTATGCACAGAGTTTGAGAAACCGGCTCTCACATAAAGCTATACTCCCAAGCCCTAGAGATCAGAAACTGCGAGCAAATTTCAAGGAGAGACCCTGGTAGCCGGTTCCAGGCTAGGACAATGGGAATGAATGAAATCCATTTGCCCACTTGGCTCTCCCTCCCAACTCTTGAGCGAAGCCTGGCTTCAGAAAAGATGAAACCCGATCAGGGTGGCATGGCTGCCAAGCCACGGGGAACAGCAGGGTCTCCAGAGAACTAGCCTCACGTTAAATGGGAGTAATTTCCTGACTAACCCCTGAGTCTCTCTGGGGTGGCTCCTGGAATATTACCGGGCTTCCGGTTTGGCTGCTTTGCTCTGAAACATCAGACATGTGCTTCCACTTTCACATGCACTGTTCAGTATGCAGCAGTGAGGAGGCCAAGTGCACCCCGTGGGTCTGCAGCCTGCCCAGTCACTGTAGGGCTCTGACTGGGCATACACGGCTGGGTTTACCATCAACAGTGATCGAAGTACAGCAGTAGTTGCAGCCGGTAGTTACCAAGGTCTTGCCACACAGTGTTATCCTATCCTCTCCCAGGAGGGTGGCAGGGTGTTATCATCACCCTGTTTCATAGATGACTAAGGCTTGGACAAGTCAAGCGACCAGCCCAAGATCTTCTGTATGAGAGCTGTACCCACAACCACTTCTGATTTCGACGTGTCACAGAAGAGATGTGTGGAATACCTACTGTGTGCAGATCCTTTTTCTGGGTGTAAAATGGAGTCATGCTGCCTCATCTTCCTGCCTTGTGAATGCTGCTGTGAGGATCTAATGAGGTGACTATGCAAAAGTGTTTTGGAAGCAGCGTTAGGGATGACATGGCCTGACCTTTAGAATCATGATGTCCAAATAGCAGCCACTAGTCCCATATAGCTACTTACAAGCGCTTGAAATGCGGCTTGTCCTAATTGAGATGTGCCATGTCAAATGCATGCTGGATTTCAAAGACTTAGCACAAAAAAGAGAATGTAAAACATTTCATTAATAGTTTTATATTGGTTGCGTATGAAAATATTTTACATATATTGGGTCAAATAAAATGTATTATTAAAATGAAATTTCCCTGATTTTTTTTTTTTACTTTTTATAAGTGTGGCTATTAGAAAAATTTAAATGGCATCTAGGCCTCTTCTTCCTCTACAGACAGTTCAGCTGCCCTAGAGGTTTGTGTGCGCACTTGTCTGACCCTGAGCCTGGGGCTGGCTCAGACAGTACCAATCTCCAGGCTTCTCTCCTCGTGGTGGTGATGCGTCCTGGAAGCAAAGCGGTGGCTTTGTCCTTCTGCCCCCAACAGTAACAGGCAGAGAGCTGTGCACAGAGAAGAAACCTTAGAAGTACAGTTGATTCTTGTTATTTTTAGTAATTTTATTCCATAAGCTTTCCAGTGCCCATGAATTAAGTGAATATTGAAGCATTGCTCCCAGTGTTAGGTTTCTGTAAACCACCTCTTACAACATTTTTGCCAGCTGATCAATGTATGATCTTGTTTAATGTGTGTTCCCCTTTAAAGACACTACGTATAACTACAAAAGGAGCAATAACTCCCCCATATATATATGTAGCTGATTCACCAACATGGAACTCAAGAGCAAACAGCACTGTAACTCCGGCGTGAGGGGAGTCTACCTACTGCTCTGGGAGGCACATGGGTCTCCTGAGCATACCTGGGAATGACCACAAAAGCCCGCAAATACTGATTTCAGGGTTACAAGTAAGTTTTTATTAGTGAGTTCATAAACGCAGAATCCACAAATAATAAGGACAAACAGGACTTGCTAACCGAAGTCAGTCCTGCTTCTCATTTCCCATTGGTCGCTGGTCTTTTGTTCTCAAAGCTTCTCCTGAAATTCTGGGTTGTCCACTTCCCGTCACCATGCTCCCCAGGCTGGAGCAGCCGACCAGAAGGGGGATGAAGTCGTGGCGTTTGAGGAGAGAAGAGCTACTGAAGTCAGCCCTGGACTCACAGGTTGGAACTCAGTTTGGAACCTGCGCAAGATGTTTCAGCGCTTCAGACCTCAGCTATCCCATCTGTAAAATGGGGTCATGCTGTTTCGGCTTCCTGCCCTGTGAACGCTGTTGCGCAGACCTAATGAAATGACCATGTGAAGTAATTTGGAAGCAGCAAATAACACAGATGCACAGGAGTCACATGCTTTCCTGATGTGAGCTGGGGAAGGCAGTACTTGTCAGTGCTCAGGTGATAAGAGTGCAGGCTCTGGACCCAGCTCTGCCACTGACTGCCTACATCACCTTGGGCCACTGACAACCTCCACAAGGCCTCAGGTCCCCTATGGGGTGGGAATGATACCGATGGGGGAGACGCAGTAAAGATTCAGTGACACAGTACAGGCAAAGCACTTGGCTCAGGACAGACACAGAAAACCCCTCGTGAGTGGTAGCTGGTCCTACTGTCACTGTGGCTGTGCCCCCCCCCCCATCTGGGACAGTGATAGGGGCCAGGGGAGGCACGTGATCCTCAGCTCCTTCATCTTTAAAGCCAGGTAATAGCACTTCCTTCAGATAGTGCGCTGGAAATCAAGACTCCAGAGCACATCAAAGCTGGGCCAGTAAGAGACACGTCACACTCCTTCCTCTTCTCCCTCTTTTGTCTGATCCCTCTGGACCTGTATTTCCTCACTTGTTAAAGGGGGGGGGGGAAAAAAGCACCTGCTCGGTGAGGCAGCTGTGATTGGGTGGGGTACTTTACCCAGAGCGCCAGGCACAGGGCCAGCGCCAGAGGGTGGCAGCAAGGGGCGCCGGAAGTCCATCCATCCTTCCTCCCCTCTCCCTTCCCTGTGGGTCCAATGAACCGCTGAAAAGAAAGAAACGAGACTTAGCTAAGGGGCAGATGGAGAATGTGAACTGCAGGAAGGCCATCCTCACTGATTCCAGGAGGAAGATGTGGGGCCTTCTGGAGTAGGTCACCCTCTGGACTGGGGAATTTGATTCTCTAGAGAGCCCCAGATGAAAACATCTGGGCTGACCTGAGGCAGACCTGCTGGGCTTGGAGAGCGGGTGGGGGTGGCGTCAGGGGGCCATTTGTCTTTAGCCTCAGGAGATGATGAACTCCGGGCCTCCTGAGCAACGGGACTGGGGACAGGGAGGGATGTCCCATGCTCCTTCTGCTTTCTCTCACACAGCTTCTAAGGAAATTCCACTGCATTGTATTTACAAGGCATCCCCAACTGTCAGCTTCCTTGAACACAATGTATTTAATAAAAAGCCATTAGGCCTTGTAAAGCTGTCAGAAATCTAAATGACACTTGTAATAAAATCTTGTCGGGTGACCTGTTCCGGTTAATCAGGTCCAGGGACATCATCACCTGTGGATCTGTCTGGTACCCAGGGCGCTAGGTATATTTAGACAGCTTTATGATCCACGTGGATTTGAGTTATTAAAATTGTACAGTTTTGCAAGGAATTTGGGATTTAATAAAGCAGCAGAGAAACTACAAAAGGAGCAATAACCTTTCAAAAAGCTAATCCTCCTGTGTGCTGGGGACGAGGGTTCAGCCCAGTTGCCCTGCAGATCTGATGCTAGGCACTTGCTCACATGGGCAATTTTATGTACCTATAATGTGTCTATCTGGCATCTGCAAGGGTAGCAAATATATCACATTATACCCAACAACTTCAAGGTGGTGAATTGTGCTTAAATGTAAAGATTTATGGATTTATTCAGATTGCAAGAAGATATTACCATCAGTGGCATATCATCTCTAATAAGCCTCTTTTGTACAAATTCAACAGCTAGATTGTAAATATCTCCAGCCCTTCTTACCACCTGAGTAGTTTCCAGAACTGTAGTCCCGTTAGGCATATCTTTACTTATCTTGAACTACAAAAGCCAGGCTTTATGTAACAATCAGGATGAGACAGACGGACAGACACAGACAAGGGATACCCATTTGCTCAATAATCTATAAATTTAGACTAATAGGGCAGATATAAAAAAAATGTGTTGGGTGCAAGGTAAATAAATCACACCTGGTCTCCTGGCATAACCTGGCACAGCATTCCTGATATTTCAGTCAAATTATTCCATTTGTTTTTAAAGATATTTTAATCCCACATGACCTCAAACTTCCCATGAACCAGGGCCTGGACCCAAGGCCGCCCACGGCCTTTGCAATAAATCCGTTGTCTCCCTTCTCAGCCCTCAACCCAGGCCCATACATCACCTCCCCCTGCATCTTGCTTCAATTACTCAATTAACTGCAGTAAAGTTCTTGTAGGTTTTGCAGATGTTGCTTTATTATCAAGGCCTCAGACGAATAGGAGAGTTCAGGAGCTGAGGTTATAGGAAGGTTGATGGGGGAAGGGCCGGGATGGGGCACAGGGGATATTCCCAGCAACCACTGGGGCCAAACCCCCGGAGAGGGGCATTGTTCCCCCCACGCTTCTCTGTGCTGTTAAATGCCCTTCACAGCTTGGGGAATTTGTGATGTTATCTCACTGAGAAACTGCTTGAGAGAAGTAGGTATTCCACCTTCTGATGAGATAATGCTGTGATTAACAGATGCTTAATTGGGCCATTTATCAAGAACAAGACCTGCCTCCAAGTCAGTGAGCTAAGTAAATTATTACCCACCCTGCAGGTGTTGGACTGGCAGATCTATTACTCTTCTCGAAATGGTCTTCAGAAGATTTTTATATGAAAAGATGATTTATTTCCAAAAGGAATTCTATTGTGCTCTTATTTACCCAGAATGTAGAAGGATTCTGCTGGCCCCTTTTCCTTTGTGCACAAAAGAGGATTGTTGAAAATTAGAATCATGGTGAGGGTCAGAGCCAGGAGGACACTTAGAAATGAACTAGTACAACCTAGCCATCTTACAGACAACGACACTGAGGCTTGAGCAGACTGTGTCAAATCAGACAGCCAGAGAGCCAACTGGCAAAAGTACTGCCCTCCTTTAAAGTGTGGTTTCTCCAGCTAATGTGATACAATTCACAACAAGTAAGAATTTAATTCCGAACAAGACAATTTTATACTTTAAAGTGGGTTCTCAAACTCTGCATTAGTGACATTTGGGGCTAGACCGTTTTGTTATGGGGTCTGCCCCGTCACTGCAGGCTTTTAAGGAGCATGCTGGCCTCTACCCACTAGATGCCAGTAGCACCCTCCTTCCCAGTTACGACAACGAGAAGTGCCTCCAGACATGGTAAATGTCCCCTGGGAGACAAAACTGTCCCTAGTTGAGAACCACTTCCTTAAAGTATTGTCATCATCATCAGATTAATAATATGAATAAGTTAACACTTACTGAGACCTAAAACTGGCTGAATACTTTATATACTGTCTCTCACTGCACCCTCACGATCAGTCTGTCATGTGGGCATTATTGTCTCTCCATTTCACAGGTGAGAAAGTCTAGACTCCGGGAGGTCTGCCCAAGTTCATGCAGCTCGCAAGTGCCAAAGGTGGGGGTCACACCTTAGAACAACCATCCACACACTAAATAAAGGATGAGGCTGCTGAATTTGGATTTGTTACCTGGTGAAAAAACTGTACAATTTTGTTTCCAACTGTCCCTAGTAGTGAACTTGTCTTTAACAATCTTTTGAGATAATAAGTCATCTTGTTCCCCCGCTAAAAGGAAAAATAAATGCACTGTGTGGCTTGTCAGTGGGATTCCCTGGTTTCTCTGTAGATTAAATAGTGTCTTTCTGGCATCCAGAGGAAGCACGGTGCTAGTTCCACATCTTGGATGAAAGCACTCAAGACTGTAAGCTCCCAGCAGAATCAGGAACATCTGAACAACTATATTTCACTGAGCAAATACCTATTCTGTTATGGCCAAAATTTCCAAAGATGTTTAGCCTGGTCTTCTTCATGAGCTGAGGCAGATTGTTTTCCAAGACCTGAGAGCTGCCTGATACCTGTCCCAGGTGACAAATAACAAAGGCCATGGCTGGAAAGGTAGGGTGGGTTTCATGCCAGGAACTAAATTCAATGTAAAAATTGATGTGAGGAGAGACACCGCCACATGGGAGCCTGTGATACCAGCATCCACAAGTGTGTCCAAGCAGCTCTGGGCATGGGATTTGGGGGTGAAATAAAAGTATGTCTTTGCAAGAGTATAAATAAGGCCCAGTTCTCCATCCCTAAATAGTTTAATATCAGAATTGCTCCACCTGTAGCAAATGTTCCCAATTTTATGTCCTAACTCTTGGATTAATCTGACTTTATCACTAATCACTTTATCACCATTTTCCCTTCACCCTAATTCTTCATCTATTATTTTGTTCTGCTGTGAACTCTAATGTATGTTTGTGTGTATATATATGTATATAGATGTGTGTGCACATGTGTGTGTGTATGTATATATATATACATAATATATATATACATACAGTATTTTATTGGTAAGTCATCAAATCCTTCTTAAGAGGCAGGTATAAATTAGAAAATGATGATGCTGTATCAGCCGGAATGGGTAGGTTTCACTATAGAGTTTTAAAGAACTGGTCATTACTATGGAAGTCCCTCTATTTCAAAGAACCATTTTACCAACCTTCACGCCATTGTTGCCAAAGGCCGCCGAGCTGTTGGCACACTGCTGTCAGAGCAAGCGCAAGCCGTCTTGACAACACCCCAAGCCAGGTGTGCACTCCTGGACAGGTGGGTTGCTAGACCACTTATTTACCTACTTCCACCTGTTTTGTGTTTTTCATTCCAACCAGATTACTCATCTGTCAAGTGAGGCTGTACATAAAAATACTGCCAACTCTGAAGCACTTTTCAAAACTCAGGTTCTGTTGTCTTTTCTCATCCTAATCATTCACTGTAGTCTTTGTACTCAAGCTGATAAGCTAAGATATGCAGGGGAAGTGAATTCTCAGATGAATTATAGTGGGCTCCAGACTCAAAGAAAGTGATGGGAAATACTGGCATGAATCCTAGCTGCAGAGCGACAGAGGGAGAGAGAGAGAGAGAAGAGAGCGCAGGAGAGGAGACGCCCCATCTAAGGCCGTGTTTTCTGCCCTGGGTATACATTTTCTTCATGGGGAAGGATGCTGGTGGGTACCCATGGTAATATGGGGAGAGCACCCATAACCTCCCTCATAACTATGCCCAAAGACCTCCTAAGAGAGGTGTTTAACCACACGGAAGATCAAGGAGGCTGAAATCAGATGAAGCTAAGAGGAATTAAGGGCTTGTTCGAGATCATTTGGTCAGCAAGTGACCAAGTTCGAATCTGAACCCTGACCTGCCTGCCTCCAAAGTTAGCGTTTCCCCATTATGTTTTACCACCAGATGAAACAATCCCAGAACCTTCCGTGCACCAGGCCCGGTTCCTGCTACCATGGACGGAGAGGAGAAGACATACCGGTGGGGTTTTATGGGGGGACCACAGCTTCCTCCCCTGGCATCTAGGGGCTCTGGCAGGGGTTCCCCTCTGCAGCTCTCCTTGCAGCAGATGCCTGGTGAGCAGGGGGTTCGCGATCCTTTACTTTAGTGGCTCCATTACACTCGTTTCTCTCTACAAAACAAGCCCGTCCTGGTGCCCTGGTCTGGCGCTGCTCGCTGCCCCCCAACCCCCAGCCGCCCCTGCTCAGTAAAGACCTGCTGATAGGCTGCGGATTGATTCCACATCGGCTGTGAGGGGTGTGGAGAGACCTGCTAAGTTGCTCCTGACAACTGCTAGGCTCTTCCATCTCCAGGCCCAGCCTGAAGTCACCAGCTCATAACACACCTCCCCACCCACAGGGACAGGGGAGAAAGCAATCATTGCAGATCCGGAGATGTGAAAATGGCCTGTGCGCAGCCCCCCCACCACCACGCCCGCTGCTGCCGCCCTTTCCTCAAGCATCCCCTGAGGTGACAGCAGCTTTAGCTGCAGGGAAGTCCACTCTGGTGGCCCAGCTACCTGCGGGTGGGGGTGCAGGCGATGGGGAGGTGGATGTCAAAAACCATCCCCTCTGGGAAGAGGAAGGGCATTTTAAGGGAGCATTTGCTACCTTTGGCTGTTGTCAAAATCCTGCTTGAACACAAACGTCAGTTTTTTTGGAGGAAAAGGTGCGCTTGGGGGGGTGGGTAGGTGCTCACTGAGCAGACAGGATGCGGACCCCATTCCTTGCCAGCAATTTATGTCAGAGATCCTGGGCTTTGGGGCAGAATCTGTAACTTGACCCCAAATAACATTGGCAATGGTGCTTATTCACCCATTTACCAAATCTTTATTGAGCACCTACTGTGTCCTAAACACCAGAACAGTGGTGGTCAGATGGCGAGTTGCTACCTTCATGCACTGCAAAGGTCTGGGTATCAGAGATGAGTATGAATCAGGTATTCCCACAAGGCAGTGTTTGAGGAAAATCTGGAGGACATGTGAAAGGGTGCAGCAAGAGCTGGAGGGGGCACCCTATGTTGACTGGACAGCCAGAGGCAGCTTTTCCGAGGAAGGTCGCTGAGCTCGGAAGGACTTGAGTTGGGAATAGTACTTAAAGGAAGGGAAGAAGAGCAGCTTGTTGACAGAACAGCATCAGGAGAGTTTGCTTCCTGGAAGGTCCAACAGGAGGGCTGAAGCGAGGCTAGGGTTAACAGGTGAAGCAAACAGAACTTTTCAGAACTTGCCAAGACGAGAAACCACCCCCTCTCCACCAAACATACCCTTGAGAAATAATCTTAGGACATTGGCTTCAATTAAAGAGAGAGAGAGAAAGAGAGAAAGAGACAGAGAGGAAGGAGGGAAGGAAGAAAGGGAGGGGAAAGCAAGCAAATGTCTGACCAGGCAGCTGTGAGGGAAAGAGATGAGCAGGATGTGCTCTCTGCCTCAAGATGCTCACAGCCTCTATAACCGGACCCCACGGGACCATCTGCAAGACCCCAGAGATAAGGGCCCAAGAGAGGGAATTATGGGAAAGCACAGAAGATCACAGGGCCACCAGGGGAGGTGGACGGGAAGTTTCTTGCAGGAGGTGGAGTTCTGCAGATTAACGTGGTGACAGGTTAGGAGAACAGCCTAGAAGGGAAGTCTTCTGTCCCCTCTTGAAGGAGCTGTCTTTCAAGCCTGATGTATGATGGATAAAAAGAATTTTAGGAGGAGGAGACTATTGGGAGGACAGGGGCCCTCTTATGTGGAAGAGCCCAAGCTCCCTGTCAAAAGAGAAGCTTTTCTCTCTGGTAGATTATCTCTTCCTGGCTGGGCAACTGTCTTGCCAATGGGTTTCAGCCCCAGGCAAGTTCGCCATGGATTCAATGCGACCAAAGAAATTGACAGCAGAACGTTCTTTGGGGTGAAAGGGTTTATTACCCGGCTTGTTCTCCTGGCAGTAGGTCGAGCACTAGCGCCTCTGCCTCTGCCCAGAGCACTGGGCCGAGCTGTCTATATAGCACAGTAAGCTTATTGCCTAAAGGTGTGGAAGCCGTAGCCTAGCAACAGGCCAGTTACATCATCAGGTGGTTTAAGTTCAGTGAGGATCCTGGCCATAGGAACCCCAACTTCTCCACAGCAACCTGCCTGTTCTTTGAGGAAAGCTATCAGTACAGGACTCAGTGTCAGGGTGGACAAAACCAGGAAAGACCCCTGGGTCTTGCCCCTAAAGACATTCTGAGGAAGGTGGAACTCAGATGCTACCAAACTGCCCATTGTTTCCTTACCCTTCTTCAAAGCTCCGCTCGGGTCTCCTTCCCTGGTCTTTAGGGCAAACACACATGCAGGCCACTCTGTGCCTCAGTATCTTACCTTACTACGAGCCCACCAAGCCCCACCTTATGGCATGTAGCCGATTATGCGAACATAATTGTGACACAGCCATGGAGCACGTATTGAGAGGTGGCTAGACACCGGCTTGGTGCTCCATTCCCTGCTGACAACCTGCAGGTGGATTCTCAGTGTCCTGCCTTTCTGACGAGGGAAATGACCTTAGAAGGTTAACCCCTTGCCAAAGGTCATGCAGCTCATAGCTATGACTTTGCAGAGCCTGCCCTCTGAGGCTGTGTGCTACCCCAGGTTGTATCTCCCAAATATTTTTCTAGTGCTAAAGCACGGTATGTCTAGCCGGCTGCAGTGCTCTGAGTAGGATTCCCTAAGGTCCCCAATCCCCATTTTACAGATGGGAAGGATGTCACCAAGGGCAGAGGTGTGGAGGAAAGTGGGTAAGTGAATTATTCCAGCTCCAGAGGGAGTCTGTGGTGGGCGGAATAGTAGGCGGCTGGCACAGGCCGAGTGGAAATTCGGCCGCCTCAGCTGCCCTCCTCAAGCCCGGCTGATAATTGCTCATTATGTGCTTAATCTGGGCACAGCCAGGCCTGGCAGCGGAATTACATCACATCAAAGCGAGCTTTTCAAAGGAGCAGAAAGCTGGTCTCTGGGGTAATTAGCGGAGAGCCTATTCTCTCCTGCCTGGGACAGTTGGAGGGGTTTCGGGCAAGGTCCAAACAGCATGAGGCAAGAAGCGAAGCTCAGAGTTGTCAACTCTGCTGAAGTTGGACAGGCAAGATCCATGGCTCAAATTGCTCAATTTCTGTGTTTTTTTTTCTTTTATAAACTGTTAAGACATTTTTCTGCCTGCCTGGCCCAGATGCCCTGATCAACTAACTGATTGCCCTCTGCTTCCCTGAAACCTCGTGCACTCTCTCTCTAGACTGCCAGTTCTCTTCCAGGAAGAACTGGAAGAAAACACACACACACACACACACATCACCACCATGACTCAGAAATAAAAGCTGAAAGAAAGTGACACAACCTCACTTGTGCATAGATGTGCTTGGAACCATGACACAGTGACTCAGATGTCCCAGCTGCCTGCATGGAGGGGTCCCAGGTGGCTTGGGGAGTGTTGGTTCATCCATTAAAGTGGAACTCAGTTAGGGGGCACCAGGCCTGGCATCAGGCCCCTGAGAAAATCAAGAACACAGTCGGTTGCTTAGCAAGACCCGCCTGCTCCCTCGCCCGGCTGGAGGGGACAGGCAAGGTGATGTTATGTGTCTAATCCCATTTGCAGTCCCCTTTTGCACAGCCAGGTATCCCACCAGCATGGCGTGGAAGTGCAGGAAGTGCTAAGAGACGTTATAATGGAGTGTGGTACCTCTTCCTGATGGCCTGTGGGGCACTCAAGCTAACAGACCTGACGGAGTTTGATACATGAGAAGAAATGGTGCTGAACTGGCCAGCAGGGTACACGAGACCTTTTGTGCATCAGGCGGGGCGAGTACAGATTCAAGGACTGGTTGGTGCAGATGAAAGCTTTCACCCCTGCTTTAATAAATGATGGAGTTTCACTTGTTTGAAGGTTTGGAAAAGAATACATCTTATCCACCTCTTAGCCACATAAATAATGAGGTCACTAAAGTGGCAGAACATCTCTGAGCCAAATGAGGAGGGTGTTCTCAGGTGGTGAACATCTCCATCAGACTGGGGACGGGGTGTGGGGGATCACATTAACAGGGCATTACTTTTAATGGAAATAAAACCATGTATTTCATATTTGCTGATAATGCAGACTTTAGCCTAACATTGTCTTCATGCATAATTTCTGAATGTGGCACTTCCTTATGTCAGTTATTTTGCCAACAGTGGGAAATAAATGATTTAGCAGATGCTCAAGAGAGTGGGCATGATTACTCCCCAAAAAGGTGCCCTTGTGGCCCCAAGAACAGCCCCAGACACTACTGTTTTTAAAATGATTTAATCTAGGGCCAACTCTAGTCCCTTTTAGGACTTTCTCTCCTGGAGTCAGGCTCTTGGTCTGCAGTCAGCTCTGTCCTCCCCTGCCCCATCCACCTTAGGTGATTCGTGCCCCATGCTGGAAACAGAAGCCTTTAAAATGACTCCACAAAGTACCTGCAGCCTTGCTAACCAATCCTTAGGCATGAACACACCACACATAGGGTACTTTGGGGAGTGACATGGCCTGATGGAAAGGGGAAATACTAGACCACGGTTTGAGCCTGTCCCTGACCCGCTGGCTGTACTTGGGCAGGTAGGCCTCAATGTCCTTGTTGCTAGAATGGGTGTGGAGTAGAATGCATGACTGAGGCTAGTGTGAAGCCATCTGGACTGAGGATGATTCTTTGGTGCTCCCACGACCTTTCTTGCCTCCTTCACTTACGGTGACTGACTCATTTGTCTGCAAGTCTTTCTCCCTCTTCAGCTCAAGTTTCTAGATGACAAGATCTGAGCTTAATTCTTCTCTATGTCTCACAGCAAAGTGCCCAGTATACAGCAGGTGCTCAATAAATGCTTAGTAAATAAGTGAGCACCTATCCAGCCTACCTTGAGGATGGAGACCTACATGGATTAATGAGTACAGTCAGGACTGACTAGATAATTTATGGGCACAGGGCAAAATGAAAATATGGAGCTGCTTGTTCAAAAATTATTAACAATTTTAAGACAGTAACAGCAGACCATGGAGGCAAGTGCAGGGCCCTTCTGACTGAAGGGTGCATGGCTGCCATAGCAAAGTCCCACAGACTTGGGTGCCTTAAACAACAGAAATTTGTTTTCCCACCGTACTGGAGGCTGGGAGTCTTAAGCTCAAGGTGTCAGCAGGAATGGTTTTTCTAAAGCCTCTCTCCTGGGCTTGCAAATGGCCAACTTCTCCCTGTGTCTTTACAATGACTTCCCTCCGTGTCCTGATCTCCTCCTCTTATAAGGACACCAGATTAGAGCCCACGCCAAAGACCTCATTTTAACTTGAAGGTCATCACTCCAAAGAGTACAGGCTTAGGACTTCAACATACACATTTGTTTTTTTGGAGAGGAAATACAATTTAGCTCATAACAGGTGCCATCAAATATAGATGCTGCTGTGATCATCATTCTGAATGTGGTTTTAATTCTGAATTCTATTTCAATCCTGCTCTGTAGAGATTTGTGTAGCACCTAGTTTTTGCTGGTTATAAGAGAAAAAAAATAAAGAAAGAAAGCTGACCATTCATCCCACCATCCAGTGGTTAATGTTTTCAGGTATATCCTTTCTATCTTTCTTTAATATATGTGTATCTTGATGTTACCAACTGAGATTGTACCATTTAGTATCTTACTTATTTTTTAGTTTAATCAGATAGCCCTCTCCCATCCCACTGAATATTTTGAATCAGATTTTGGGATTTTAATAGTGGCCATATATTCCAGTGTACTCACAGTTCTCGGTGCTGAGGTCATTTCCCAAGACAGGCCAGTCACACTTCTGCCTGTGTGATTACATGGATGAGGCCACCTCTGGACAATGAACCCACCCAACTGTTGCAGCCATTTCTTGACACTGGCATTTCTTAACACTCAATTCATTGGCAGCACAGAGCAGAAGAGATGGCATGAAGAACAGGACCGTGGCTTCAAGGAGGAGTCTCCATCTGTCCACAGTGGTTTAAAAGCTAATTACAATGGATGCAACGGCTCAGCATTTATTCCTTAATATAGTTTCCTCAAGAAATAACCATTTACTCCACCAATTATTTTATCTCTTTTAGGGGTACTTTCTTAATTGTAAAAGAATCTAAAAATACAATTGGCATACTTGATATGTGCAGTATCTTGTTTAGAAGGGCTGGGAGAAAGAATGCAATTAAATTGTCAAAAATGCAGTTGTTTCTCATTTTTAATTTAAATGGGCTCATTCCCATTTGCTTTTCATGGTTGTGGAGTTAAAAGCAAAGAAAGTTCCCTGGACAACTGGTAGTTACAGACTGAACACTTGAGGCTCTGAGGGCTGGCAGCAACTTAGGAGCTGCAGCTCTCCAATCACTTTGCTTTAATAACACAAGATGATATTCAGTTTCCCAGATACCTGAAATGCAGAATTAGCCAGTTAGGGGAACCATGAGCCATTTGGATTGGAGAAATACACTCTGAACTGACAGTCACTCCAAATGCCCTACAAAGAACCAGTATGTACTTGTGGGCATGTTTTGTACGTGTGTGTCTGTGGGTACACAGCTAACATGGGTCTCTGTTGTGTTTGGGTGGCTCTTTTTTATAAGCATAATTTAAGGATTTTCTTTAAATGATACTTCTTTAAAAGTATAATTTTAGGATTGTTAGTTAAACAGAATAAACACTCTTAGTTAATTCTCAAGGTGAAAAGTTACCCATTCACACTGGGTGGTTATGTACAAGTCATTTATTCTGGAAATGAGTATTAAGTCCTTACTTGGTGCACTGGGCTAGGCTCCTGGGAGCTGGACATGGACGCAGTATGGTTTTTTCCCCCCTCAAACAGTCAGAGACAAGTGGGGGAGAAAAACAGATCATTTTGACTGGGTGTCATAAGCACTGTGACAGAGCCAGGACCAAGTCGCTGTGCAGCCTGGATGCAGCACACATCCGCCAGGAAGAGGCAGGAAAGCACAACTCCATTCAGCAAATACCCGATTACCTACTGTGTAGTCCAGGCTAGAGCTCAGCACAGAGCTTGTGTTCTAGAAAGGTTTGGCAAATAAAGGAGATGAAATAAAAAAGAAAAGAAAAGCAAGCACAGAGTCATAGGTTCTCTGGACATGTTTGGCTAATGAATGAAGTGAAATGTAAAACAGATAAATAAATGCTCTGCACTGCAAAGAAGGTCCAGATGAGTAAGACCTGGCCATGGTTCCTTTCCTTGCAGGAGGTAGGGAGTGGAGACTAGCGCGGAGGGGTATATTCATTCATCCAGTCACTTCCTCTTCATAGTCTTTGCTTTTTTATTTAAAAAATGATGCATGCTTAGAAAGACACACTTTCACTTACGCGGTATTTCCGCCGACAATGGATGACTTGAATCAGTCATGAGAAAACATCAGACGAACCCAAACTGAGAGACATTCTGCAAAAAATAACTGGCATATAATCTTTAAATATGCCAAGGTCATGAAACACAAAAAAGGCTAAATAAGTGTTCCAGATGAAAGGGCACCACAAATGACCTTCCTGATCTTAATCAGTGTGTTGCTCATATATTCAGAGGTAAGGAGGTACGACTCTGGCTCACACTCCTGTGGAAGACAGTGAATCAGAGGGAGAGAGAGGGAGGAAATGACAGAGCAAATGGGGTCACGTGTGATCATTTGGTGAATCTGTGTACAGGGTTTCTGGAACTTTCTTGTATCATTCTTGCACCTTTTCTGTGAGCTTGAAAGACATCCAAGTAAAAAGTTAAAAAAAAATAGACTAATTTTAGAAATGTTGGGAAAATCAGAAAAGCACACAGCAGCCTAAATAAAACTCAATCTCTTCCTTCAGAAACAACCCTGTTTAGCAGTTTGTCATTTTCTCCCAGCTTCTTTCTGTGCATTTTACAGGAGTTAGATGGACTGACAGCCTTTAGCTGCACACTGCATGACACAGTCTTCCGATTTCTCATGGCTATGGACACACATCGTATAGGAGGTCTGACTTGCTTACTAACATGTTTAGTTTGGCAATGGGGATTCTAATCCTGACATGTGCATGTTTGACAGAGTTTTGGCGGCAGCTGCTGACTGCTTTTGCCGTAACGGCCAGGCACTGCTTGCGTCCTAATAGCCACGAGTTCTGGACACAGTTCCCACACCGTCCTCTGGCTACACTTCAACTGCCCATTTTGGTCTTTTCTCTTCTTTGAAAATCAGTCGAAACGTGAAATGTTTCTAAGTCCCTGGGACTTTGTCTCTCTCTGAGCCATCTTTAAAGCAGGGTTTCTCAATAGCATCATTATTGACATTTAAGCCAGATCATTCTTTGTGTCCCATGCATTTCAGGGTGCTTAGTAGCCTGTACTCATGAGATGCCAGGAGCACCCTTTACCCCAGTTATAACCATAAATGTCCCCAACATTGCCAAATATCTCCTGGGGGTGGGGAAATATGTCTCATTTGAGAACCATTGCTTTAAAATCAGAGACAACAAAGGGGATGGGGCCCCCTCCATGGCTTTATTTCCTCATTGGAATGGATTGAGTTGTCTCTGTTTCCCTGTCTCTTGGGGGGGAGAAGAACCCTGAGACTAGGCACAACCTCTGCCTCATCTTCTTCAGTGGTTAAACGGGGGAATTAGCATCTGTCCTGTCTGCCTCTCATGAGATCAAATGATATATGTTTTGCAACAAGTCTACTCAGGGCCTGTGTACAGGTGGTATGCAAGACATCTTAGGGTTCTCTCTTTCAGCAAGAGAATAAAACAAGCAGCAAAGTCATTTTATAAACTCAAAAAAATACTTATATGAAGGATAAGGATTTATTACTCCATCTTCAAGTTGTTACCAAAATGTCTATAGATCTAGGAAATTGTGGCAAGGGCAATACTAAACCTACTTTATTCACCAAACCTGCTCTATTTTTCTTCTGGGTGTGCAGGAAGACTATTTCCAGCCTCCCTTGCAGCTAGGTAGGCCCCGTGACTGAGCTCTGCCAGCAGAATGTGGGTGGAAGTGAGATTACCACTTCCGGGCCTGTCCTCTAAAACTTCCTCCACATTCTCCTTTCATTTGTTAGTCAGCCAGATTCAGCCCAGTGGAGAACTCTGGGTCATAGGAGGTGAGGAAGCCACTTGATAGCAGGGGCCTTGGTCCCTGTAAAACCATGTGGAGCTTAGCCTCCCCAATAGACTGAGACAAGAGCAAGGGGTAAAAGTTAGTTATATTAAGCTACTGAGGTTTTGGAGGTTGGTTGTTACAGAGCAATTAGCATAGCCTGACTAACACAGGTGTTATACTAATACAGAAATCGGTATTGAGTAAAACCCTAAGGAAAAGGCAGGACAAGTTGAATTCTTAAGTAGTCATTCATGGGCAGAACCCACAGTCTTCTCTGAGGAACCAGGGTAGTCCTGCCTCTGTAGCTTTTGTCATCTCCCACCTACTCCTGGAGACCCCCTCTCACTACAGCCTTTAGTCATGGCAATGTCATTCATTCTTTCTGGTCAAGGGCCACCTCATCCAGGAAGCTTTACCTAATTGCCTGGTGTAGAAGGAATCTTTCCCTTCCATGAACTCCAGGTTCATTCTGTAATTCTCATGGCTTTGTTTTATAGCTATTTGTCAGTCTTTCCCCTTGATCAGAACTGACCCTTTTATAAGAATACCCAATGTCCTATTCACTTTTGCACCTCCCCCAATACCTTAAACATAACAGCATAATGAAATCAGAACACCAGCATACTATTAATCAGATGTGGGTTCAATATATGGCTTTGGATAAAGCCAAGCCAAAACCACCAGTGGGAAGCAAATTATAATGATACTAGTCACATGCTCACCATTTGTCAGTCACCCTTAACCAGAGCAGAGCTCTGTGATGGGCCCTTGACATAGACCATCTCATACAACCCCTTCAATGGCCTTGTGAATTTGATCTCTTTATTATCCCCATTGTGAGGTTTGCCCAAAGCTACACCCTAAAATCCATGCAACACAGAAGCTCACGCCTAAATCTGCCAAATGCCAATTATTCTCTCTGCCCTGTCACCTTGGAGGATTATCATGGGCCCAGAGGAGAAAGTGCAAAGAGTGAGACACAGCCCTTTGTTTGTGAAATGGTGAGGAGGGCGGGATAAGATGTTCCATACAGAGCGCTCAGCACAAGTGACTCTGGCGGGGCTGGACACACCTCTGTGAGGTGACCCTTATGGTCTGGGGATATTGCCCATTCGTGCCTCGTCTCAACCAAGAGAGACACATATGGATGTGGCTGAGCTTACCTGCCACTGGTCAAAATGCCAGACACTGATGGAGATGGAAGGTAGAGACTGTGAAGAACAAAAGAACTGCCATCAGCAGGTGCAGTCAGACTCTGACTCAGGACAGAAAAACTGATTTTCCAAGGTTGCTTCAGACAATTCCTTGCTACCTAACAGTGGGCTTTGAATGTCTCTTCATCCAGCCCTTAGAAGAAAGGAGACACTCTAAGCACCTTCTCTGATGCCCTTGCAGAAGAAGCAGCATGGCCTCATTAAAATATGTTTTGCTTTTTTGCTTTTACTTAACAGGTACAACCAAATTTGCACTGAAATATATATGGCCAGTCCCACCAAAGCAGGTAGACGGCAGCCTGCAAACTGGTCATGGCTTCACTCTTCACTGATGGGAAAGGAGCCGTGGGCATGACTGCTGCCCTTATCCACTGAGTGGCCTGTGGAGTCAGTGTGAAACATGGACCGGGGTCACTTTTCCATACTTGGGACTCCTCAGGAACGTGCAGAACACCGGTCCTAACTCGCAGACACTGGCCAGCTGGGTGGCTTCTTGTGTTCCTCTAGCTCTGTTTACTTTCTGACGAAGAAACTATTTTGAGGGCATATCAACTAAAGAGAATCTGGACTTCTGGTTAAATGGTTGTAACCTGAGATGTTCTTAACAATGGTACTAGCTGTTTAGTCAATCAGATGTAGTATTAAATTCTGACATCACCTCTTACAGCTGTGTGACCTTGAGCAAGTAGCTTAACCTCTCCGAGTCTTGATTCCTATCTTTAAAATGGTGAAAATAATAATGCCAACTCCACTGGAGCATTATGAAGATTAAGTGAGATCAAGTGCATTTAAGACTTACAGTAGAGCAGCTAGCACCTGAGTGGTTACTGACAGTGATTATTACTGTTACTGATGATGTTATTATTATCACGGATATTTGTTATGTACAACAGTACATGTTGGGCCACACAAGTCAGCACAGCTCGAATTTCTCTCTCTTGCTCCTCACACACCCGCGCTGCCCTTTGCACTTCATTACCTTTGATCCTTCTGGATATCAGCAAAGTTCTTACGTTCCCTTCAACACAAATTCCCTCCTCACCGCTCGCTCCAGCTCTCAGCAGCCCATAATCTTCTTATCACACTTCATCCGTCCGCTTCTGTCTCACACAGTGCCTTTCCCCAACTCATTCCGATTTTCTTTCTGAAGCTCCCTCTTTCCCCCTTCCTGTCTTCCCACCCACTCCATCATTTCAGATCTGGCCTCTGTCAGCCTCTCTTCCACACCCTTGGAAGGCACAGGACTTGCTCCCAGCTTTCAGCTGCGCGTCTCCACTGCAGCCCCAGCTGGCCTGATGTGTCAGACCGGTGTGTGGGCAGGAGTTCACTGTTCGGATCCCAGGTGATCTGTTTAGAGTGTTAAAGGACCAGCTCGTTACTCCTAACCCAAACAGCTGCCATCCACCAAGCATTTACCACGTGCCAGCACACTGCTTGTGTTACTTCCTACAGGAGTGGCACTTCTGTTGTCCCCATTTTATAAGGGACAGCGCTAAGCTCAGGGAGGCCCAGGTGGTTGACCAACTTTACAGAAGTAGTAAGTGGTGGAGCAGTGACTTCATTCTGAGTGTGCCTGACTCCAGACCCCTCTCTCTTAACCGGACACAAACCCTTGTGGTCAGGATGGTGGAACAATCAAAGCTTGGCTCTCCTTGTCCGCTGGGGCATGAGGCAGCCATTTGCTGAGGCAGGCAACCTCAGGGGTGCTCTCACCCAGAAGCCACCCCTGACATCTTCCCTCCTCCCAACACTGCCCATTAGATCAGTTCCACCTGTCTATGTGGCTATTATTTGTTTGCCTATATCTTTTTCCATTTGTCCTGGAGGGTACTTGGCACCTGGCATGTAGTAGAACTTGATAAAGGCTCACGAATGAATGATCTACCAGAGATGGTGACAAAAGTAACCCAGGAACCAAGCTCTGCCTCCTCCTCACCCTCAGTCTGGTTAGTAGGCCATTGAGCCCAGCCCCAGTTCCCAACACAATTGCCAGCTCTCATCACAAAAGGTTCATCCAGGAATTCACTCATGGGAATTTGCCAGTGCAGGTCCCATAGGCGGTCACTCAGCAGCTGCCCCCTCGTCCAGCCCATGCAACCCGGAGGCTGCAGCAGCCTCTGGGCAGGGCAGCTGCTGAATTGGCAAGCAGCCCTCACTCTTGCTCTGGGAGTCAAAGCCTGAACCATACAGGACTTGTGAGTGGCCAGGGCGGGTGACAGCCATTGCTCTAGGCCACAGGGCACAGAGGGAGCTCTGTGCCTATTGGGTCAAGTTTTCTGGTGGGGGCTAGCTACTGTTTTCCGGGGCAAGGTAGTTGGTGTGGCTGTTTATATGTAAATAATGCCAACAGCTAAGACTTATGAGCCAGTGCTATTCTTGCTCATATATATACACACAGCCTTCCTTAATCCTCACCACACCTATATGCATTATTATGTCTATTTTTATAGATGAAGAAACAGAAGCAGAAGTCAATCAACCTGTCCAAGGTCAGTTAGCCAAGAAGGGGCAGAATGGAATCTAAGTCTAGCTTGGTCAGATGGAAAGCTCATACCACATGGCCGCAAGGAAGAATCAAACAGCCTGGGGAGGGATGGGACAGGGAGGAAGGGGTGTCAGCCAGCTTATGGTGCTCAAACCTCATCATCATTAGAAAGAAACAGTTTGGGGGGGGAAGCAAAATGGTGGCCACACTTCCTGGGATGGGTTCCATGCTAAGTCCCTTCTTTTGCTCAATCCATACAGAGGTTATTTTCTTTACACCTGCTGTGTGCCCAAGAGTGAGAAAGGCATATCGAAGTGAAGGCAATATGGCTTCTGCCCTCAACGAGACCATGGCTGGAGTGGGAGGTGGCAGAGGAGCATGAGTGGAATGTAGCATATCGGCACTGGCTGTGGGCCAGAGGAGAGGCACTCTCTCCAAAAGGGGAGAGCACCCTCTAGGAAAGCTTCTAGGAACAGGTGGCAGTTACGTTGAATCCTAAAGGACAGTAGGTTTGGGACAGGTCGGTCTAGGTGTTAAATGTGGCCATGCTTCACTCGTTCCTGGGCACCATGCCTTTGGAGTCTCCAAGTCCAGAGAAAGGTGACATTTGGGCCAATAACTTTAAGTATCCCAGGTCTTCCTTCAGACAACTCCCCCCTGAAGCACTGTGGTGGGTAGTGATTATGGGCCCTTACATGGAGAGATGGACTAGATCCCAAGCTTCCTAAAGTCCTTTCTGTGTGCTTCTCTGGGCCTCAGTCTCTGCATCTGTAAAATGGGGCCAATATTAGTTGTGCTCACTTCTAGAGCTTGGCATACAGTGAACACTCATTAAAACAAGACATTATCATCAGCAACATTCTCCATTATCATCTCTGTAGCCAGTACCCTGGCAGGAGCAGGGAGGCTATTTTGCTGCAGAAAGAACACCAGCTATAATTTCCTCCTTAAGCCCACAGCACCATTTTGCCCAAGTCCTCTCTTCAGCTACCTTCTGGAATTGTAGGGAGGACTGTGTATGCTCCATAAAAGGCTTTGTGTAAGAGAGTAGAGATCAAAGGAATGGACTGTGGTATGCAAAAGATTGCCAGCTTCTCAACCTAGAGGAATTTGGTTACAAAAAAGTTGCATTATCTTAAGTAAATCTGATTCAGTTCTTTAACTTAGTAACTGGGTGACTTCTGGCACCTTATATCATTTCCATCAGCCTCAGTGTCCTCTTAACTCCCCGGGGGCCGGACTGAGGACGGTAAAGGAGATACACATGTCCATTATTTCTGGCACAGTGCATTACAGACGGAAAGCACTTCTGTGGTAACCGCGATCTTCCCCCTCCTTCCTGCCCCCTCCGCCTCCCCTCTGTGCTCTTCTTTCCTTCTAGAAGCCTCCTTTCCCTTTCTTGTCTGGATTGGCTAAGAGTTTCAGTAGGCTTCTGTGGCGTCCACCCTAGGGCACCCTGGCTATTATTCCCAACAGCAAGCATGGCACTTCAGCCCACATGGCTAACCCTACGGCCAATCATCTGATTATGGGGAGAGGTTGACAAAGGCCGCTGGGCTGTGGCTGGACACAGAGCCTTCAGATCTGAAAGCAGGACATCTGTGTCAACAGGGTGGGTGGTGAGACTCTCTAATCCCGTCAGAGAGAAGCTCCAGGCTGTCAGGGGTTCCAGGCTCCTGTCACAGTGAAGGGTGCCTTGTGGCCAGAGCTTACAGTGATGCAAGAAGATGACATAAGTTAACTTGGAATGATTAAAAAAAGAATTTTTATTGAAGTATACTTAATATACAATATTATATTAGTTTCAGGTGTACAACATAGTGATTCAACCTTTATATACATTATGAAGCTCTCACCACGATCCATGTAGTTCCCATCTGTCACCGTACAAGTTATTACAGTATTACTGACCATATTCCCTGCGCTGTACTTTACCCGCGGACTTATTTATCACTGAAACTTGGAATGATCTGCCATTACGCCCACGAGGAGCAGCGCGGGGACTCCCGGGGCAGGCAGAGCTGTTCTCTAGCGCTGGATGTCCTCCCTGTCCTGGAGCAACACCAGCATGCCTATTCCCTTTTTTACCCATTCAACACGTTTGTCGGGTATCGGCTCTGTGCCAGGTGCCCTGGGTAGTGAGAATCTACTGGGGGCAATGGACAGAGATCCTGATGCCATGGAGGTCTCCAGCTACTGGGGACACAGACTAGAAAAACCCACCAAGTGCACAAATACATAACTGTATGGTTACAAATAATGATAAAGCCACAGAGAAACAGGCAGGGTGTGAAACAGAGCACAAGGGGAGAGGCAGCGACTTGAAATAGTCAAGGGAGGTAGGTACTCTTGGGCAAAACGGTAATGAGAGGGGCCAAACCATAGGAGACGTGGTGGGAAGGAAGGGCTGCAGCTGAGGGCACGGGCCAAGGAAGGGGTCTGCATGCTGGGGAGACCAGGGGCAGGGGGCAGGAGAAGAGGTAGAAAAAGGCAAGGTCACAAAGGGTCTGGAGGCCACGGCAAAGGTCTGTTTTTCACTTGGAGTGGGAGCAGGGGGCAGCTGTGGCAGGTTTTTAAGTAAGGGGGGTGACGTGGATGTCAACAAACAGGTACAACTTCACACAGCTTGTAAGGCTAGATTTTGAACTCAGGAAACCTCTGTCTCTTTCTGGCTTTTCAGAACCTACTTGGTAAATTTGTGGGATGTTAAGGCCAGATCTTGGAAGGAATACCATCAAAATATTTGATCTCACGCATCAGAGGACTAGGGGCCTGGGTGGGGCAGACACTTGGGCTACCTAACTTGGGTGCAGACTTATAATGCTGAAATTCCAGGGTGTGTCTGTGAATTAAACACTTTAACAGACCCTACGAGGCAGGTACAGTTTCTAGGGAATGCTGTCATTTTTCTAGGAGAAATAAAAATATAGGAAATCTCGTCTGTGAGCCCCACCCTTTGGAATTTGCAATCTACCTCTGGGCGGTTCTGTGAGGCTGGATGAGGTCATGAATGTAACATGCTAAACACACAGTAGGGTCCTAAGAAATAGCCGTTTCCCACTCCCTTTCCTTTTGTCTATAGAAAAGAGGTTTTCCAAGCAGGAAAAAAAAACCTGTATAATTAGAATGATAGGCACTTTCACTTTGGTCGAGGCACACATTTCAATCACTTTGGAAACACCCATTCAAGGCACAATTGCTGGGCTAATTATAAATCACTCCTTTTTATTCATTAAGCCAGAGTCCCCGAGGGCCTCCACAGAGGTGTGTTCTGTCGGGCTAATTCAAGGCCCTCTGTGTTTGGCAGACCTCCTTTGTCATTCTGGTGTTGGGGGACAGGACTAACAGGTGTCTCACAGCTCAGCCAGGTCATATCAGGTTCTTACTGAAAATGCTTAAATTTCAGAAAACATGCTCTGGCTCACACTACAGACAAATCCGGGTGAAGCACATAGACCTTGTAAGGGAGCTCCTCTGACCGGGAATGGATAAAATGTATCTTTCTTTAACATCACTCCCAACTGGTGAGGGTTTCATGATTTTTTAAAAACTGTTATTTCTTGGGACGAGGTGAGATTTCCCTTGAAGAACAAGAGCAGTGGGGGGGGGGGGTGCGCGGGCTGTTGAGGTGAGAACTCTTCTTCACAAACTGAATGTTGTGGTCTGACAATTTATTCTCAGTTGCCTCCTTGAAGTTACCTGGTGCAGGTGCCTTGTGTCAAAAAACATGAATACGGAGTTTTGTTCAATTGTAGAACAGTACCTTTGTATAGGAAAAAAACTACATCCCTAAACATTGTTTTAAAAATGTAAACATATAATGAACTTGAATGCTTCTATGCTTCTATAGTCTGGTCGGATCAATTCAAAAGAATTTACGCTGGTCACAATTTTTAGACTTAGAGGTCACAGTTTTCTGAATTCAACAATGATTCAAAAATGAGAATTTTGGGATCCCTGGATTGGGGGGGGGGTATTTTTTCCAACACTCCATCTTTGCAAAGCCCTGCTCAGGGCTCTTCCTTGATGGTTATAGAAGGAATGGTAGGGCGACCACTATTAACTCTTGCAGGGTCGCAGTCCCAGGCTTGTTTCATTGGAAGGAGAGCATGTGGCCTTTACTTCAGCATCCTCAGGGGGACAGAGAAGGCAGGTCAGACAGAATGGATACTTCGGATCCTACTCCCTGGCTCCACCCTCTTTCCAACCTTTTCTGCCATGAGGTTATACACTCACAGCCACTGTGTTTTATTTATTTATTTTTTTTTTAACCAAGGTTTTCTTGGAACTTCAGTGATGAGATTGCTTAGTTTAACTGAACCTTAGACTAATTTCCTCTTTGGTCAAGAGTGACAGAAAAGAGGTTCATGTGTGGGTTCTGGCTTATGAGTAGAAACCCTCTTGTTTAGAGATGGGTTTGCTTGTTTGCAAATGGGCCAGTAAGACTGGCCCAAATGTAAACAA
Organism: Smutsia gigantea; assembly: GCA_032199065.1. Classification (NCBI taxonomy): domain Eukaryota; kingdom Metazoa; phylum Chordata; class Mammalia; order Pholidota; family Manidae; genus Smutsia; species Smutsia gigantea. The sequence goes on from JAVSCE010006607.1 coordinate 70,810, forward strand.
AGCAAAGCAAAACAAAACAAAAACAATGAGAGAGAAGAAATAGAGATATAGATCAATGGAACAGAATACAGAGTACAGGAATAGACCCACACATATATGACCAATTGATTTTTGACATAGGTGCAAAGGCAATTCAGTGCAGACAGGATGGTCTCTTCAATGAATGGTGTTGGGAGAATTCAATATCCATCTACTAAAAATCTATACTGCACAATCTATACAAAAATTGACTCAAAATGAATCGTCAGTCTAAATATAAAATGTTTAGACTAAATGTAAATGTTTAGACACTTAGAAGAAATCAGAAGAACATTTTGTGCCATTGGGTAGCAAACATTTCAACACCAAAAGCATGAGCCATAAAAGAAAAAATTGTGGAAAAGAGAAAGTGAAAGAAAAAGGATCCATAAAAAAAATAACCTCATCAAAATTAAGAACTTCTGCTCTTCAAAAGATAGTTGAAATGAAAACAATGAACAAAAACCCACAACATGTTAGGAAAAATCACACATCTAACAAAGGATTGTATCTGGAATTCATGTAAGGAACTGTCAAGCCTTAGTAAGCGAGAAAAGAGAAATCTCATTTTTAAAAAATGGGCAAAATATTTGAATATGTTTCACCAAAGAAAATATACAGTGCAAATAATACGCTTATAAAAGATGCTCAAAATCATTAGTTACTAGTGAAATGCAAACCAAAACTATAATTTAGAAACTACTACACACTTATTAGAATAGCTAAAATTTAAAGAACTGACACTACCAAGTGTTGCAGAGATGTGGATGGAGAATTAGAATTCTCAGACATTGCTAGTAGAATACAAATGAAAACAGTTTGGAAGTTTCTTGTTAAAAACATACACTTGTTATAAGACTGAACAATCCCACTCCACAGTACTTACCCAAGTGAAAGAAAAACTGATGTTCACCCCATAACCTATATAGAATGTTTATAGAGGCTTTATTCATAATCACCAAAGCTGAAAACAACTCAACTATCCCTCATCTATAAAATAGATAACTTGTGGCAGATCCACACAGTGGGCCACTACAGCAAAGGCATGCCAGGTAATAAATAGTCCTCCAGATGTCACATGGGCATCAAATATGGTGACAAGAGGCAAATCATCTCTGTAGTATTCTTTTCCCCAAACTCATAGTCTAGTCATGAGAAAAGTATCAGACAAACCCCAAGTTGAGAGACATTCTATAAAACACCTGACCAGTACTTCTTAAAACTGTCAAGGTTATGAAAAAAAAAAAGAAAAGATTTGAGAAATGGTCATCATTTTTTTGGAACAGAAAAAAGAACATTCAGGGGAAACATTGCAGAATCTGAATAAAGCCTGAAAGTTAGTTAATAATAATGTATCAATGTTGGTTTCTTATGGTAATGTGAGCAAAAGTTTGCAACCTGGTGAAAGGTACAAAGTCTTAGTACTCGCCTTGCAAGTTTTCTGTAAATCTACAATTATCCCAAACTAAAAAAAAAAAAATTTACATAAGTATGTCAGGCACATAGCAAGCACTTAGTGAAGGATGACTATGGCTATTCTTTGGAGGAAAAAGCATTGGTAGGAAATGCAAACTATAAAACTTCCATCTTACATTGCATAGTGATTCATAGATGGTAAATGGCTCTTACAAGTGTTATTTCAGATATCAAGTCATAACACATTAAAGCTAGAAGGGATGGCAACTTTATCTGGTCCATCTGCCTCGTTTCCCAGGTGAAGAAATAAAAGCCCAAGAAAAAGAAGCAAGAAGAGGAAAAACAAGGGTGATTAAAACAGAAATAACTTATAATACGAGTTTAAAACATAACAGTCATAAATAATAATAAATGACACCTACTGTAACTCAGACTCTGTTTTGGCGCTTACACCTATCAACTCATTTGTAACAACCCTACAAGACACATGTTAAATAGTTTCTATTTTACAGAGGTGGAAGCTGAGGATCAGAGAGGTTAAGTAACTTGCTCAGGACCACACAGCTTGTAAGGCTGGATTTTGAACTCAGGAAAAGAAAGGGAACGTAGATACACCTACCATGTAGCAGCAAGGTGCTGAATGGCTCCTAAACCTCAATGTATTTTATTCCTCACAAAATTTTCTAAGATCCAGGCAGTTATCCCAAATTCACCAATGTGGGATTCAAGGTTTACATAATTGTCCTGCTACAAAGCTGGCAGGTGGCTGAGCTGGGATTTGAACTTGGGTTCACTGGATCCCAGCCCTGTGTGCTAGGCTCCTCTCAATACTGGCAGAACAGGCCAGCAAGAACAACTTGGAGGCTCTGCCGTGTCGATCACTTTTTATTCCACATTCAGGAAAGCTTAGCTTCACCAGTCAAACCGCTTCTACTGTTTTCTATTTTCCAAGCAGAAAAGACATCTTCTACCCATCCACAAATTTCAAAATTCATCCAATAACTAAGAACTATTAACAGAGTCAGTAAGATGTTAACATATGAGACAATATTAGTGGAGGCTGATGTCTGACGCTCTGGCCAAGTTCTCACTGTCCACGGCCAAGAGGCCATGAAAAGTGTTACATGTATTTAGACATATTGGAGGGAAAATACAAAGCGACCATCTGTTTGTATCCCTCCTCCCATATGTGGCCACAAATGGAACACATTGAAAAGGTCATGGGAGATCAGGAGATTTAGTGAACTGGGCACAATACAGCTTTGTGGTCCAGTTTATTTTCTCATGACAATGTAAAATATAGATTGAGATAAACTAAAATCCCTCATATTTGGTTTTACAGCTTAAATTCATACATTCTCTACATTCATTAGAAAGCAATGTACAATCTGCACCCACTTGAAAAGATAGCATCCCAGGGGACAGATACAAGAATATTAAAAAAAAAATCCTGATCAAAGAAATATTGCTTCTTCCCTCCTTTCATTGAGCAGATGTGCAATGTGTCCAGAGAAAGAAATAGAAAAATTCCTGAGTGATTTATTTGATGAACCCAGTTTTAACCGGGGTTACTGCATGCCTGATACCATGACGGAGGTTATTAGTTTCTAGTTGAAAATGACCAGACAGAGTCCTGTTCACTTCATCAATATGGTCCGTTTATAGGTTGTCAGGAAGGCGACATCATGCAGCCACGGCACTTTGTCTTAGTTATTTCTCTATTAGATGGTTGCTGTCTTTATCATGAAGACTTCTAGCTCTTCTAACAAAAAACCCAGACCAAAAAGATACATCTGTTCCATCCCAGCATCTGAGACATTAAAAGCAGATGCATCACCTAGAAAAAACAAGCCCTTTATTTAAAAGCTTCATTGCCTCAGAAGAAGACCCCACAAAACATTTGCCACAGAAAAATGAAAACAACTAGGCAAAAAAAAAAACCCTCAACAAAACAACAACAAAAAAACCCCTCTGCACTTTTCCTGAGAACAAAGTTGACTTTTGCTTGGTATGAGCCAGGGGTTCCCAGATTTTGTGAAACAACAAAATTATTTTTAAAAGCTGAAAGGAGAGTGGGTGGTGGGCATTGCTCTATATAAAAGTGCTAAATTAAATTAATTTTGCCAAATAAACTCATTGATATCATTCCACAAATGTTATATATTGTGCCCATCATTGTATAAAGAAAGAATATTTTAGCACAACACAAAATTTAAAATAACATAGAAACTGATACAGAACTGACTCTCAGAAATAAAATATTTCTTTCTAGGAGAGAAAGCCCCAAAGCACTCATTGTATAGTATGAAGAAGAAGCCAGAATCACTTACCAGCACTGGTCTGCAGGCGATCTTTGGGGGTCAGTGAAGAATCTGGGAGAACCTGTGAAGAGTGATACTGATATTTGAGGTGGAAAACTTCTTGATCTAAATGTTGTTGTACTTCCATAGCAGTGCTTCATGAAATTGTTACAGCACCAACAGAAAGAGCAATAATAGTAATAATAACCATAAGTATATAGTACCATTTACTAAGTACATGCTAGACGTCAGCTCTTTCCTATGAGCTTGACATACTGGTATCTTTTAAGTGTTGCAACAGCCTATGAGGTGAGTAATGCTATTGGCGCTTTATGCATTAGGTCAGGTACTCAGTAGTAAGTGAGACAGCTGGGATGCCACTTGAAGTCCCTCTGTGTCAGAAGCCAGGGCACTAACCACTCGGCACCCTTTCCTCCTTCAGTTATGCTCTAGGTCCTTCCTTACTTGTGGGTCTGTATTTCCCATGTGTCCAGCATCTTCCTTCACCTTCAAATCCTCAACACTGCAGTGGTTCACAGATAGTAGACGCTTACTGCCTGTTTCTAAACAAATGAATAAATGAAGATCTCCAGTTTGGGAAATTTGTTTTCAAACATAGGGTGGTGTGAGGATTAAATGAGACCGTATACGTAAAGTGCTTAAAACCATGCCTGACATAACACAGAAAGCCCTTCGTATATGTCCATTATTTTCAGTATAGGTGTTAAGAAATTCGCTGCCTTTGGAGAAAGCTGTCTTGGCTTGGTCAGCTGGAGAAGTGCCAGCAGCTTTACAGGGGCATCTTCACACAAGATATCTTCTACAGAAAGATTTTTTTTTCTTAAATCAGAAGTTATAGTTTATAAAATGCTCCTTACATCACTTTTTTTGTTCTTTTGCTACATATAATAACACATCATTATATATATATCAGATATAAGTATAATCTATAACATAATTCTCCCATCTTATGGATGAAGGATATGCAGCTTAATATAAAACAAAAACAATCTGTAGGTTCTCCTTGATGAAAGGATTTTAAAAACAAATGTTGCTTTCTTGGGCCCCAAAGGAAAATTATAAAGAGTTGAAAATCAGGGTTCTCTTGTGTATAAGAAGTACAAACTCTTCCTTATGTAAAAAGCAGAACTGACCATTGCTATTTAAAAAGGGCTCCCTGACCTTCTCTGTAGATATCCTTTATAGATACAGTCTTAAGCTTGGGCTTAGAAATTTGTTTTTCATTCCCCTCTGTGGTGCTGTGAAGGCTGGAATTGCAAGTCAGACTATATTACTGACATCAGGGGAATTGTGTTATTCTCTCAGACCTTTGCTGGAAATCTCCCAAGATGGTAATGAGAAAATCATTACAACAAGATCCATTTGTCTGTGATTTCTGCACCCTAATTTTACAAGGTATCCCAGGGAAAATCCTTCCCAAGGCACACTCCAGGGCCAGATCAACACGGTGGTGTGCTCGCTGTTTTTTTCTTTCAGCTATCAGTGATGCTCTCTGTCTCCCTGGACAGATGTTTTTCTGAGCAAAGCAGCCGTGGCTGCTGAAATGATTCCTAAGTCTTTTCCATTAGCAGGATCGAGGGACAAGAGGCTGGTTGCTCTTCAGTACTTCAGATGGGTGGAAGTGTTGAAAGTCAGGGTTACCATTAGAGCAGTAGAATTTATAGATACCTCAGTCCAGTAGGTTACACTGTGGATAAAAATTCATTGCATTTTACCTTATAAAATAATGAGAGATTACCCAAAATAAAAAGGACAAGAAAAGAAAATTTGGGATACATAGATTTATGCTAGTTAATTTTTCCCCAGGAAGGAACAGGCTAATTTCTGGTACAGAATACCTGGTCTTTGGGCTCAATGTGATTTCAGTATAGTGAGCTTTAGTGTCTGGCACCAAGAGGTGAGTAATCATTTTTCCACCTTTGCTCACAGAGGGAGAAATGTAAGTGGCTTCAAAATAACATTTAAATATTGCTTGTAATGTTATCTCATCAGAGTGATAATGACTTCACTGAGGTTTATAAAAATAATTTCATAGATAAATATGTATTTTAAGAACTATAGGTTGGTTAAGAGTATCTTTTTGATAGATAATATATGGAAAAGATTTTCTTTCATTGGTATATTGAAAGAAGTATCTTTTTTCATAGATACATCTATTTTCCAAAGCTATAATCAGCTAAGAGCATCTATTTTGCATCTTCTTCGTGAATAAATCATGCAGAAAAGTATTTTATTGTAGCATAAACTTTTGCCTATGCAGACCACTTTCCTTCATTCGGGAATAATACGATGACTTAGAGGATCATCTCAGCCATCTGCATGCTAAACATCATCCTTTAGATGAGGAACAATTGGACTTTCACATCTGAAACTTCAATGAATGGGACTGACGCTAAGGACATAGAATCAAAGGTGATGGTTATTTTGTTGTTTTTAAAATAGTCTCAGAGACTTGATGGCTGACCAGCCCCAGCTTTTTTTCCAGCAAATAAAAAATAAAAATAAAAAAGCTTCTTCTCTTTACTGGATCAGGCCCTGAGGGTTCTTTTGTCAAAAAGCTTAGTCCAGAATCAACTTCTCCTCCTTCTTCCTGCTGCCTGCCTCTCAGTTTGCTTTAAAGGTTTTTATTTTTGCCAGTTTTCAACCAATTCCATTCGCACTTGTGAATGATAATGAATTGGTTGGCTCTCTTAGAGGAACTTGAACCTCATGGATAAAAGATGTGTTCAGTGTTTAAGTCGTTAACATTGACACGATTATCTTCAGAGTTTGGCCCTATTAACTTGATTATGGAGTCACTTTATTGCCATAGCCTGTCAGAGAGCTGAGCAGCAAAGGGTCAGATCAGAAAAAAATACCCCAAGTGGTGCAGACAGAATGACTGATCTGCTTTCGATGAAAAAGCTGCTCACACTTGCTCTCATTTCGGGATGGATGACACACAGTGCTTTGGACTTCAACACCAGGAAAGTTATTTTCAAACTATGTTGAAAACCTGCAAATTTGAGTAGTTATCAGTGCCCTTAAAAATGTCCGTGTCCTTTGAGGGTAGAATTCGAATTCTTCGAAGGAAGCAGTGAAACACAGCAAAGATTGATATTCAAGGCTGGTCATTTCAGCTTTATTATAGCAAAAAACTGATGACTAAATGTCCAACTGTTGGAGATTACTAAATAAAGTATATCACACATAATGTCTTGATTCAAAACCATACCTTCAATTAATACTTACTAAATATCAGAAAAATTCATGGTTTATTGTTAAGTAAATTATGCATTTAAAAAAAATACAAGGAGTGAGCCAGATTTTATGACACCCTGCATATTAGTGCATATGTATGTAACAGCACTTCCTGCAGAGCTTTACTGCTGCTTAACACTGGGTTTGGGTTGCAGGGGTTATTTTTATTCGTTCTTAATATTTTGCTGTATTTCCTAAATTTTCTATCAACACATACTTCTTTGATAACTAAAACAAAACCAAAAACCCCCCCAGTAAATCCCATTTTTTAAAACCAGCAAGGACGCAAGCCCTTGTAATCACATATTTATCCGAAGCATGAATCCATGGTCAAGTACACAGCCAAGCAGACTTACACACCTGTCTCACAGCTCTGCTATTCCAGGACTTGTATATAGTTGTCAAACCCAAGTCCCAAAACATGCTTTTGCAGCTCCCAGCCCTTTATTAATGCCACATGTGCTCTTGTAAGGTTAAGTTATTAAGTGATACACAATAATTGTCTCTACTCCAAAGTAGACATTTCATTTCACTCGGCTCATGTGGATCTATTTCGGTGTCATTTATCACAACTGCTTTTTAAGAACCATCTCAGTGGGCTGCTTCTCTCGTCCCTCTTTTCTAATGCAAGCCGACCTAAACGGCCCCAGGAAGAAATTAAATATAATTACCTATGGAATCGCACAGGGCAAAATGAGATCGCGCCAGCTTCCCAAATGGAACAAGGCATGGGAGGCCCCTCATTCTCGTTCCTCCCCAGAGTTAATTTGCCTGTATTTCCTCCCTCGTTGAGAACGCTTACATGCAGCCTCACAATGACCTGCTTAGTTGGCAGTGGAAAATTATGTCATTTGCAAGGAAGCTTTCAGCTGTGATATTTTATAATTGTTAAGATGAAAACCCGATAATCCTCTCCCCCTTCACATAAACTGCAATCCATCTTTAAACCTGTGATAATTTCTAAAACCTGCCGCTTAATAAACTAACCAACCCCAGGCCTATGTGATTTTACGGGGAGTCAATCTTTGATCAGCCAAGCTGAAATGGGTCTGATAAGGGGACGCCCTTCCACTCTGGGAGTCGCCACCGGAGTGGGTTATTGCGGCTTCCTCCTGGTCCTCAAGTGCCAAATAAGCAGAAGTCTTCCTGAGCGTCTTATCTCTTTCACTTTCTTCTCGAGATCTCTGTCGCTTTAATCCGGCATGTCTGCTGCTGGTTAACAAGGAAATCCTATGTCAATTATCGCCAACAACTTCCTGCTGCGTAGCAGTGGGGAATCAAAGCGTTTGAGAGCCTTTTCACACCAGAGAGTGGTGCAGGGCCTAATTAAATGGCCCTCATATCCTGCAGCCAGGTGGAGGCCACATGATAGATAGCTAATGAAAGATAGCCTAATTCTTCTGGGAACTGTGTGGAGGCTGGTGGGCTGTCTGGTGGGCTTGCAGGTACCCCTGGAGCGGGACTGTGTGGGTTTTTTTTCCCACTTCTGTGCTGGACAGCAGGTTCAGAAGGGAGCCAACCTTTGGGAAGACTGCATCTTACCAGAGTTGCTCTAAGAATCAAAGGTCCAAAAGAAGTGGGAGAGGGATGGATGTGTAGGAAGATATGGACAGCCACGAAGTTCTGGCCTCGAAGGAGACCACTGCCTGTGGAATTATGCACCTGCTCTGACATAAGAGATCCTGCCTCTCACTGAGGAATTCTTGGCTAATATGATACTGCTTTTAAAAGATCATTTTATGAAATCACTGCAAATCATTCCCTTTAAATGACTTACTCCTGCTGGAATTATACATACTCTAGAGACCAACTAAACTAAAAATATACTTTTTTTTTTTGTAAGAAATACTGTAGTGACTCACATTTTCTCTACCAATTTTTCTTTATCTGGAGCAGTGTTCTCTAAATGTGTTTCCTGGGCAAACAGGTTCACCTGGGAGCTTGTTAGAAATGCAAAGTTCTCAGGCCACAGGCTTGACCTACTGAATCAAATGCTCCAGGGGTGCGAACAGTAACCTAGATTTTTATACAAGCTGTCCAAGTGATTCGGAGGCATGCTAAAATTTGAGAGCCACTGACCTGGCACTTGACTAAGAACCCCCTTTGTAGATGGCCCATTTGGGCTGTTAATCTTAGTATCACCATTTGCTTAAAAAAAAAAATCCCTCATGTTACATAATGCACACCCTTGCTATTTAGCCTGACTTAATGTTTGTCTACCTTTTATCAAAATGCATGTTTACAAAGCTGGAATAATTTCCTGAGTTCTGACGCATGGTGCAGTACCTCACCGAGTGAAGTGCCTTTTGCTGTAATTTAAGGGAGTAGCGGGAAGCTGGTGGGGAGTGTGTCCGCTGAAACAGTTAAACCTATTTTCTAGAGTCGTGACTCGTAAGCTTTTGGATTTTCTTGAAACAAATTGAAGGTAACTACACAGGGTGAGTTGCATTTTCTTTTGTAATGAACAACATTCATCCCTTCTGACATTTCATAAAAGAAAGGCCATTTTTTAAAAATGACAAAAATTAAATAATAAGGACATCATTTCAGAATAAAAGCCAACTCTTTAAATGACATGAGCTTTTGCAAAGTTCATTATGTTGTTTCTATTTTCCTCTTTTAATTAAAGATTTATGACTTCTTTGCCATGAAATGGCATTGGCTAGCGAACTGATGTCTAGAAACGGCTCATGGAGGTTTTAATTTAGGGGAGAGGAGCAGGTAACACTAAATCAGGGGTTCTTGACTTGGCTGCCCATGAAAGTCACCTGAGAGCGCTCTGAAAATTTCCCACGGCTAGGGACTACCCCCAGGGGTTCTGATTCAGTTGGTCTAGTTTGTGATGCAGACATCAGAATTTTTGAAAAACAAAACCGCTTTAATGCTTTAAAGTCATCATGTACTCCAGGGCCTCTCACACTGTCCTGTGTGCGTGTGTCCCCTGGGGGTTTGGCAAAAAATGTAGCGCGTGTTCAGTAGATCCGCGCTGGGCCCAAGGTCCTTCATGTCTGACCCACTCCTTGGTGATGCTGGGGCTTTTGGTCCACCAAGCACACTATGAGCAGAGGCCTCACAGCCCTGATCTCTAAGGATTTCCAAGCCCTCAGCCAAAGCCCGGTGCCCCCTCCCAGTACCAGCTGAGGGTCACCAGCCCTGATTTCCCGGAGGGGAGAGACCACCTTGTCAAGCTCAAGGAGTGGCTGACCCAGCTCCAGGGCTGCCTGGGATCCTCACTCCAGAAGCAGCCGCTGGCCCCTTGCTGTAACCTCAGTCGCTCTCAGGGCTTCCGTCTGTGTACTGTGGGTACCTTGGCCATACCGTGCCAAGCTGGGAGGCCTGGGTTTGGCGCAGAGGGAGGAGGACAGAATGGTTATGTGGCCAAGTCTGTGGCCTACATGATGACTCCAAATTTTCTTCCCTCTGCCACAGAGGCCACGCCTGAGGATGTCCTCAGAAGACATTGACACAGCCAGGGCAAAGTACCCAGCCCTGCTGGATGCCCGCACAGAGAGCTGAGAGCAGACCCACAAGCAGCCTCAGGCATGTGGATTCAGGTTCTGCGTCATTCACTGCAACTCAGGTCACCCACTTAATTAGGGGGTTTTCTCCCAACCTTTCCATTTTATCTCAAGTTTTGCAATACACTTTCCTTTTTCCTTACTGTAGCCGTGATCTTGGGCAATTTACTTAACTTTCTGGGTTCCACAGCGTCCTTGTCTGTGGAATGGGGTAACCACCTAATTCAGAGGGTTCTTTTAAGGATTAGATGAGGCAGTATTTAACTGGCACATAGCATGCACTCTAGTTACCATACCAGTGATCATCTGCCTGGTTGTGGGACATTTTGAAAAGCATATGGATTAGGGTTGGAAGAGACAAACTGGTCCATTCTACCCGATTTTACATATGGGAAACTGAGGCCACAGAGGTCACTAGACTGCCCCAAGGACACTCTTGGTTAGTAAAAACCTGAGACTGTCCCCAGATCTAATAGTCCTGGATCCCATACACACTTTTCTTCCACCAACATTCTTCTCCCTTTTTATTGTATGGATGTATCACATATGGTTACAACTTGCCTCAAGGCTTTTTTGGACCAGATAGGTTACAAATAGACAGCTGGTGTGAGGGGCTTTCCACTTCATGCTGCCTTTCTCTGAGATAGAGCATCTTTGGGACTGGTGAATCCTGGCCTTCACAGGGTTCCCACTCCTGGGTCCACGACAGACATTAATGACCAATCAGGATGACTTTTCCCCAGAATTGACACACAGTCTCAGGATCCTCAGAAAGCCACTACCACTTGGCCAATGTTGGTCCATGGATGAGCCCTTTGCTGACTGCTTCCCCTCTTCTGTTTTATGCAATCACAGGCCTTGGGAGTGAACTTCAGAAGGACACCTCATTTGGGTCACCCTGCCACCATATAGGACATTACTGAATCTATCCACCAAAAAATATATATATATCAGAAAGTATTGAACATATAGTATCCAGTGGCTGGAAGGGGTCCAAGCACAAAGGTCTGAAAACACAAATTTAAAACAGCAGTGGCGCATGTGATGATCTGCTTAAATCCTTCATTGGGCTTTTAATCAGCTAGGGAAATTTTTAATTAATAATAATAGTAATTTTGGATTTCTGATTATGTCAAAATAAGTAAAAAAAAAAGAGAGGCTCGTGCTCAGTAGTGGTTTTTATGTAGTTCTGCAGTTTAACTGGGGTTTCTAGGGTAGCTTAACTCAGTTTGACTATTAATGACTTACAGTCTTTATATAGAACATTTTTGCAGCAAATAACACACACCATTTCCCTGAAGGTGGAATACAGAGCAGTTTCAAACTGAGGAGCAAGTCATAGTCCCCTGTTTTGAAGCCAAAGATGACTTTAAAATAATATTTTCTTTCATTAATGCCAATAACTCAAGCAGTTTGATGTTTAAATCAGTGGCAGTTTCTACACTTGAAATTTGAAAATGTTTAGAATCTTGAGGTAACTTATTGTCCAACTACAGAATTAAAAAAAATTTTACTGTGTCTGAGTTTATACTGAAAGTGCAGGAAAATCCGACCTTTAGAGTTGCCAAAACAAGCAAGCCTAGAGCACCCTGAAAAGGGACGTCAGAGATAAGTGTGACAGAATCCCTACTCAAGGCTTAACCAACTCCTGCAGGGCAGACATCATTTAGGAAAAACTCCCACCCCACTTAATTATTTCTTCAGTGTTCCTGAGGACGAGTTAATTTCTGAGCAAACAGTCGTCCCTGCTCCCACTGAATACCCTTAGCCCCGAAATATAACAACTGGTATCAAATGAAGTTAATTTCATCTCCAACAAAGCTCTTGAATCCATCCAGTTTTCTTATGACTTGGATGTAGTCATGTCAACCTCTGTTTAAAATTACTCATTGTATATATCCTTTACATGGAATAAAAGCCAAATTCCTCATAATAGCATTTTAAGTGTTTCCTAGTTTGGCCCTCAGATCACTTTATTGCTGAAATCGTTACTATTAATAATATTGTACTGACTACTACTATCACCTCTACTCTTCTATAAAATGCACCTATCTTTGACAAAACATTCAATATATCCAATCATTCCTCAAGATCATTTATGTGGCTAATCCCATCTATGACTAGATACTATTGTTATCTTGATTTTACAGATGAGGAATTTCAGCACAGCAAAGTTAAATTAATTGCTCAACTACTAGGTGAGGGAACTTGGGACAAGACACTAAATAATTGCAACAGTTCCAACCATCACGACTACATTTCAGGAAGGAAGAAGGAGGAAGGAAAGTGGCAAAAGCCTTACCTAATCATTTCAACCTACATACATCATTTTTGAGAACTTAAGTCACATGGACACTCCTGGCTACAGGGTAGCTTGGGAAATACAGTTTTTTCATCTTGTTGCATACAGCTACCCCCAACAAACCAGGATTTCATTAGCCTGAAAATGGGCAAGGCGAATGTTGGGTAAACCAGCAGCAGTCTCTGTCCTGAGGCATGACATTCTCATTCATTCTGCGGTAGAATTTCACTAATTCCTACTGTGGCTGAAGGACCCCCTACAGAGTGGGCTGGCTTTTTGCCTTCCAGTTCCTTCACTGGGACATAAGCTTATGTGGCTTGCTGAGAGGCACATTTGTCACTCCTCTGGGAGTGGAGGCGATAACTTATAAAATGGCCATAAACATGGTTACATGGCTAGATTATCAAAAGAAGATGAATATGGCTATGTTGATTTTCTATTTTGTCTATGGCTCCACTTGATAACAGTATACAAATCACTGAGTATTCTTCACAATGGAAAGTGAAAACTTAACCATGTCCAAGTTGTCTGTGTCCTTTTTGCAAACATTTCACACCCACTATGTCTGGCTTCTTTAAAGGTACAGTCCAGGGCAGCACAGTCACATCTTTCCTCTTCTACAGTCTCACACATTGCTCTCATTTACATTAATATATTGATGTCAACACATTCACCCCGTAGTCCTCACCTGAAAAAAAAAAACATCATGGTGTTCTTAGAACTAACAATTATTGACAACCCTTAAGATTTTATTTCCTTTTATTTTTTTCTCAGGACATAAATTGACTTCTACCCAGCATTCCAGAATGTTTGAAAAATGACTGCAGTGGAGAGTTCCCGGGACATTTATTCCTACGTGGAGGTATAAACCAGTTGCTATTAGGACATTTTAATAGATGAAGATGTGGAGAAAACTTGGAATTTCCTTCAAAACTCTGCTTTTGAGTGTTTTCATTTTAAATGAATAAAATGACAAAACTTTGTGTGTGTGTGTGTGCATACACATAAATGTTTATATTATCAACTTTGAATGTAAAATTCATTATAGATTGTCAGAGAAAAGGGGAAGAGTGAGAACCATTTTACAATGTATCATTATTGAGTCAGTTTAGCATGACAGACACCAATGAGGGTGAGGACAGAAGAAAGAAAAAGACATGTTTTCCTTCAGGGGAAACCACACTGTTTTGGAATCAAACCAGAGTGTGAAACCAGGCTCACATGTATGCTCATGATATTCCCTGTATCAGTTATCTATAAATAGCTGCAATAACCCCTGAAAATTTAGCGGTGAGCAACAACCAATTCTTTAGCCCACATTTTCCAACATGAGTTGGAAATTTAGGCTGGGCTCCATTGAATCATTGTTCTGGTCTCCACTGGCTCCCTACATATGTCTGCAGTCAGCTGCAGGTCAGGTAGGCAGCTCTGCCTCTGGGGTTGAGCTGCTGGGGTGACAGGGGATGTGGGTCCTATGTCTCTCTCCAGGAGGCAGGCTAAGCTGGGCTTGCTCATACGGAGGAAGCAGTATTCAGAGAATACTAAAGACCCGGCTCCAAATTGGCACATTGTCACTTCTGCTATATTCAACTGGTCAGAGCAAGTCTCCCATAGCCAAACCCCCAGATTCAAGGGGTGGAGGGATGAATTCCCTCCCTTGAAGAAATACAAAGTCTCTCAGGAAGATGGTAGTGGTAGCCAGTTTTGCAAACAGTCTCCCACACTCTCTACCTCCTACAGTAGTTTTAAGGATTCACAAATAATAATAACCAATCTTATTTAATTCTCACAATAATCCTGTGATGTAGGTATGATTACTGTCTCCATTTTATAGAGAAGTGCGCTGCAGCAGAGAAATGCTAGGGTTCTTCCCCAGGTTACACAGACGTACTGAGAAGCCGGAGTCAAGCGTGAGGAATTCGGGTGAAATCTGAAAGGGTGGTGTCTGGGGTAATAGATCATACCAAAGCCAGTTTCCAGGTTTTGACAAAATGCTGTGGTTATGTAAGATTTTATCGTTGGGGGAAGCTAGGTGAAGGGTAAATGGGGACTCTCTACTACTATTTTTTGCAACTTCTTCTGAATCAAACAATTCAAAAATAAAAAGTTATTTAAAAAAATCGAGGCAGTTCAAATGCTTAGCTTAATGCTCTATATACATGTAAAGAACTGAGTCAGGGAGCCCTGCTGAGCAGGGTACCTTCCTTGGGAGCCCTTATCCGGATAAGAGAACAAAGAGATAATGTCTCAGGCCCCTAATGCAGTGTTAAGGATGGGCACCCTCTGAACAGCCTCAGGTCTGGCCAGGAGGAAGTCTGGGGTAGAGCAGAGGCAAGAGTCGGTGTTCCATTAGGGCCAGCTCTGCAGTGACAGGGCAAAAGCTGATGTGTTTCAGGATTTCTGCTTTTCTAAGATTACCTTATGGAAAATCTTTTTCAAATCTCACAGATCCCTGAGGAGTCTCAGCTTGGAATTGGGAAAACTGTTGGGAGATCTAATTAAAAGAGAACAATATGATAGGGATTAGTCTAGCTTGATAGGGTCAAGCCAGCCTCGGTTTCTTACCTCTCTGAGCGGAGAAAAATTCTTTAACAGAAAAAGATGCATTAGCAAATGGTAGGCTACAAGTAGACCTCGTTAGGTTAGATTTTCACTAAAGAGTGAGGTAACAGTCTTTGAAAAAAAGTATAAGGGAAAATAAATAGCCATGTGTTGAAGTCATGGAGCTGGCAGAACAATAATTCCTCGAAGAAGTACTAGAAGGCAGGTGCTATTCAGAGTGAAGGCAGTTGTGACCCACCACTTAAGCTGTTTCTTTTGGGCCCAGAGCCTGTGCATTAATGAAGAGAGGAGAAGCAGCTCATGTCCAGAATGTTGTGGGGATGATGTTTTCTGGTAGTGACCAGTTGGTTTTACTTGATACCTTGACAGAGGAAAATAAGGACTCTAGTAAGGAAAATAATAGTAAAACTAAATAATAATAACTAACATTTATTGGGTGCTTACTATGTGCCAGGAGCTCTCTTAAGTGCACTGCCTTTGTCTCCCACTGAATTTTTACAATCTTCTCCAGGTGAGGAAATTGAGATCCAGAGACATTAAGTGACTTTCCAAGGCATACAAAGCCTTAATGTGGAGGAACTGAGATAAAACGATGCTTTGTCCCAGTGTGGGGCCAGGCTTACTTTGGAAAAGTGCTTTGGGACCCTCTTTGGGATCTCAATCATTGGTGTTCACCAAGGGATGGAGGGGCACCAGAGCTTGCCGCTCAATGAGGTGCTTGTTTCTCCCTCCCTGAGGACAGAATCCAGGGCACCTGCTTCTATGGTGGAAAGTAACTGAACTTTCCCCAAACTCGTAATTTTTTAATATTCCATCTGGAATTTATTTTTGTTTATGATGTGAGGTTTGAGATCTAGCACTTACGCCCTCCCCAACAGCCAACCAGTTATTCCTGCTCCATTTTGTATATAAACTGTCCTCTTCGCCTTGAACCAAAGAACCACCTCTGACGTGTATTATGTTCCCTTAGAAATTGTGATCTATTTCTGAACCTCTATTTTGTTCTTGATCTATTAATTTATTCCTCTGTCAATGGCATATTGTTTAGATTATAATGTAATATAATGTATGATGCATACATGCACGTATATGTTATATAGTATAATATGAGTTTCATTATTTTGTAAAGGAAGTTCTCCAAATCTCTCTCTCTTTCAAACTCCTCTTGGTCATTCTCAGATAGTTCTGACTGTATATAAACTTCAAAATAGTTTCATGCACTCCCAGCACCACCCCCATCCCCACCAAAAAAAAAAAAAAAGCCCTGGGATGCTGAATTGCATTGTATTGCATTTCTAAGTTAATTTGAGGACTGATATTTTTATGGTATTAAGCTTTCCTATATTAGGAACATGATATGTTTCCCCATTTTTGGGGGTCTTATTTTAAGATCTTTAATAAGATTTTATAGCTTTCTTTATATAGGCTCTATGCCTTTATTATTAAATTTATTCCAGGTTAATACGGTGAATAGGATATTTTTCCATTTCCATTTGTAACTGGTTTTTGCTAGTGTGGCAGACACTTGGTGCTGGCCCACAACCCTGCAGCCTCCCTGCATAAATTCTCCCAGACTGACATCCTTCTTGAAGTGCCAGGGAATTATCATTCTCTAGGAGACTGATGGGCAATGAAGTACAAACTCCCCAGCTACTTTACCTCTCCCCTGCTCACACCTATGGCCACATGGGAAGTTTCCTATGACCAGAGGATGGAGGAGGAAAAGCCTGATTCTGGGGCTCACAGATGGGTCAGTTCAGTGGGTTGTGCCAAGCTAACAATGAATGCTGCCACACTACACTCTCACTCAGACGTGAGCCTGAAAACAATGACAGGGGAAATCCTCCCAGTGGGCATAGCTTCAAGCAGTACACCTTTTCACAAACTTGGTGTGTGGAGAAAAGCAACCTGATGTCAGAATATACATAGACTCAGAGGAAGTGGTGCCATTTTTGGCAGAAATACAAGAAAAACAATGTTGTGTATCCTTCTTGGTGCCTAATACCAAAAGGGTTCATGATGCCTTATCACTGGTGATATTGACACTGGTCACTGGGTTAAAGCGATTTCTACTGGGTTGCTCTAAAATAAAGTTCCATCTTTCCCTTTGTAATTAATAAATATCTTGGGCAAAATATTTTGAAACTATGCAAACTATTTTTCTTAAAATTTTACCCACTAATTTTAAAGTTATTGACATTTGCAGATGTGTCCTACACCCAGTCATGTTAGAAAATTCTTTTATTAATTTGAAAAGGCTTTTTAGTAGAATCTCTTCTATTTTCTACATAAATACTCAGATGTACATAAAGAACAGCTTTATCTCTTCATTTTTCATCATCTGTAGCAACTATTTCATTTTCTTATCTTATCACAATAGCTAAACTTGTAAAAGCATTTCCAACAATAATGAGGATAATAAACATATGGTTATTTGATGTAAATGATTTCAGTATTTTGCCACTTAATGTAATGATTGCTATAAGTCTGTGGGAAATGACATTTACCATATTTAAATCACTTGCTTTTATTTGTATTTTACTAACTTTTTTTGTTGTTCAGAATGACTTAAATTGTATCAAATGCTAGTATCATAGTTTCACCTTTAATTTGTTGATGTAATAAGTTATGTAGTCAGATTTCTGAATGTTAGGTCATTTTCTTATTGCTGGAATGAACAAGTTGTGATGCATTCATTTTAAAATGTATTACTGGATTCAGTTGCATCTGTCACCACAAGGGAATTGAGTCCATAGTTTTCTCTTTTAGTACTATTTTCTAAGATTTGGGTTTTTCCTGGTTTCTTCATAAAATAAATCAGAATAGCTTTAATTTTTTTTCTATGGTCTGGATTATTGTGATCTTGTTCAAAAAACTCCATTTTCAGTACTTCCTTTCATAGTTTTTTTCTAAGCCAAAATTTTTACAAATAAAAAACTCCATCAGGGAAGCTATGCATGTGTGGGAGCAGGGGTATATAGGAACTCTGTACTTTCCATCTCATTTTGTGTTACACCTGAAACCACCTTAAAAAATAAAATCTATTAAGGGATGCCCCCAAAAGAATCTCAATTCATATTTTTTTTCTTTTTTAAGCTGTGTGAGTACATTAGAAACAGAAAGAGCAAATAAAACAAGGCAGGTGGTGGGGTTGGGGAAACTGTTCAGTCAATTTGGGTATTTTATCAACAATATGCAAATTATATGCAAAATAACATCTGATTGCTTGGGGTCAAGAACTCAGGTACTTTTTAAAAAAAACATTTAGCTACTGTTTATACTATTCAACAAAACCCCAAATAAACAGAAGTTTCACTATAGAAGCTATTTTTGTTGAAGAACTTTTGTGACAGTTTTTTAGAAAATGTATTGATCACTTTTCTAACCTTAGAAGCACAGAACAACAAGTATCACAGACTCAGACCCTTGGTGGTTGAGGATGTTGACCATTATAAAAATTAAGACAGCCTTGGTATGGAAAAGGGGATTTTGTCTTGAGCAAATTTCTGATTCATGAAGGTGTCTTTTCCACTTGACCTGTCTATTAAAAGTGGATACACTAGATTATAAATAGTTTTGTTTACTTCTGTATTCCCAATGCTTCTCACAGTGCTTGATATGTAGGAGGGTCAAACAGATGATGTGTCACACAGACAAATAAATGAATGAATAGCAATAATTCAAGTTAATGAAGCATTTAATTAGTTGAGGTTAGTTTTGTATTTTTATGAAATTTGTTGTTCATTAAGGAATGAAACTAAACCACATAAATTACCATTTTATAAATCAAAAACAGTCATGTATTATTCATTTCAAATGGGTCAACCTAATCCATACCTGACCTAGAATTTTGAAATAATATTTAATATTTCAGGCTTGTGGCTGATAAAATATGATCTTGTACCCATCTGAACACCAGCCAGTGTGATACTTCTTAATAATATGGCATGGTGGCTCAAAGCTAAAGCTTTGGAGAAATAAACCAGGCTCAAATTTTGGTTTTATCCCCTACTAATTGTATGATCATGGGTAAATTACATAATTTCTCTGAGCTGAAATTTCCTGATCTATTAAATGGGGATAATACTTTGAGCATAGTGTTGATACAAAGTAAACTATGATATTAAAATAAAGAATTCATCACATTGTCTGCACACAGTAAATGATCAATGAATGACTTCTATTACTCTTATCATTATTAATTTATTTATTTATTTTGGTTGCCTCTTTCTAGGATATTTAACTTCCTGTCCTTTCAAAAACAATTTATAGTGGTAGACATTGTGACAGATGTCACAACAGTGTTTTGCTTCTAAGTAGGAATAGTGACTAGAAAAAGACCTGAAGGGCTGGAAATGCTCTATGTCATAACCTGAGTAGTGGCCACATGGGTGTACATCTGTGTGAAACATCACTACTGTCCACTTGGAATTAGTGCAGCTTTCTGACTGGGGGGCAGTGCTAAAAGGGGGAGAAGCCATTTAAATACCTAACACCACAAACAGGGAATTAAGCACTGCATCTTATTTTATAAAAGCCCATTTATCTTCATGAACAATGCCTGCCCCCCTGCCTCCTCTCTCCCTGTGCCCACTCTGCTCTCCACCCTTCCTGCCTTGGAATCTGTAGCACATTCACATAAGCCAGCATGCCAGGTAGATGGAGTCAGGAAAATGGGAAACAAAGACATTTAAAGGCATTCTGATAAACAGCAAAGTACAACTTCTATTTTATATATATATAAATTGTGTGTGTGGGAAAGATTGTGTGTGAGCGGGGGTGGAGGGCCAGCACAGTTTGGACCTGTGACCTTCTTGTTGCTGGCAAATGAATCAGTCAAATAGCATATTAATTTAGTTGAGTGATTGTCATCAATACTCATGAAAACTTTAAAGGTCCAGTACTCCTTATCGGTGCTTAGCACCCTCCACTCACACAGCAATATTTATGACATTCATTTTATTTAACTGTTCCCACTATAATCAGGGATCTCTCTCCCCATGTCTTCTGTTCCCAGTAGGAATCCCAGCAGTTTTCCTTTGCCTGCTGTATTTGTGGAGGTCATGTACACATACATAAAGAGCCTAGACTTTTCTGTGGAAGCCATTGAAACAAATGCCTACTTCAGCACAAATGAATATGTTTAAAGACTCAAGTTTCCATATGGCCTAAAGCATTTCTAGTTGGGGAGAGGAAATGGAGAAGGTTTTCCTTGGACGTATGACTGAATAAAAATCTATCAACTTGGGCTTTATGGCATTCACACAGATATTACCACAGTTTTAACTTCCTAGAACCTTCTGGAGCCTCACAGAGCACAATGAAGATGGTCTTTAATCAGGACTCTATTCCCAGCCGTCCCCTCCACACCTATCAAAAGAAACACCAGCGGTGAGATGATCTGTCGCCCCAAACTGTTTTTAGACTCATGTTGTCCTCAGAAGAAAGAGAATATTTGTTTCAATTCACACCATACACCACTTTATGAATGTGATTTCAGTCATGATTTCCTATGAGCCTGTGTAAAGAAAGAGTGGAAATAAAGAACAAAACCAATAAAGACCAAACCAAAAGCACATGTCCCGGAGGGGTGCACCACAGGAGAATGATGGCTGTGAAACAGATGAATCCACCAAAATGTAAACTATTCCAAAGTTTTGGCAGCTTTGAAATGCTACACTTTCTAGTGCTCATCTGTTAATCATCTGAGGGGACTTGCTCAGCTTACCAGAAGGGACGGTTTTCTCTGTACGTTCATACAACTGGAAGTGCATACAAGACAACCAGCAAACCTCTAACTGAAGACAGAAACAAAGAAAGAACCAGAGGAAGAGCAAGTGAGCCAGTGAGATCTTTTCACCTAACTTCACTTCCAGCTGAATCTCACTGTATGTATTTTCCAGCACATGAGCTTTTCTTTGGGTTAGTTTCAAGATAAGTCATATATCTATAATCATATCAATGATTCATGACACCAGGGAAGCAATGTGACATAATGAGATTTAAAGTTCTACACAAAAATATTTAAAGATTCTCTGAGGAAATCCATCTACTTTAAATAGCATTTTTGAAAGCAAAGAAATCAACAGCACTAAATTTAAAACCAAAGATAAAACGCCTCCACACCAATGTTCTAGTGAGTTCCTATAGGACAGTGCCATTCTAGCTACCTGGGAGTTAGAAAAAGCTTTTTCTAGAAAACAACAGTAACCCCGACCAGTGGACACGCACATGTGATCCAATATGACACTTGCAAGGCACATCATGAGTGTGAAATAAACTAGTTCTGCACACACCAGTCTGCTAGGTGTCAGTCACTTCATGCACAACTGGCTCTATTGTGACATAGACCAATGTAAGTGACCGAGAAGTCAGAAAGGGAACCCTGGGCGGCTAGATTACCCCATGGAAGACTTTTCTTCTCTTCAAGGTAGAACATCCAAGTGTCCAAAGACAGACTAGGCTCTTCACAGAGATAATGAGGTTGCTGCCATTGGCATGATTTAAGCAGAGGCTAGAGGCCCCTTAGTGGAATGATGAGCTAGATCATTAGTCCTCTAACTTGGCTGCCCATTCGAATCACCCAGGGGAGTTTTAAAACCATTCCTATTTGCTGGCTGCTCCTGTCTGGGATGGGATACAGCCATCCGTATTTTTTCAAGTTCCCTAGGTGATTGCAACCCCCAGAGGGTTTAAGTCAATGCTTAGAGCTCCCCTGGACTTGCTCTGTGTGCACACACAGCACCTGGGCGTGCTGTTAACCTGCAGATTCTGGCGCAGTGGGGCTGGGATGGAGCCTGAGATTCTGCATTTCTAACAAGCACCAGGGTGAGGCCCCTGCTGCTCGTCTGGCACCACACTTGAAGAAGCAGGTCCTGGATAGCCATCTTCAGTCCTGTGTTCCTATGGGATCCCACAGCATTTTGTGGAAAGGGATGGCGCTGTGATTAAATAGGCAGTGGCCCTGCTGCCTTTGCTGGCTGCAAGCTGAAGGCAGTCATTTCCTATCCCTGAGTCCCTGTTTCTTCCATCCAGACAGAGAAGGGGGTTGTGAAGCCCTGCAGGGCTCCCTCCAGCTCTCAAGTCTCTGAGGCTGTGAAAATTGGCAAAGCCTCCGGGGATGGAAAGCCCATGATTTCTAGAAGATCCCAGACAGGACTGGCTGAGGGTAGTTTGCAGAGAGACCTCAAGGGCATTTTTTTCAGACTCATGAGCTCCAGAATTATACCAACATCCTGTCCTCCTCTGACCTGCGTCAGTCCCAACATACACTGATCTGAAATGGGTTTGAAAAGGAAACCGGCCGCCTTTGGGAAGGGGCGTTCACACAGTCGTTGACTCACACATTTGAATGGAGTGCCCAGAATAGTGGGACCTGGTGAAAAGAGCTAGAGAGATCCAGTCCCCACCTCAAGGTGTTCCCTGTGTGGTGAGGCAGCAGTCTCAGGGTCAGAGATGTACAGGGAAGGGTCCAAAGACTCTGATGGAAGACTAGAGTGATGGTCAGTCCTTCCAGAGGGCAGCACGCCAGGAAGGCTTCATGGAGGAGGTGACTGAGTGTGCATATCAGGGGACAGAGGGCCCTGTGAAGGGTTTGGCATGAGCTGTAGTGGCAGCTTGAGGCCTGGGGGTAAGGGCCACCAGGAGAGAAGGGACTGAGCCCCAGAAAGAGATGAGGACAGGAGTGATTGGGACATAAGGGCAAGACGAAATTTGATTTTCTTCTAAATCAATAGTCAGTAGAATCTGTGAGGCATTTGTTTAGATTACAGGTTGAATACTGCAGGGAAAGAGTAGAGAAGGGGAGCCCCTCCCCCAATGGTATCACCTTTTGTCCCAGTAATTCAGTGCCGGCCCGAACTCACAAAAAGCCTGCAGCTAGGTGGACCCATCCTTATTAGGAAATGGTTTCGGAAGTGTCTACAGTCCTGGGGTAAGGCCCGCTGTGTCTCATTCCCTGCTAGCAGACACAGTTGGTTCCTCCATCAGTGCGTGGCAACTGTCCCAGTTTTCTTGCAGCTGAGAGGTTCCCAGGAGGCAAGACTCTCAATGGTAACACTGGGAAAGTCCCAGCAGACTAGGGCAAGTTGGTCACCCCCCTCACCACATCTCCGGGCCCCCCAACTTCAGCTGCAGCTGTGGCGGACAGTTCCTGTACGTGCTGACAGTGTCCCATTTTAAGGGCTGTTACATCTCATTTTTCTGTCTTCTCTATCTCTCTTTCTCCAAACCCTAGGAGTCCAGAAATATGGAGAAGTTAGTTCTCTGAATGGATGAATGGCCCAGCCTTCCCTACTTGGAGAGACAATTCTGAAATGCATTCTGCATGGTTCCACAGAGCACCCCAGTGGGACAAGCCCCAGTTGTCTGTGCCTGTAAGCTTCATAGAAGGAAGAAAGGAATATGTCACCACCTGCTGATTTTGCCCCATGTGACCCTGGGAATTCTGGGACCAAGGCCATCCTATGGAGCTGGGAGGCAGCTTTTAGAGCACAGCTTCACTCTCCATCCCCTGCCCCCACCCCAGGGCCCAGTGGCATTTAAAATTCAGTCACTGGCATGAGCAAACCCCTCTGAGCAGAAGCAATTCCATCATTCTCTTCCCACTTGCAAAGGTGTTTAAGATATCTAAATATTTTAAAGGTATCTACGAGGATTGGATTCTTTTCTTAGTGGTGACTTGATGAATAAATGATGCCCTAATTTCAGTTTAATTATTGTCTAATGCTCTCTAATTCATTTCAGATTGGTGTTTAACTTCTTTCTAACTTGACAATCTTTCAGGCAAAACTGATCAAAAAAGCTGGAGCTTCCTTTCCATAGGAATGGATTAGTTGTCTCTAGATATCAACTAAAGGAAAATAGCTGCTGAAATCCCTAATATTTTTGGCCCTTGGCAAGTGTAAACCCATCCAAAACACATCTTTAAAAAATACTTTAAGTAAAGGAGGGATTCTGTGTCCAGAGTCTTGAGATTTTGTTCTGCCAAGTTTGAGCATGGAGCAGATTTTTACGGTTGAATTATAAGCTCCTGAAAATAGGTTTATTATGGAAGTGTGAACACACAACCATAGCCTATAGCAACACGAATGGCCCTGTTATCATAATGCTGGAAGCCTCTCTTTTGTGCTGAATCGGCAAAGCAAGACACCTGCTTTGGCCTTTTGCTAATACATGTCAATGTCAGTTCCCAGCTTGTGTCCCTCTTTAGAAAGATGTCCCAAAGTTTTTAGTAATCCTTGTATTGCTAGG
Organism: Smutsia gigantea; assembly: GCA_032199065.1. Lineage (NCBI taxonomy): Eukaryota > Metazoa > Chordata > Mammalia > Pholidota > Manidae > Smutsia > Smutsia gigantea. The sequence continues at coordinate 95,439 of JAVSCE010006607.1, forward strand.
GACCCTTATGTCTCCATCTCAGGAATTAAATCTCATTTATGATAGAATACTTGGTGACATCAGAAATACATTCTCTTGTGGAAGAAGAAATGGGGGGCTCTAGGGAGGTTTGCATTTATTTATTACTCTTTTGATTGTGTGGGTATTTAGTGCCAGCTATAGAGCAAGTTTCTCGGCAGACAGAAAGGACAGGTGGAAATCCTCCAGGCCTATTCCGTGTGGCTGGGCATGAGAGTCTGGTACATACAGGAGGAATCTCAGTTTGAGATCTTATCATTTGCCCAAAGTTCAAATACTCTACATTCTTGTAGTGTCTGAAGTTTTCCCTAAGAAGCCTCCATGTTTATTTTGGGGGATTTTTTTTTTACAGTACAAAGTAAAACATTTGGAATTCTATTGTATGGAACTTGTGCAATTGGGAATTAAAATTACACTCAGCTGCAGGGTGAATCTCCATTATGACTGGCTGGAAAAGGCAGCCCCGATTACAGGAGCCTGCTCGCAGAGGCTCAGTCTCTGGATGAGAAACATGAATGCCAGAGCTGCCTTAAACACGTGCCAAAGGAAGCCTTACAGAGGAATGTTTGACATTCGTCAACTCCATGTGGTCCAACATCAGTGAGCTAGAACCCTACTAACTAGAACTTGGTTAATGAAGTTTTGGTTTCCTACTTTCTCCTCCACCCCTCCCCAATCCTAGGGAGGCTCAAGAACGTAAGAACTCCTGGCATTTATTGAATGCTTGTGTGTGCTAGGCACTATTGTAAGCACTTTCTATGTATTCGTTCATAAAATCCTTCTAACAACCCTGAAGGTAGGTATTATTATTATACCCATTTTTACAGGTGAGGAAATAAGCTTAGCAGTCAAGCAGAACGGTTAGGAGCTCTGGCTTTGACGTCAGACCTCCCCAGGTTTGCATTTTACCTCCACCAGGTAGTGTGGCATACATAAGCCAAGTTACTTAAACTTTCTGTGCCTCAGTTGCCATTACAATGTTATTTCTCTAAAATGAGGATAACAATGTGAAATTATAGTTAAGGATTCTTGAGATAAAAATTTCTCTTTTGTTACCCAAGAGAATCCTGTATTTTGATGGCTAAACACATTTTAAAATTACCTTTTTCAGTTTATGGCGCATGCGTTTAGGCTTTCATAGTCTTCTACAAAGGTCATTACGCACTTCTAAGGAATCCTGGCATGTCTGTGTGTGTGCTCAGGAAGGAAATGAGGAGAGGAGGTGAGGAATGGAAGGAGAGAGAAACCAAGAGTGAGGTGGTCTTTCTCCTTTTGAGAGCAAATACTACAAAACCCATATAAACCTGAAGCTGCCTAGGGGTGAAGATGACAATGAGGAAAACAGGCAAGAAAGGAAAAGAGTGAACAGCCAAGCCCCTAAGGGTGGCACTCTGGCATCACGATCCCGCCCTCCTTGGAGCAAGATCACTCCTTGGACTTCACAGTTACATGACCCATAGTGGTTTTTTGTTTCTTTTTCTCTCTGGCTAGTTTGAATTGGGTTTCTGTTACATGAAATAAACGAAAATACAGTCTAAAATAATATTCTACTTCATTTCTTCTCACTTCTGATCTTCCACAATTCAAACCTAGCTGTAGAGATAGTATAGTGTCTAGCCATCCATCTTTCTTTGCTCTGTCTCTCCGTCCATCCATCCCATCTGACCATTGATTCATTCATTCAACAAACACCCATTGAGCATTCCCTTAGAGCCAGATGTGAAAAGAATCAAAAATGAATGAGACATGCATCAGTTCCTTAAAGCTAAAGACACACTCACAAAACTTCAAATCCAGTAAAGCGGCTACTATTCTATAGGCATGAACAGTTAGAAAGCTAGTTCTACAAATAAGATGGTGTGATTTGGGAGAAATTTCTTAACATCTCCACAGTATCATTTTTAAGATTTCTCAAAATATGTTTTAGGGTATATTTTAGGTTTTAATAGAGTTCCCACCTTTTCCTGCAATTCCCCTAAACTGAATGATGACACACATTTGCAAATGAATGAATGACTTTCAAACTTCAGGCCCCCTCCACACACTAACACCCTTTGCACTGCCCCCAAAAGACTCCAGCCGGAGGTCAGGGGAGAAAAGTGTCAAGAACGCTCAATATTTAAACAGTTTGGAACTGCAGTATTTTCTGCTATGAAGACATGGATTTATTTCCTGGTGAGACAGAGGGATCCTTTCTCAAGAGCTCCTCATAGAAATCCTTCAATCACTCCCAGTGGGAGCCCTTAATACACAGGTAGGGACCCACCATCAAATGGATGTTACTTAAAACATATGCTTAAAAGACTAAAGAAGAAACTGGCCTGTCCAACTGATAAATTATTTTTCAGCCAATTCCCTCTAGTAAGAGCACCTAAATCTTATCATAAAAATGATCAAACAAAATGCAAATGTATTAGGAATGCATCCTTGATTTGTTTTCATTTGAGATTACTGTGGGCGTATTTATTTTGCAAATAAACTATGAAACCTCTAATGTGCAATATTATTTGGCAAGAAGATTTGATGTAGAATTCACAAGGAACATAATAGGTTATCAAAGGAAATGTCACATCAGAATCTTTTGTGTTGTGTGTGTGAAATGTTCGAAGTAATTACAAATGTGACACAATCTAAATTGTACATTTAAGAGGGAAATAGTGCTAAAAATTCTTGCTTGATGTTCAGATAATACTAGCGGTTTATAAGCCTTTATGTTTTGTTCTCTGTGTTGTGAATAATATTAGAAGCATCCCAAAGTCATGGACTATTTATAAAACACAGATAAAAAAACTCATGAGTTAAAAAATAAAGTTATACTTTTTTAGTTTTGCTCCACAGAGCAGAGTTGCTTTTCAAATCATTATTTGACAAACAGCATTTATTTTTCATAGTAACCTAATCAACACATGATTACATTTCAACACTGATATTAATCACAAGTTTCAGACGGATGAGAGCAGAGAGAACTTTTATTTTACTAGTGAGCAAAAATGAGAGAAGGGAGGCCTATGGGTCACTTTTTTAGAGAGAGATGCGCTAAAAACTGGGAGTTATAAAGAAGAAATGCTGTATTCCGTCTCCCTTTCTCTCTCTCTCCCTAAGTACTACTTTCTCCTTGGCTATTCTACAGTTCAGTGCTCAGGGTTCCCAGCTGAGTGCCTGTCCCCAGTGCCTGTGTACAAGGGAGGAGAACCTTTCCCCCTTCGGATCTTAGGTTCCATCTGTTTGCTCCAGGTGCTGAAGTCAGAATAGGAAAGGGATGTCACTTGGTAGCATTTTCCATGATGATGGTGTTGGAATTTGGACCTTGAGTGGCCATGGCATTTGCAGCGTCCAGAGCAGCACTTCTCAACCTTGAAGGTGCAGAAGAGTCACCCAGGGGCCTTGTTAAATGCAGATTCTGATTCAAAAGACCTAGGGGGGCATTTCTAATGAGCCTCAAGTATGCTGACGCTCTGGTCCTCGGACCATTCTCAGAGTGGTAAGGTTCTAAGGAACACTGAATGTTGAATGAAGCATTGAGACGTGTGTGTGTGTGTGTGTGTGTGTGTGTGTGTGTGTGTGTGTGTGTGTCCTGGAAATGGCCTCCTAAGACTTGGCCAGTTCTATGCCAATTTAGCTCACTTATTCTGAATGGTAATAAAACAGTTCTGAACCCTTGCACAGTGCTGAGCTCTGCAAGATACTCACTGCAACCCCCATTTTACAGAGGCGGCACAGAGAAGTTAAGTGTTGGGCCCAGGGTCACAGAGCTAATAACAGAAGTAGGACTTTTGGGATCCAGCCTGCCAGAATCCGTACTACATGCCCTTAATCACTAGGCTATATTTCCTCTGAAAATGTGCTTCAAGCTCTTTCCCATCTCAGGACCTCTCCATATGCTAGTCCCTCTGCCGTGACTACCCTGCCCCACATTTTGCCCAGCTGTTCACCTTTTAGATGTCAGCTTGAAATATCACTTGTTAGGCTTTCTCTGACTCTTGTCCCACTTCAAATTAAGTATGTCCTGCTTTTCTCTCACAGCATCTCATTGCTTTCCCTCACAAGTATGATCACAATTTAATTATATGATTATTAGTATCAATTTGCTTTCATATCTCTTTCCCTCTTAAAACTATAAGCTCTGTGAGATCAGGGACCACCAGCTGTTTATTTTGTCAGCCCCTAGCACTGTGTCTGGAACAAAATAAAGGCTCTATAATTACTTGACTGACTGACAGAGTGACTGAATGAATGAATTTGCATTCTGCAAATAACTACAAAGCCACTAGAGGGCAAATACACTCATCACACTGACTTACATATGTACGGGTACTGCACATGGTTGACATACCTAAGAAAACAAATTCAAACAGTACTGCATCTCCCCTATGTGCCACTGGCCAGACAATAGGTGGAACAAAAAAATTAATCTAAGCTACATTAAAGAATGAGAGTGTGGATTTCAAAAGTCCACTCATTTCTAACTTCCCGAATCAGTCCTGAATCAGACATTTAAAAAAAACGAAGTTTGAGATGATTTTCAGGTTTTCAGAGCACATGGCTATTTTTATTCCTGTTTGCTCAAGTTCTGTCCCAGACATAATAACGGCCCCTGAATCCTGTGTGTGAGGAACTTGAGGAGACTGACACCCTGGGGGAGGGACAGCCGTAGGTTTGTAAGGAGGTGTGGTCCACGGACATGGCTCCACGGATAGTCCTCAGGCCATCCAGCATGATGTCAGCGAGGATCATTGTCATGGTTAGAGTACCCCTAGAAGCAGACCCTGATAAGGAATTCTGGGCAAGCTGTCCATTGGGAAATGAGACAGGGATGGGAAGGCAGCTCTAAAGTGCATGTTATCTAGCTGGTGACCACTCTGGGGGTGTGAAGCTTCATTCCCTGGGAGATTCTAGGAAGCGTGAGGGACCTTCCCCAGGCCCCTCCCAGAGGACGAGGAGCTCAGACCTGCACCCGCAACTCCACTCAGGAGGAGGCTGACACTCAGGCACTTCCAGGGGTGGAAGAAAGGACAAGAAACCTTTCTTCCAGGACCTGAGAGAAAGACCCCAACCAGAAGTACACATAGTGGAAGACTAAACTGTTCCGGCCCAAGGGAACTACGGAGGGCACTGATGTCTCCTGCAGTGGGCATGCTGACCAACTGTCCTGCACTTCCCCGTTGACAGGAAAAATATTGGAGCTGATGGGGCCATGAGTTTGACTCAGAGTTTCTTGTCTTCAGTATCTCATCCCCTAAGTACCTCTGATGCCCCCAAAAGCTACCAAGACAAAGGGAACGTTATGGCCTACAGCTGTCAATGCCCCAACTCCCACCACTAACCTCAGGAAGGAAGCCTGTTTTGTCAATGCCACGTCCCCTAATTTCCAGATTTTTGGTGTGACTTCTAAGTGTCGATGTACTTTGGGTTTTTGTCTTCCACCCTGTGTGATCATGGTCTCGGGTCTGAAACTTTCTGGCCTTTTATTGCCCCTTCCATGGAAGGAAAGTGAGGATACCCTTACTATGTCTATTTCACAGGGATGTTATGAGAAGAGACGAGATAGTATCTGAAAACTACTTTGAGCTCTGAAGAAAAGTGCTCTTATGAGCTATATAAATATAAGTTATTACACCGTATTATTTTAACCTGGCCCAAGTTTAGATTAGTTGTATGAATCATTCATCAGCCTTTACTCTGGATAATTAAAAACGTGTGGTTCTTGGAATCTTCGTTTGGGAGGCAACTTAATGTGGCAGGAGTAGGGCTGGAAAGCTCTTAGAAGTCAAAGACTTCTGGTTTCAGGACAGATGTATTGATTGATGGGGGAAACTCTATGATCAGTTCTCATTTGGAGGTTTTCTCAGTCAGCTTTTCTAGGAGTCTATGATTCATGTTATTCCCAGCACTCCCATGGTATTTCAGAAGGTACTCAAGAACTGCCTCCAGCCTTTCATTTTACCCCCAAGCCAATCTATGCGATGTACCTACTGCTGAGATCTCCTTACATGCTGGTGAGTGGTCCTGTGAGGCAGCTGAGTAAGTCCCTCTTTTGGGAGGCTGACTGGGCCTCCCCATTTGGGTTTCTCTCCAAATATAGAAGTGACTGATTTAAAAATATATTTTATTGAGCAAGCAGAGCATGAATGAAAGCACCAACAGGTCAGTTCATTCTCTGTGCTTCTCGACAGCCATGCCTATAGTTCCTTCATCTTGTGACTCCTCCGAAATGCCCAGCAGAGCACCTGGCATTCAATGGGCACTCAGTGGTTATTAACGGAATGAGTGAATGCTAATGAAGAGGGTGGGGGAAGAAAGAAAACCCAACGAACCACTGAGCCCAGGGATATCATTAGCCATGGTCTCCCCATGTGTTAGTTATTAGCTATTAGTAGTGTGGGTGGTCTGGGAGAGATGGACTAATTTTTCTGCTGGCCACAGTGGTGTCAAACAGTATATTAACTATTGGGAACAAGGGTGTTGACTGGATTTCTGCTGTGCACAGACTTTCCCCTAGTGACTCCGATGAATGAAGACACATGCCCCAGGGGCCCAAGCTGTTTCCAGCTTGTAACTCACACAATGGAAGGATCTGGTGGAACCAAACAACATCAGGTAAGGTTTGTGGGGAGCATAAACTAACCAGGAGGCAGACTGGTGACAACTCCACCCCAGTGTCACTAACAGTCAGGATATGGAGCAAGGGGCAGGGGGGAATCGGCATATTTTAAGGAGCTTAAGCGGGAGCTGTGCACCTATAATTCTGCCAATTCTTTCGCCTTAACGCATCGTTACGATTTTCCTGCCATGGTCATGTGCACTTATGATTAAGAAGCTACTGACAACACACATTCATACTCCTTCAAAAATTAAACAAAGTGAACAATAATATAATCTCTATTACAGATGAATCAATATCTGTAATAATCCCTAGCATTTTTGTCCACTGATCATGTAGAATTTATCCACTTTCTAATCAATTATATTTCCCTTAATTTTTAATTTTAACCATGTCTTCTTTGTTTCAGCATGAGAAATATGTTGCCACCTTCTAGATTCAAACTTAAATAAATTTGCACTTTTTTTCTTTTATTTGAAGTCTTTACGGCTTTTTTAATTCCCTCCCAAATTGTTAAGTGGCTGGTTGTTTAAAAGAAACCAACAAACTATAAAAGTTTCTTTAAACTTCTAGGACATTAGCTCACTTCTTCAGGAGAACATTTTGAAGAGATGGAGTAAATGAAGTAGAAACATTCAGATTAAATTTCCTTTGAAATCCTTGGCTCTTAAAATTAAGGGAAAGTGATTGGCAAAACATGTTTTGGTTTTTGCCGAAACTGAAATGTTTGAAAAATAGTTCAAGATGTTCTTCCACACCCCTACCACATCCATCTGGGGCATCCATCTCTAGTTTACATCTATTTTTACACACCCACTATGCAAAGAACACAGACCCTTGATGCAACCAGGGGGCCACCATATTTTTTTAAGAGAGAAGAACATGTTGAAATCTAGACAGGATATATACAGTCCTATGTCCTATGTCAGGCTCCTGACATTTTTTTCAGAATAAGAAAGTTCTAGACTAGATGGCTGTGAAAAGGCAGTGTTCCCATTTGACTCTGAAGCTGGCCAAGATACATGAAGGGAATGTGAGATTAGTTCCTTTATCTATCTATCATCTAACCATTTTTATTCAACCATTCATTCATTCAACAAATATTTATTGAATGCTTCCCATGTGCCAGAAATTGTGTGAATACAAAGGCAAGTAAAATACAGCTGTGGTCTTGGGGAACTGACCATATTCTAGGGGAGGTAAGTATATCCTTACAGTTCAGTATGCGGGAGATGCCATATCTGGGGTGGAGCAAGGGCCCAGGAGAAGGAATGGGCAGACATGCCTGGGGATGACAAAGGGGAAGATTTCATGGAGAAGCCATAAACGGTGAGACAAAATGAAGGTGAAAAGTGGAGAGTGGTTGGAAAACCATGAAGCCAAAAGAAGAGTATGCTAGAGCAGCCACTGTGAAATGGTTAAATCAAACAGGCAGGCAGAGAAGAGGACGGCAGGAGCTATGTGAGAGCTATCCTGATGCTCACGGGGTGTAGGAGGACCTGGAGGAGCTACTTGCCTGTTGAGGATCCTTGCCTTTCCATTCTTTTCCAAATTTGGTCACTGTCTCCCAACCTGTCTTGTCTGCCTTCTGGTTGATGCCGTAAGTCCAGAGTCATGGGCTGATGCTGAGCTCTACCTGGCCACGTGAGCCCTCCCTCTTCTCCAGGTCTTGGTTGAACTATGTAATCTGTAAGGCCCAGCAAAGAATAACTACATGTCATCATTCTGAGCATGACAACATTCGTAGAATCTTCCCTCCTCCACTTTTTTATTCTAATTATCAGAGTTGCAGAAACTTAAAGTCTATACTTCTCTAGTTTTACGACTTGGAATTCTGATGCCTGTGGGTCCTTGTTAGACTCTTCACTAATAAAGAACCATGAAGAGGTTTCCTACCTCAGAGAACAGCTAGGGGCCTTGGAGACATATTTGCCTTGCTGACTGACAAGTACACTAGGATGACACTCGACTTTCACCATGGCTGTTTGGTTATGGTTTTTCTCTGGAATGTAATAAGAATGGCAGTTTCCTCATATTGCACCAAAATTGCAAGTTAATTTGTAGCTGTGCATTCATCTAATCACAAGACTGAAAAGCTAGCTGTCCTTTGCATACATGAAAATGGTGGTATTAGTAACTGGGTTCTCACGTGTGGTGTAACATGTGGCTTGGAAGTCATTATAGGATTAGAGGCAATTTGGAGATTATCATCTCCATGACATCACCTACAGGGGTTGAGACCACTGGCAGTTCCATGCTTTCTGTGGTTCAGATGCCATGGTTTGAAATAGATGTAAGACAGATTTTCTGCTTTATTGACCAAGACATTACATCTAGAGAGATCTATACTGTCTTGGTCTTACATACATATGAGTCCATACATACATACGAGAGAGAATGAGAGTCTGGAAGACTCTACACTAAACTTCTTTGACATTTTTCTAACAAGCACTGTTATTCCTAAAGTCAGAAAATAAGAACAATGAAGAGTATATGTTTGTAGGCTGATCCAATTCAAAATCTAGTCCTTCCCTTTTTCCAGTTCCAATTCTAAACCATACAGAGGAATTTGCCATTATTATTTTTTAAATTTTATCTAAACTGTCATGTGGAACTTCATAGGACATAATGGGCTTTTAGGATCCTCTTTCTGACTTTCAAAATGAGAAGAGAAGGTGTTTATAAATCCATGGGGCTTCGTCACTGCTTCAGTCTTTATTTTAACTCCCTCTTCTCAAGGCTTTGTTTTCTCCCCTCCTAGAGCCACATTTTCCTTCCTTGTGTTCCACCCCTAGACTGTCAGTGGATTAGGACAAGCTGGGAGAGGATGACTCTCTAGGAGTTAAGGGGCACACATAGAAGGGTAAGCAGAGGCCACTTTGGAGTGCGGTGATGAGGGTTCTATTTCCTGCTCCAAGCTTCTTAGATTTGTGGTCTTGGACATGCTATTTAACTTCTGTTAGCCATGGATGAGAATGGGGGAATGGGAAGAATAAGGTCACTTTTACTTGGAATCCTTTTCTGACCCCACAGTCTTTCTAGATTTTTCCACACTGCCCTTGCTCACACCTCTCCCAGTACTTCTCCACCTTTATTTATCCTTATGTTTCATCCACCTAACAGTGAGCTCTTTGAGTGCTACTACAGCTCTGTGTGGTTGATACAGTAGACACTCAATAGCAGACATTAAATCAGTTAAAAAAAGACTAAATCATTACCCATGGCACAGGATTTTATGAGGCTAAGCAAGGTAGCATGTGTAAGCTCCTACGGTACACATGTCACCTCCTAGGCATCAGGTAAAAGTTAATGTCATTTACCAGTCATTATGTTGCAAAGGCTTCATCAAAGCTGTAGAGCTCCTCTGTGTAACAGCCAAGATCACTGTTCATGGCCATGCTCTGAGACAGGTCAGGAAGATTCATGCAAATGAAATATATACTGTGACTCTTCAAGGGTCAAGGAAATACTTCTAACTCATTAGGCTACACACACCCAGAACCACCCATATGAGAAGAGACTTCTGAATCATGATGACTGTGTGCTCAAATATCCCACAGGCTCATCTAGTGGAAACACCAAGCCCAGGGTGGTCACTTGTAAATGCTCTGAAATGAAAACAAATAAGCTGAGGTATAATCAACAACAATATGCAATGAGACTGAATGGTGTACAGCTATACAAAAAATTTGTTTGAAACTCAAAAAAATAATATAGAACAAAATAAGCCAGACTCCAAAAGTGAAAAGTGCATGATTCCATTTATATAAAATATAAAGATGGCTAAACTAACCTATATTGTTTGAAACCAAGATCACAGTGTGGGGAAAATGGAAGTTCCTATGGCCAGGATCCTCACCTGACCCTAAACTACTTGATGATGTAATTGGCTTACTGCTAGGCTACTGATTCTACACCCATAGACAATAAGCTATTATTGACTATATAAAGAGCTCTGTCCAGTTCTCTGGGTGGAGGCAGAGATGGAGGAGGATTACAGACCTGCAGACTGCTAGATGCAGACATGATTCTAGTGCTAGGCCTTCCACTGGGAGAATAAAGCCAGGTATAAACCTCTTTATCCCAAGAACATTCCATTGTCATTTCTCAGTCTCACTGAATCCATAGTGAACTTGCCCCAGGCTGAAACCCACTGGCAAGACCCCTGGGAGGGTGGGTAGTGATGGGACAAAAGCATAAGGAGAAATTTTGTGAGGCTAGTTATGTTCTGTTTCTTGTTCTGTTGGTTACATGAGTGTGTTTGAGCTCTATACTTACTTTCACTTTTTCATATAATATATAGAATAATTCAGTAGAAAGTTAAAAATTAAAGAGTTGTGGAGGACCATAGACGCACCCAGGAATTTGTAGTAAGTAGTACAATTGCTAGAAATTCCAGTAATATAATTTGAATATAAAAGGATTTTACTGCCATAGTATTGAGTCACTCACATAAATTAATGTGAGGCCACGTTTTTTGCTTCCAGCTGTGACCATTCAAACCTATCTGCTAATAATGATGCTTTAAAATGCTAATATTGATTAAGTATTTATCATAGTTATTATTCTTTCCATTGTATAGATAGGGAAAGTGAGGTTTAAAGGTGAAGAAACAGGCAGGACTTCTTTCTGTGCAGGAGGGAGACCCACCTCACTTATTGGCAAAGCTATTTTAAGAGACAGCAAGACTTCAGAGACAAGTGGCCATAGTGTCTAGGCAGAGGACCAAGGGCAACCTGGCAAAATTTCCCACATTTCAAGTGTGGCATGGAAGCAGCAGAGAGTTCGGGCCTGAAGGAACCATCTATAGGCAGGACAGTAGATGTCTCAGCTGGAACCTTTGCAGGCTGATGGCAGGTAGACCAGATGTTTCACATCTTGACATCACATCACATAAGATCCTGAAATTATAGCTAAACTTCAGGGATAGGAGAGGGTGGAAGTCAATTGGAGATGTGCTAAAGTCAGAAATTACACTGAATATAGAAACCACAGGATACATATCTAAAATACATGAAATATAAGTACAGTCCATATAGCAATTATATGTCTTTGCATACTCACATTTATGGACTGAGCCATCCTTTGATAGGACTGAGACCTCTGTACCTTCAGAGATCATCTGCAGGCCTCTGAGTTTGGCGTGTGTGTGTGTGTATGGGCTTAGAGCAGGGTCCTGTCCCAGTGGATGCAGTCAGGAGGACCATGTGTTTTCACTTTGTGACCATGTATCTCATAGTCCCCCAAAGTCTGCTTTCAGATGCTGTTAACATTATCAGTTCTTGAATTTTCTTAAGAACCACATTTCATGTGGTTCCCTAAATGTTGGAACTTCTTTTGCTCCCCGACCCAGCAGAGGACTTTCATAGGGTTTCCATTAAATGACCACAATGAAATGTGCGTCATCCTATGTTTGAGAATCCCCACTTTAGCAGTGGCCTACTCTCATACTGTCTGTCTGCAAGGCTTCAGAATGGTGCAAGTATGTCTCTAATTTGTGCTGCTCTTGGGAGAAGTATCAATAGTAAGATATCACTTTCATAGGCGATATCATGTCCTGATTGAACATTGCCAGGGAGTCTAAGGCCACTTGGTGGTTTCATTTGCCTCAGATCCAATTACAGCTGTAAAAGTGGTTTGCATTAGAAGTTCTGACTCTAGGATTTGATCATTGTAAGTAGGATAAACCACCAAAAGAATGTGAATTGCCTTCACTAAAAGGATGTAATAGCCCAAAGAATATCTTTCATATTTCAAAGTAGGAAATCCCAGCACTGCCTTCTTTCCTCCGGCTGCCCTCAGTGCTAGTCAAAGTAATGCAAAGTTCTACGATCAGTGGATCTGTCTGGATCCTCCAGCCCACAGGGTCCTACAAGGGCCTGTTGTGGCCCAGACCCTGGCAACTGAGATTCGGGGTGCTGTCTTTAAAGGCAGTTGTCCTGTGCTTATTTTAAGTGCCTAGAAACTTTGAAATGATCCCCCACCCACCTTCCCTTCCAAATGAACTCCTCCTGAAGGCTGTAATATTTCTTCCAAAGACGCTCAACTGTGGAAACATCTGTGTCTATGGAAGTTTATATGCAACATGTAGACATTGGATATTGAAGAAATGAATCTCTCTAAAGTCTTTGAGAGGTCATCATTCCTGGCCAGCAGCCGCTTCGAGGAGTCTCTGCAGACTTCAGTCCATACATCTCCCTATTTCAAAACAATTTATCCACCAACACATGTCCCTTTGCTCTTCTCTGACCTGGAATCTTTGACTGAGGAAGGATTCTCCTATCGGCCCCTGGTTGCCCAAGCACACCAAATACCCAAGCTCTCCGTTCAGCCTGGTTACTGCTCACTTAACTCCCCCTGTCACTGCTGTGAAGATGCAGAGAAGAGCAAGCAGGAAGGGAATGCGGAACAGACAAACTCCTCATACTTGTCCTCCTCCTTCCCACCTTCCCAGTCACATGCAGTAAGGACTGACCTTGGAAATGGGACTCTCAGACTTGAGCTATAGGGATGTGTCTTTAGTAGAGAAAGTGACATCCACTTTCTTTTTCAAGAAAGTAAATGTAAAACCAGTTTATGCAGGGAATTGCTTTGGGGCATGGAATTATTTTGAAGAGAGTCAATATACAGACCAGGAAGAGTTCACAGAGATGCAGGGTAGTGCCTTTTCTTTTTGAAGGAGATTTTATCAGACACGTTTGCTGCAGATTTTGGCATTTTCCAAAGAGAACATCAGGTCTCACTGAGTTGATTTCGCACAGCACGGCAAATGCCCTTTTCTCCCTCCCCCTCTCCCTCCCTCCTTCCTTCCCTCTCTTCTTTTTATTAAGAAAGAAATTATAGGCATATAGGCATACCTTTTTTGATTGCACTTTACTTTATTGCACTTTGAAGATTTTGCACATTTTCTGAATTGACAGTTTGCGGCAACCCTGCATCAAGCAAGTCCTTTGGAGCTGTTTTTCTAATAGCGTTTGCGTACTTTGTGTTTCTGTGTCACATTTTGATAATTATCGTATTTCAAATTTTTTCATATTATGTTATGGTGATCTGTGATCAGCGATCTTTAATGTTACTATTGTAATTGTTTTGGGATGCCATAATCCATGTTCATACAAGGTGATGAACTTGATCCATAAATGTTGTGTGTTCCAGCCATTCCCCCAACTCTCTCCCTCTTCTCAGGCCTCCCTGTTCCCTGAGACACAAAAGTATTGAAATTATGTCAATCAGTAACCCTACAATGGCATCTGAGTGTTCAAGTGAAAGGAAGAGTTAAACTTAAATCAAAAGCTAGAAATGATTAAGCTTAGTGAGGAAGGCATATCAAAAGCCGAGATAAGCTAAAAGCTGGGCCTCTTGCACCAGTCGGCCAAGTTGTGAACGCAAAGGAAAAGTTCTTGAAGGAAATTGAAAGTGCTACTCCAGTGAACACACAAATGATAAGAAAGTGAAACAGCCTTATTGCTGGTAGGAGAAAGTTTTAGTGTTCTGGGTAGAAGATCAAACCAGCCACAGCATTTCCTTAAGCCAAAGCATAATCCACAGCAAGGTCCTAACTCTCTTCAGTACCGTGAAGTCTGAGAGAGGGAAGGAAGTTGCAGAAGAAAAGCTTGAAGCTAGCAGAGGTTGGTTCTTTAAGGAGAGAAGTCATCTCCATAACATAAAAATGCAAGATGAGGTAGAAGCTGCAGCAAGTTATCCAGGAGATTAAACTAAGATCATTAATGAATACTTTCAAGCCTTCTCTTGGAAGAAGATGCCACCTAGAATTGTCATAGCTAGAGAGGAGAAATCAATATCTGGCTTCAAAGCTTTGAAGGACAGGCTGAATCTCATGCTAGGCGTTAGGGCAGCTGATGACTAACTTGAAGCCTGTGCTCACTTACCATTCCAAGAATCCTAGGGCCCTTAAGAATTATGCTAAACCTTTTCTGCCTGTGCTCTATCAGTGGAATAACAAAGCCTGGATGACAGTGCATCTATTTACAACATTGCTTACTGAATATTTTAAGTCCATTGTTGAGATCTACTGTTCAGAAACAAAGATTCCTTTTAAGATATTACTGCTCCTTTACAATGCACCTACTCAACTAAGAGCTCTGATGGAGACATACAATGAGATTAAAGTTGTTTTCATGCTCACTAACACAATATCCATTCTGTGGCCTGTGGATAAAGAAGTCATTTCAATTTTCAAGTCTTAATGATTTAAGAAATATATTTTAAAGGCTCTAGCTGCCATAGATAGTGATTCCTCTGATGGATCTGGGCAAAGTGTATTGAATTCCTTCTGGAAAGAATTCATCATTCTAGATGCCATGAAGAACATTTGTGATTCATAGGAATATCAGCATGAACAGGAGTTTGGAAGTTGATTCCAACTCTCATGGATGACTTTGAGGGGTTCAAGACTTCAATGGAGGAGGTTAACTGCAGATGTGGTAAAAAGAGCAAGAGAACTAGAATTAAAAGTGAAGCCTGAAGATGTGATTGAATTACTGTAATTGCATGATAAACTTGAACGGACAAGGAATTGTTTCTTATGGATAAGCAAAGAAAGTGGCTTCTTGAAGTGGAAACTGCTCCTGGTGAAGATGTTGTGAAGAACATTGAAATGACAGCAGAGGATTTAGAATCTTACATGACTTAGTTGATAGAGCAGCAACAAGGTTTGAGAGAACTGACTCAAATTTTGAAAGAATTTCTACTGTGGGTAAAATGCTATCAGACAACATCACAGGCTACAGAAAAATCGTTCATGAAAGGAAGAGTCAATCAATGCGGCAAACTTCAAAAAATGGCCACACCAACCTTCAGCAACCACCATCCTCCTCAGTCAGCAGGCATCAACACGAAACCAACACCTTCCATCAGCAAAGCCAGTATGATTCACTGAAAGCTCAGACAATAGCGTTTTTTAGCAATAAAGTATTTTTTAATTAAGGTAAGTATGTTGTTTTTTTAGTATAATGCTACTGCACATTAATAGACCACAGTATAAACAGGGTAAACATAACTTTCATATGTGCTGGGAAACCAAAAAATGCATTTGACTAGCCTTATTGCAGTGGCCTGGAACCAAGCCTGCAGTACCTTGAAGGTATGCCTGCACATTTTATCATCTTCCTTTAAGTAAGGACACTTAAAAAAAATCCACAGTTGAGCTGTAAATGAAAATTCTTAGTTACACTCTATATATGGGAATTTGAGTGACTCTCCAGTGCTAATTAAAATAAAAAATTTATTTGCCAATTACTTTCTTTTAAAATGGCAGAATATCAATTGTTACAAAATGGCCCATTTTGGTATGTGTGCGTGATTTCCAATTTGCTAACAGAATTTTTTATTCTAATGTTTGATCCCTGATTCTTACCTAGAATAATGTCAGGATTCAGAACCTCCCCCATTTAGGGCTTCAACCCTAACCAGAGATTTAGCATCAAATAAACCATGAAGTGTGCACCTCTCAGTCTACTTCCCGAGTGATAAGAACTCTCCTTGCAGAGCCCAGTGAATTCTGATCCTGATAACAGCCCTCGGGGGAGCCACTCCTGCCATCCAGGAGGACAATGCCAGAACTCACAGGAAAGCCTGGGTGCCTCTTGCAGTTACCAGCTATAATGCTGAACACATTATACAGACAAATCAGGCCCCCCAAAGTGATGTGTTTTCACCTCACAGCAAGCAGCGCTTGAGTTCAGGGAGAGGAAATGTATATTAAGAGAGCAGGTTAAAAATTGACATCATCCCAGACTTTCATGAAATCAAAATTATGGCCATGATGCTAAGTTATTATAATGTATTTATTACCAGGATTGCTTTCATATTTAACCAATTTGGCCCATCTCGAGACCTGTTTTAAAATGCACCACCTTGCCCACCTTTCCCATTTTCATATGAAAAACAGGAAAGCAAAAACTAATTTACTCAGAGAGACACAGAGCCTGTTTGCCCGTTTATCTCTTACAGACCACCCCTCAGTCCAATGTTGACAGTACATGATATTCCATTAATCTGCCTAATGAAAATTTAACCAGTGTTATAAACAAATAATTGGCTATTATCCTCTCAAAGATCCCGAATAAATTACTTCTGCTTATTTCCCCTCCTCTCTTAGTGCTCAAAAGCTAGCCCTTGCTGATGGATGTCACAGGGCGAGGGACTGGGGAATCGGCACATTCCCACCCCAGCTTCCTCAGCAACTGCGGCCATTGTCAAGGGCTACCTCGACTCTGGGAGCGCTGGAGCTGGCCAGAAAGAAGGCAGGTGGAGGGTGGAGGGTGGCAGGACAGACAGCCCCCACCTGTGGGTCACCGCTTGGCCCGCCTTAGGAACCACTCCGGACATCTCTCATTATCTCCACGCACACCCCTTTTATCTGATGCTGTCTTCCATTCCGCTCCCATTGTAGTTCTCCTTCTGGTTCCTTCATCTCCCATTTGCAATTGAGCCACATGCCCAGTACTCCATCCACACAGTCCTCTCACTGCTTCGCTGTCATAATCGCATTTTCCAAAACACAGGGCCTGCTTTACAATAGAAGGCCAGTGCTGTCAAAGTGGCTGGCACACACCATATTGAGTGGTACAGCTAAACTCTTTGCATAAGGTACAGACCCTGTTTGTAGCATTATGTTGAATCAGACAAATTGAAGGAATCTATTTCAAGCCATTATGGTAAGAGCTCAGTGCTGCCCCCACATTGTTGCACATTGAAGCTAGAAGGGTTTGGCTCAATGGCAGATGTTCACAGGGAATGTCGAAGACTGTTTAGGGAGCTGCATCACCTTTCTGAACTTAGTCCTCTTATCTTCCCTACCAGATAAAAATTAAAAAAAAAATTTTTAAGACAGGGATTGTGTCTTGTTCGTCTATCTCATTATGATGTGACACATAAAAGTACCAAGGGAACGAATGAATGCTGAATGAATGAATGTAAACATTCTGGACTCTTTCAAGGAAAATTCCTCTTAGGGGCAAAGACAGTGAACTGATAATGATAGATATGAAGATCTCATTTGTTATAATGGGCTCCCTTTCTTAAAGCCCTTCAATCTCTGAGTAGCATTATGCTGCAACTTCAAAACACCATGTACATTCTCTCCTAAATGTTTAGTAAAAATATCACCACTATTCATTACGACACAGTACAGAAGAGCAGAGTCAAACTCTAACACTTTAGAATGAAGAAATCATCTCAGAAGCTTGTTAAATGTAGATCCAGGTTCACTCAGATTTTGATTCAGTGGCCTTGGCAATCTGCTCCTGTATCAAGCAGCCCCAGAGATTCCGATGTAAGTGGTTGGTGGACAACTGATGAAGAAATGCTGCTTTGATGAGAGCTTAGCACCTATTTTGGAATCACCTAGAGCTTATTAGGCTGGGATCTCCATGCAGTATTAACAAGGGGTCAGCATTTTCAGAGAAACCCCCTATGCTCAGTCCCAGCCTGGAGGAGGGGAAAGAGGAAGCAGTCGTGGCCCGCCTGTGGCCCCAGTGGCCACTCAAGTCAGTGCTCCTGAAACAGGTGCTCACTGCCAATGTTGCTCATTTCATCCATGGGCGATTCCAGCTTATAGCTGAATGCTTGAGACTGGAGCTTAAGAGAAAGGTTAGTGCCAGAAATCCAGAACTAGAATTCAAACAACAATCTCAATAATTTATTTTCTTCCAACATATAAGTTTCTAGTAAACAGTTGCTCAGATACAAGCTTGATAGCATATCTGTCCCAAGGGAGAGATAATACCAATAATCCAGTTGGGTGCTGGTACATCTCACACTTGTGATCACAGTGGATCTTTGTAACAGACCCCCTGAAGAGTCTGTGCAGAACTCCATTTTCCCCACCTAACAGGTGTGACCACTGAGGCCCAGAGCTGGATGAGAAGGTCTATCACAGTTCTTAGAGGAGAGAGCCATGGCAGGGTCTGATGGAGACTACAGGGCAGATGGGGGTTCAGGATATTGGGGTGGCTTTAGGGAGAATGAGACATTGTGGGGTTCCCTTCCTAGACCCTTGGCCCAAGGTGGGTGGACATAAGTGGGCCCACTGAGTTGGACCCTTATGGTGCATTACCAAGGATGGGACCTCAGTCTTGTATCCCAGAATTAAGGTCCCATCTCCACTAATGCAAAATTTGCAAAGCCTACCTCACAGGGTGGTTGAGACAGCATATGTAAAGCACATGGCCTGATCCATGGAAGGGGCTGGATTACTGATAGCTGCTATTATGGTAATTACCTTTCTGACCCCAGAAACATATACCCTGCCCTCTGGGGTAGTACAGCCAAGCCCTGTGTGAGGCAAAATTGCAAAGCAGGTGTGGTCATTCCAAGGCAGAGGGCCTTTGATGCCCTCAGGCCCCACAGCTGGAATTATGGTTGGCACCCAGGCTGCACTGAGCCCCACCCGAATTACCAGCGGAGACGCTGAGCGACCTGGTCTTCTCAAAGAAAAGTCTGAAAGAGAGACTGGAGCTTGGTTTGTACACCTCTGAAGGTGTTTCATGGTTTGAAGAGCAGCTAATGAACAGAAGTATATATTTGGGTTGGTCCAGGCTTAATAGGAAAGATCTGGATTTCACCAGAAAATAGACTATTCCCTCTAGTGACCCAAAAGGCAATCAGAGAGACTGAGTAATTTGACCTCTGAGAGTTTAAACATTTAAAATAAAATAGAGCTTCATTGACAGAAGAAAAATAAAACAATTCCTTCCAAAGGAATAATCATTAAGTCATTTCCATGGGCATGCGGACGGGAGGAAATGGGAACTCAGAGGTGCATCCGCTGCATTTCTAGAGAAGCCTATGGGATTCAGAATCCAGCATCACGTGAGGACTTCAGCAGCACCCCCTGGCTGAAAATGTTGCCTGTGTGATTGCTGTTGTGACAAAGACTGAGCTGAACTGGGCACAAGGAATGAGGACTTGAGGAATTAAGTTCTCCTACCTCCTCTCATCCCATCCCTGGCTTGATCAGAACTGGGGTGGGGGGCACTTACACACTAGCAAGCGTCCTTTCCGTGTAATCTGCCAGCCTCGCCAGTCCACTGGGGCCTCTGGGTGTACTGCTGGTCATTTGGGGCCATGTTTTAGGTCAGGTATAAATCTGCCATTGTCTCATGAGAACTCACCCTGGAGGGTCACCCCAGCAGCTCCATTCAGGCTGCAATTCAAATAGCAGTATAAGAATTGATATTTGCAGATCTTCCTTCTCCCATCCCAGGCCTCCAAAGGCCAGGAAAATTTGAGCATCACTGGTTAAAAGAGAGTAGGTAAGAAGCCAAAGTCTCTGTAGCCTTGGGAAATTATTCTTCTAACAACGCAAGTGATAACAATAATATTAATAAAGCATTTTCCTCACACCAGCCACCATTCTAAGTCCTTCCACATACACGAACTCATTTCATCTTAACGACAACCTTTTGAGGTAGCTCCTGTTACTATGCCCAGTTTACAGATGAGAAAGCTGAGGCACAGACTACGTGACTTGTTCCAAACAACACATGGAGTTAACAGTAGAGTTAGGCTTGAACTCAGGCAAGCTGACTCTAGAGCCCACGGGTTAATCACTGCACTAAAATGGGTTTTTTGGTCACTTTAGACTCATCTCCTTCCCAAAGTCTGTTCTATAGTTTCTCGGGAAGAACCATGCCTTCAGAAATGCTTGAGTTGGAGTTTTTTCCTTTTTCTGGCTACAAAATGCCACGTATGCATCAGGGGCGTGTGATGATTGCCCAGAAACCCAATGGCCTATCATATGTCATCCCTCATCACTTATTTTTATGAGAGCAGTAAGTAGTATCTGCATTTTATAAGCATGTATTTATATTTGTTAATTTAATTTATGCAAATGCCTCACTTACGTAAATCATACACAGATCCACCATCAGGATATCTTTAGCAACGTAACATGATCGAGATATTTAGGGATCTGACACATATAATCAGAGAATGCAAATTATTTTTACTGCATGTTCTTTCTGCCATTAAGTTCATAAAATATCCACAGTCTGGTTTGACTGACGCTTGCTTCACAGTGTTTCAGTTGCACTGGTCTTTCTGTCCCCCCTGCCCCATTTCATTGCTTCTGGGGTGGCCAGCTCAGGCCAGGGTGCTGCTTGGAGAGAGGAAATCTCAGCTGCAGTGACATCTGAAGCCATGCTTTTCCGTTCCCTTTTGAGATGAGGTTACAGTGTGTAAACACAGTACTGTATTTCGTAGCTATCCCAGGGCTTTGGGACTGATCCCTCCATGATAGTGGCGTCCTCATTACCAATTCATGACGCTGCCAGGCAGATGTCATGAATAATGAGCTTCCCCCTAACTCTGGACCATCCATTCTGACTTTCTGGCATGCTTCTCCAATGAGAGGTGAGATTTTTATCTAACTTCAGGAAGAAAACTCTGTATATGACTTTATATCCAGTACTGGGACTAGATAAGTGCTTTTAATACTGTGAGGCCTTAGAAGTAAGAGGTGGCAAAGGGTAGGAGGGGTTGATGTTTGTGCCTATGCTCATAAGACAAGAAAATGAGTATTGGGAGGAAGAGCTACCATGATCTTCTGGTGACCATACCTCAGGACCCAGAACCCAGAACATTCAGCTGTACAGCCTCTCCTGTCATGGAACCTGTAAGAGCTAACACTGCTTTTTACAACAAAAGCTGAAAATATTATCATACTAAAGTAAAAACTTACTATAATTACATGCTGTCTTCCCCAGCCCCTGTGCTGCT
This sequence comes from Smutsia gigantea, assembly GCA_032199065.1. Taxonomy (NCBI): domain Eukaryota; kingdom Metazoa; phylum Chordata; class Mammalia; order Pholidota; family Manidae; genus Smutsia; species Smutsia gigantea. Next base: position 116,800 of record JAVSCE010006607.1, read on the forward strand.
TAGGAGAACACCTCAACATAAAAGAATGCATAAATCAATCCTTGTTTCCACTTGCCCTGCAGCCTGGTACATGGAATTGCCTGTATGAGGAGCAGCTAGCACCACCTCTGAACATGTGGTCTTGCAGCCTTGCCTTCACAGTTCATATTTGAAACTCTGTTGGGTTTCTATCCATAGCACCTTCAGGTGTATGATACGTCTCTATGAGTCACAGAGGTAACCCGGTCTACAGGTCAGTTTCAGGCACCCTGGAAAATAACTCTTGACTTTGAGGTGCCCCCAGGACCCAGAGAAGTTTATGTTGTTGTATACCGCATGGCCTATATTTTAAGCCAGTCCATACCTTGCATACCAACCAAATTTGGAGAAAATCTATCAGGCAGCTTTTATGTAAATTGGATTATAGACAGAAACAATTTAAATAGAGATGGTATCTCTATTAAAACCAGCAGTTAGTAGGCTTTTTTAAACAGTCCCTTCCCCATCATTGAAGCTATTCACAAAACAATTTCCAACCCCCCTCGGAGTTCCTGCACTGGGGTGGAGTATGGGCACCTCAGAGAATTTACTAGCTCTTCACAGAAACAACGCAGGATTTACATTTTTCTAAATGGGGAGAACAGCCACTTTTAGCTCAGACCCTAAGAGGAACTTAAAATTGTCCTGCTCATCACTACAGTTTGCACAACACACATGGACAGGGGACCCAGAGCCACTAGATTAGGGCTGCAGCAAGGGACAGCTGTTCACACCAGAAGGCCAGAAAGCAGGCAGTCAGCATCTGCCGCACTTCATGGAGATGAATGGAGCCTTCTAGATCATACCTCATGGCCTAAGAACAGTACAGCCCCCCTTATCTGTGGTTCCGCTTTCTGTGGTTTCAGTTACCCGCAGTCAAACACGGTCTGGAAGGGGATGATCTCCTGATGTAACATCAGAAAATTAGTAGTAGCCTAACACCATGTCACTGTGCCTACATCATTCACCTCTTTCATCCCATCATGCAGGCATTTTATCCTCTCATATCATCACAGGAAGAAGTGTGAGTACAGTACCATAATATTTTGAGAGAGAGAGTGACTACATTCACATAGCTTTTATTACAGTATATTTTTATAATTGTTCTGTTTTATTATTAGTTACTGTTCATTTCTTGCTGTGCCTAATTTATAAATTAAACTATCACAGGAATGTATGTATAGGAAAAATCATACTACATAGAGGGTTCCTACTATAGAGAGGGTTGAGCCCATGATTTTGGGCATCCACTGGGGTTCTTGGAATGTATCTCCTATGCTAAGGAGGAACCTCTGTATATAAAGCCCCTTGAGTGTTTGCAAAATCAGAGGTGAGAGTTTGGTCTCTGAGTCAGACAAAAAGGGCCCTGAATCTCAGCTGTTTCTTACTATTGGGCTTTTGTTTCTGCCATCCCCACTACCTGGAATTCCCTGCTCCCCCTAACATCTGCCAAATGTCACCGCCACCTAACTCCGTCCTTGCTTCCTCCTCTGGGATCCCTACAGTCCACACCGAACAGACTTCTCAGTCTGTTCTACCAGCCACACTACTATGTAGCACCTAGAAGACATTTAACAATCACTTGCTGAAGAAACACATTTCAGTGTAACCATTAGACTATGGCTTCCTCCCCAGCACCAGTGATCTTAGACAATCCTGTGTCCCCAGTGCCATGCAGGTGTTTTGGGAGGAGAACATTTCTCCGAATAACAATGCATTCTCTTAAGAAAGTATCCAGGGTCCTGAGAAAATGTTCATCCGTGGCATATTTGGACTAAAAGGTTTATATTCAGAGTCGGGTGTTGGGAAACAGAATTTTTTTCCTGAGAAAATTGGGACACTGAACTTCAGCAGAACAGTACATTAAAACAAGGTGTGCCTTGGCATGGAGATCTGTGGGGCAGCTTTGCCAGGACCTGTCCTCTATTTTAGGGTGATTGTTTTTAGCATCATTTAATTTTAGCCTTTTATAACCTCCTTTCAGCTCGGCCTCTTCAACAAAGGTCAAGAAATAAGAAAATAAACCATATTCTGGAAGTCAATTCTCTTTTGTAGGAACTGTTTTTAGAGCTCAGGTGGTTAAGTAATGTCTTCCCTGCCATAAGCCTCTGGCTCCCAACCTCTCAATGATTATTTTATGGTCACTTATAAATCAGTGAATCTCATGAACCAGGTCTAGGTCCAGTTATTACATAGATAAGCGATTAAATGTGACCAGAAATGAGACCTATTTCTAACTCAAAAAAGTTGGAAGATGGTTCACAATTTTTACATTTGCTCTTGGCACTGGATTGACTTGCGAATGAGTAGCCAGCATTCCCTTGTCTCAGAGCCTCCAGTAAGCTGCTCTCAGCTGATGGGCAGCATCTTACTTTTTTTCCTTTTCCTACTCTCTTTTTTTTTTTTTAATGCAGAGAGCTTGCATCCTGCTTCTGTTAACATTTCAACTGCAGGCTAACGAGATAATTGGAATTTTTTAATATATTGCCAATATGAACTAATAAGAAAAGGCAATTTTGACATTAGTAAATGCCTGGGTTTTGTCTGATTTGTAGAACACCAGGCAGGAAGGCTTTAGAACACCTGTGCAGCTCAACCAGAGCAGCATTAATCCAGCGGGTGGAGACACAAGGTCTAGTCCAAGCACAAGTTCTCTCTTGATTGAATTCCCTCTGCAAGGTGCCATTGCCTGCAACTACCTACCTCCTTCAAACTTGACTAAAATTTCAGAGCTTCCCTTGGCAGAGTGGGTGCCCCTGGGTATTGGCATCTAGCTAGGAGCTGTGTAGAAGGAAGTAAGGAAGGCAGGAAGGCAGGAAGGAGGGAGGGAGAAAAGGAGGGAGGAAGAGATGGAGGGAAGGAGGAAAGAGGGGGAGGGAAGGAAGAAAGGAAGAAAGAAAGGAAAGAAGGAAGGGAGGGAGGGCTCTATTTTCTTTATATTTAGACCTTTTTTCTGCAGAGATCATTTAAAATATTTAACAACAGAATGGCAGGGCACCAGCCAAACAGAAAGGTTGCAGTATTGGGATAGGGTATCAGTGGCTCTGCTGAGCCAGGTGTTAACCGTTTGGTGGCTATATGATTGTTAAATATTTTGAGATTATTTTTGGCAAAATTCACACTAATCCTAGACAGGAAAGGGGACCTAGTAAGCTCCCCAGGAAGAGGGTTCAAATGGTTTCTGCAGAAACATAATCACCATAATCCTAACAAGCTTGCTCCCAAAGAAAGGTCATAACACAGGGATGGGTTATTGTGCTGCCCTGAGGGAGGGCCTCTTGGTGTAGGGGCTGGGAGCCTCTGAATGCCCACTCTCTATACATCAGTGTCTTACTGTATCAACGAGGCTAGGGACCCACCTCTGGATTCATGTAACTGGACTCTGATCCATTTACTGAGTACCTGCTGGGGGCAAGGCGCTTTGGGGGAAAAACTGACCTTATAAAACTTCCCACCTTTTACAGTAGCCACCAGTAGTGGTCCACAGATTTGTTAGTTCATTTGAACTGTACAATATATTTTTTTAAACACTTGAACAAATATTTAAAGGTCAGGAGATTTTACTTTAAACTCCAGATTTCCGATCTTTTTGGGAGGAAAAAAATGCCAAGACCTCAGAAGCTCTGCTGACACCAAGCCCATATGTCCCCCTGGCCACAGTCCACTGGGCAGACCCTGCCACCTCTAGACACAGAATGAGCCACCTCAGCCCTCCCCACTGTCACCCAGCTAGGGCCCCTCAGGTACGTCCCAGGCAGGGAGGGAGGGAAGGCTCTGAGGTAGACAGCTGGACTCTTCTTACTGTGTCTCCTTGGGCAAGTGATTGTAGCTCTCTGTGCCCCAGTTTCTTCTGAAAAACCAGACACAGTGTAGTCCTTACTGACTGTTTGTTGTAAAGATTAAAACGAGGTAATAAGAATAAGGTGTTTAGAGCGGTTCCTGGCATACAGGAGGCGCCCAATACCTCTGCCTGTCCATAAGAATACAGACAGTTCGGACAATTTGTAGCTTGTCCTCAAACAGCCATCAAATGGAAAGCAAACATTTAGAAAACAACTTTGATGGCTTCCATCCAAAAATCGGTCCTTGTAGTCCCCTCCTGTACTCCTTCTCCTATTTCCTGGGCAATAAATACAAATATTTGTATACAGCTAGCGCTCAGAGGGGAGAAAGCAAGAGAGGCAGGAGTGAATTGATTCTCTTCTCTTGACAGGACACCTATGAGACCCTGAATGGCCGTGTTTAACCCACTCGAGAAGAGACACCAGAGGTCACTGTAACTAGCCCACTCCCCCAGAGCCAGACACCAGCAGCCAAACGAGCTAGGGAGAAACAAACCTCCAGGAAAAAAAGCCCTGAATGAACAGTGTTGCACATCAACTGATCTGTGATTCATACATATTCAGAAGGAAAGTGAGTGAAAACCCAGCATTTCAGACAGCTTTACATTTTCAAATTAAGTTAATAAAATAAGATTTCCAATGTAATGACAAATTAATTCTTCTTTTCATAAGTTCATTAAAATAAGCATCTCCTATCTTCTAACTGGCGCTGACATATGCTTACATAGATACATCCCACCCAGTAACCTAATCTCCCAGCAATCTTGAAGCAATTAACTCCTTCCAATCTTGAGCTAACAAAACCCACCAGGCAAAGGCCCCTGAGAATGCCCCTGGCAAGGCTCGCAGGGCAGCCTCCCTCCAGCTCTGCTCAGAGCATCCGAGCAGCGTGCGCTGGCGTGATCCAGAGTGGCCGTCCTCCTCCGGAACAACCAGATGAGTCATCACAGATCGTTAAGATCTTCATTAACTCCTTATTTCTCTGCTAATTAACACGACAAGAGTGAGCTGAATGCCTGACAGGCAATGACTGACCCACTGCTTGGTGATTAATGGCATGCGAATGACACCTAATGAAGGTCTCTTCTAGTGTGGGCAGCTGGCCTCCTATTTTTGTTGTGGATTTTCAAGTGTTGGAGCTCCGTGAAAAGAGTTTACCTAGTAATTTAAACTGCAGCTGCGTTTGTAATGTAAAGTCCATACATTCATGTCAGTCCTACACATGGCAGAATTAACTTAAGCTGTTAACTACAAGGTTTAGCTGAAAATACCTTAACTTAGGGGAGGAAATTCAGCTCCAGGCCGTTCTTGTACTTCACATGAAGTACATTTGTTGATTATGTGAAGTTATGGGATGCATTTTGGAGTTTGTTTTAATGTGACAGTGGCAAGCACATTAGCAAGATGTTGCTTCTTTTTTATCCTAAGCATGGCCTTTGCAATTTATTATAGTTTTAAAGTGTTGGCTGCAGAAACCAAAGTTTCATCATCTAAGATTTTTCTTAGAATCTACGTTGAAAAATCAGCCCAAATATGATTTATGTGCTGTCAATAAAATGTTGATTCAATTAAAGGGGTTTCAGCAATGAGGTCAATAATGTAGCTCAAAGAAGGAATTTTGCTATCTGTTATATCATCTATTAGTGATAATTAAGTGACAGACTTATAAACAAAAGCATATATTATTTAAAGGTTTATATGAAGATGCATGCTTCTTTATTCTACCGACTCCCATCCCCTTAACCTGGGTGGGGAAGACACTCCTCCGTTAAAGTTCTAAGTTCTCTTCTCAGCCCAGATCTTTAAGAATCTGCCTTTTTACTAATGAATCAAATTGGCGACTCACTCATTGAAGAGACTTAGCTTTGCCAGTATCAATCCACACTGAAGTCTTGCTTAAAAACAAAAAAGTATAGAAGGATTATTATGAAATTCAAAAGAATTTTCACTCTATAAAATAGATTCTTAAATTGGACAATATCCAGGCCCATCCCCATTATGCATGTTTATTTTTTCTACAACTAGGATCTAATGGTGCATAGGAGCAGTTTGAATTTATGCATTCTATGAACTTCCAAGTTTAATGACAAACAATTTCTCCCTTCCTAACAGGGAAGACCTGGTAGGAGAGAAGAAATCATAGTAGTCGAAATCGTTAGTTTTTGCTTGACTTTGTAAGAAGTTTCTGGAAAGGCGATTTCTTCAGAATTGCAAACTTCTAACTCCTTTTGAATTTCAAGATCTTTTAGGGATACCCTTTCTTCTTTTATATAGAACTTCTCCTGAACAGAGGCTTGAAAGGTATTTATCCTTCACTCCATTCTCTAGACATGCCACAAGGGCTTTGCAGTAGCTGTTCCTCCTCCTGGACTCTTTCTCCTCCTCTTGGATCTTCTGATCATTGATCTTATCACTCCAGCTTATCATTCAGGGAGGTCTCAGCTTAAATGTCACCTTCATAGGGGGATGGCTGCCTGAAGCAGCTCATATCACTCCCCCTTCAGCCAGCATTGGTTCTTTGCCTGTCTTCTTCTGCCTTCTAGCTGTTCATTGTCTGGCATCCCCACTGGACTGCAAGTTCCCAGGGAGCAGGGACCTTACCTGCTGGTGTACTCCTAGAAGATAGAGCAGTGCCTGGTACACACTTAGGGGGGGCTCAGTACTTATCTACAGAACAAAGGTGGGAATGAGGGAACACCAAACACTCACTTCCTCCAGAATGCAGGGGCCTCCGCACCACTGTGATCTCGTTCCTCTGGTTTCTGGGCCATACTGACCCTCTCCTCTCCTCCTCTTGGGAAAGCCCTGCTTGTGCTTCAAGACTGTCCCAGTACTCTGCTTCACAGCCTTCCCTGGTCCCCAAAAGAAGAATTCTGATCTCCATGCTCACTGGGCGGAAACTTCCAGGGCACTGACTTCTGATGGATTATGTGTCTTTCTCTGTGTGACTGCCCTGTGAGCTCATAGAGGCCGGAAGTCTTATCTAAATCTACTTTGAACCTCTCACACCAAGCACAGTGCTATAAACATGAAGGATTTCACAAAGAAATGGATTAAACAATGAAGCTATCCTTCTATTTTGAGAAGAAGGCCTTACCTAGAAGGAACTCTAGCGAAACGAAGGACCCTTTCAGAGGTGTGGCTACTCAGATGTCATGGCACACTTCATCTCAAATCTCCATAACACTCTTCCAGGAATCCCCATTTTACATATAAGGAAACTGAGGCTCCCAGAGATTAAGTTACATGCCCACAGGGCTCAGCAAGCATGGCATTAGAACCCGTTTTGAAATGAGGCCAGACCTATCTCCATTTTCCAAACCTAAGTACATTTCTTTGAGCTTTAACACCAAATTGCCATTTTGTGGACTTCCTGTGAGAAGTTCTCTAAGGGTATTGATTTCTGTATTGATTCTATATTAGTTGTACAACTGGACAGAGAGCATGTTTTACTGCTAGCAACAAAGAGAGTTGGTAAAATAAAGTCACTGATACATGTATTACTTTAAACTATTATTTCCACAAACTTTTATGCAACCCCACTCCTTATAATTGGGCAAGTGGAACAGAAAAAAATAGGAGAGGAGAAGAGAAAAAAATTGAAAGTGAAAAGAAAAGTAGGTAGTGCTGGAGTGTCGATAAATGATCTATGACATCATTGGAGTCCTTCGAAACTGTATCAGATTCTACGGCTTTGGGGAAGGCCACCTCAGTGTCCCCATGTACAAAATAAATAAATAAAATAAGGTCTTCCTGGCACCTGCCACAGCCAGCTTCCTGAGAGTCAGGAAGTGGGATAAAGAAACATTTTAAGTAGAAATTGCTTTAGAAAAGAACGTTTTTAATGGACCATGGTACCATTATCGTTAATTGGCTAGGCCTTTTCCAAGTTTTCAAAAAGGCTTTGACACTGTTTTTAACCAACTAAGCAGAATTCCCTGTGCTAAATCCATTTCCACTCCACAGGGCTCTGGTGATCAGACTTCCTGAGGAAGGCAGCTTGGCGTCCCGAGAGAGAAGCCACCTCAAGTCATAGTCCACGTTGGGCTGATAAGCCGATATTAGGCATGGAGGCCGGGTGATTAGCAAAAGTTGTGGAGGACTTGAAGCTCTTCTCAGATACAGTTATAAACATGGCTGACTTTGGAGGCATGGGAAAAAGCTTTTCAGACTCAGACCAGTTTTAATCATCAAGGAAGCACAGTGTGCCCTCAGAGCCTTGGGCTAGTCGTTGTCTCTCTTATTTGCAAACTGGTTAAAAATGTGAACGTAAGATCCAGGAGCCTCTTGCTCCGGAAAAGATATTCATAGACCCCTCTAATATCCCACCTTGGCCGCCACTGTTCATGCGCAGACACCCCAGGAACTTTGAGCCCAAGCACCCTGGAAGCATTCGAACACTCGCCCTTGATGTGCATTAGGTCTGAGAGTGGGCAGACTGCAGTCGACTTGGTTGTCAGTGGCCTTTCATTAAGTTCCCCATCCAAGAAAACTGACAGTTACATGTGGAGAACCAAGTAATACATACCAAGTATGAAAATGGGAGTCATATGGCATTAAGCACTCAATGCTTGGGGAAGGACCAAATATGTGAGAAGAACTAATCCCTAGCAAATAAGAATTATGACGATTGCTTTTTCAACCACAGACTGCTGAGAAAGCTGTGAAAATGGAAGAAACTCAATTTAAATCTTTTTCTCCTTTTATTTAAATGAAGACATCCTTATATATTATACATACTCAGGATGTCACCAGTTTTGGAGGTAATCTTTTAGGTTAAGTATGTTCCCACATTAAACTGATAATTATCCTTCCTTCTTTTCTTCTATCCCCCTGACACTCAACATGCTGGTTTTTTGCTTCATGTTTTATTTATGGAACAAAATTAATATGCAGATTCACAAAAACTTAAAAACTCATAATTATTCATAAAGGGCTTTAAGGTTATTTAGTACATTTTTATGAAACTTGGGGCTTGTGGGAACACATACTTGAAACTTGTTGGAAGTTGACTAGGGTTAAGTCCTAGTATGAAGTATAATCTGAAAATGATCAAAATCTTTGAATAAAAGTATTTGTCAGTACTCATAATCTATATTTAAGTGAAGTAATGGGCATCAATATCCTTATAAATATATTTATTCAATACTGGCCTGGCAAGAGAGAATATTTGCATATTCAGTGCAAACAGTCAATGTAGGAAGAAAGGTTTAGTTAGGAATCTTTGATCACTAAGCAAATGTAATAAATAACAGAGATTTTTCTTGTGTGTTGGTCATCTGATTGGTGCTATTCGCTTTTACAAATATGCTCAAGTCTAGGAAGAATGAACACCAATTAGAAATGGGCATGTCCTATTTCTTTGGGAGTAAGCAGAAAGAATGAGATGATCACTGTTGATGGAAGTGGCCTCTACAGCCTTATGGAAGTGTCTGAAGAGCGAAGAGCATCTGTGAACAGCTCTGAGGACCGAGTCTCTATAAGCATTCCCCAGCTGAAGACTTAGGCTCTTTAGCCAACTCAAAATTAAGAACATTGTGATAGGGAAGACACCTAGTGTGGTTCAGAATCACTGATCAAGAAACATTGCTATTCTTAGGATATTCCTGCTGGAAACATCTGAAAATGTTAGACAATCAAATGCAAGGAATAAGAAGTGCTTGGGAAATTCCTCTTTACAAGAGACAGAGAAGCAGTGAGATGAAAGAGAGAAAGAGCATGACCTTTGGTGCCTAGACCTAAAATAGAATCTCTACTCTGACATTCACCAGCTGGGAGATCTTGGGCAAGTCAGTTAACCATTCCAAAACTTGGTTGACACAACTGTACAAAAAATAAATAAATAAATAAATAAAGAGACAACATCCACCTTCAAAGAGCTGTGACATAAAATGAGGTAATGGATATAAAATATCTCATACAGCACTTGGCACATAGTAGACACTGATAAAATGTCAGCTTTTCTTATTATTCCATGTTGCTTTGCTGTAGGCTTTTAATTAATATTTTAACCTTAAATGCACACATACACTCACACACAAAGACGTAAATCCACAAAATCACTGTGATCTTTGCATTAAATGCAGTGACAACCAAATGGGATAGATGTTGATCTATTTTATCACCTAGCATATATTAAGTTATTTGAAATAATATCATATTTACCAAAGGTTTATAAAACATAAATATATATGAAAACAGAGCTATTTTCACAATTGGAATCATTCTGCTTCAGAGAGGTAGGAGAAAGAGTAATCCTCTTTTAGCAGCTTTACCATGGCTTTAGAGCAGAATATTTCTTTCACACCCCCCTCAAGTTTATCTTCAGAGGTAATACGATTACATAGTTGACATACTGGAGGCTTTTTCTTCAAAAACGTATATTTCTTGGTGGAGGTCAGAGGGGGCAAAGGATGAAATGAGAGAATATTCCCAGTTCCACTGGGATGGGCATCTGGTACCCAGGACTCTCCCACCAAATGATATACAGTTGCAGAAGCCAATTCTTCAAATGACTTAATAAAAATACTGATAAATATTTAAGTTTTCTAAATACAGACATAACCTGCAGACATGACAGTTTGAGCAATGAGCTCAACTGATTTCACAAAAGAGAGATCTGAACAAGCTCTCTGATACTTGGATTATTCATTAGGCAAGTAGAAACTTCATATATCTGGCTTCTATCCTCTTTTCCCTACTTCCCCTTCTTAACTGGAAATGACATCTAAATGAATTTTGAGTAATTCTGAGGATAATGCTAATATGTGCTGTATTTATTGCTTTATAGAGAGGAAAATATGTGCATTTTGTATTTCTATATGTGATTGACCTGTGCAGTGTTGATTTAAAAAATACATATGCACCTGTGTGTGTGTTTATCTATTCCTATCCGCCCTCCAGCCAACTGTCAGCTCACTCTCACAATAGACTGAAGTACCTCTCTAGGAAGTTCTACTGGCTTTTGAGAAGGTAAGTCCCACCTTAGTTTTGTGGAATTGGCCCATTAAGCTTCAGGGAAATGACAAATCGACAAATGAAGTAAATACCAACATTCCTAATTCTGAAACACAGCATCAGGCACTAAAAAGCCTGAGTTTAAACCCTAGTATTCAAGGACAAACTGTCCCTTTGTCTTTTCTCTACAGTCTCTGGAGAACACTGCTGATTCAAAATCCCGCCTTCCATGACTCCAGTCTGGGAGACTCACAGTTCTTCTGGCTTCCTAGTTATTCTTTCTTGGTTTTCTCAGTGGCTTCTCTTCCTCTTCAAGGCCTCTTCCCAAAGGCTCCCCTTTCCAGTATGGCGGTATAGGGGGCATGACCGGATTTCCAGGTCTCCTAGACTTAAGAGCATCATTTCTGAGTCACACCCAGACAGTTCTGTGGACACATTCCTTCCATCCTTCCCTTAACTCCATCCTACTGCCTAAACACCAAGTCCTTACAAGACCCCCTGGGTGGGTCTGCTTCCAGCTGCTGTCCACAGCTGCTTCTAGATCCCCTAATCCCATAGACCACTTCCATCAGTCTACGCCTCTCTCCCCCACCAGGAACCCACGCAAAGTGAGAGACTGGAGCTAACGTGTCTGCCTGATTGTCAAGTTGTCTTCACATCGCCCAGCCAGCCAGACTCCCTACACTGGCTCATCTCTGTCAGGTGTAAAATTTTGTAGGCACTACATCTTTTTACGTTTTCTATGAAACCCAGCATGATGCTGGGTAAAGGGCAGGTTTAGACATGAAATGTCCATCTGAAGATCATAGAAAATGTTTTTGAAAGTAATTTTCAATTTCACAACCCATGCCTGAGTCCATTTTCCTAGAGAAAAATAAAATGGTAAAAAAGACCAAAGCCTTCTTTGATCATCACTTCTAATCCAGGTCCCCACCCCAAGATGACCACTTTTGTATTTGTATGTTGGGGTGGGGGTTGTGCTTCCTCCCAGGCCTTCCTCTACACGTTTGCATATGTGTATATCACACAGGTTTGCAGCACAGCAGACTGGGGATAATTTCCCCTCTTTCTACTAAAGTGAAACACTCCTGAGATGATGGATTTCACAGCTTGAGCAACTTCCTGCCTGAAATTTACTAAACTCTGTTGCTCACATGTCTTCATCTCTGTGACCCTCCTCCAGCTTTGCTCTTAACTCACATTCTGATGCAAGGCCTTGTAAACTTTAGAACATTACAGAAATAGAAAGAACATGACAGAAAGCGCCAAAGGGACTTTTGTTGTTGTCGTCTTGTTTAGAGGGGTTGTTTTTCCACTTCAAATACCATCACTGCGAAGAGCTCCAAGGATGCCTCTGGGAAGGCCAGGTTGACTGCGACCTTGCCCACCCCAGCCCCGCAAGCTTGTAAGAAGTGGCCAGATCAGCTTGTATTTGCGAGAAACCACTTATGCCCTGATGAAGTGCTCCACGACGCAGTGGTCGGAACCAGAGCTCCGGATCACAGGACGGCCTGGCTCACATGTGCCCCCCTCTCTAACCAACAGCAGAGTCTAGGAATTTAATATAGTTTCAAGTGAGTTTTAGTATGTGTGACATTTCTGAACCAAAAGCTAAGTTCAGAGGAATGTCGGTTGGGTGAGACAATTCTCAAGACTTGCTGTTGTGTCTTAATGAGATCCTGATCTCAGAGGTAATAGAGTAGCTACCTCTGGCTGAAGGATGCAAATTTCCCTGTTTTCTTTGGAAACATAGTAGTTCATGAATTTAACTAAATAGAGAAGACCCACCCCCACCCAGATCCCAGATTCAAAACAGTCCCCCCCATGATTGGTTAAACTAAGCTAAATAAGTTAATAAAAATGGCCCAGTGCTTTTCTTATCAAAGGTAGTCAAGTTACTTTGAGGGCCCCAGAGTTGTAACTACCCCAAGGAAAGGAGGGACAGTGATAACATCATTCCCCTGAAAGTGTTGGGTTTCTGTATATTTTCAACACAGGCAGCTGCTAAGTAAATTTGTCCTCTAAAGAAGTGACTCTTTTAATGGTTCTCCTTTACCTGAAAAGAAAAAAAAAAGAACTCTTTTGCATTCACTAAGCCTCAGGCTCTCCAATCCCCATCCTAACTGACCTTGGAAGTAGTTCTCACCTGCCTCATCAATGGTTGGTCGGGGCTGCCTGGATTAAGAGGGCTTTTCGCGCACCCCAACACCCCCACCCCTGAGCTCAGTGGAAATAAGTGGTGTGATTGATTAGCGATGCCTGCAGCCCTGATTGGTGGTGTCTGCTCAGAAAAGGGCTGGCAGGACAGCCCCTTTATATTAGCTGCCTCTGTTAGTTAGCATGAGATTCATTTAGCTCATGAATTTAGACACCCTTGAGTCCATCCCCTTCTTAGACAACAGATAACAGTGATCCTGGCATTTCTGAGTCTTTGAAAGGGACCTCTTAAAACCCAGACATCCAAGAATTTCTAAAACTGCAGTGATCATTAGAGAAATGACAGAACTAAGACAGAAGTTGTGTTCAAAGGAAACTGGGAAGGTCCTGTCCTGTTTCTTAAAACAATGCTGGGGCCTGCCATTTCTGTGCTATTGACTGGCCTCAGTTACTCTTTGGAAAACTTCTTTAAACTCCCTTTGTGCACTATGTGAACCTACAGTTAGCATTAGTGCAAATATGACTTCAAGAGTGATCAATAAAAGAATCACCCAGTCTGTGTGCTAGAAATGATTGAGTCCATAGAGACCTTTGGAATCAGATGCTCCGGGGAAGGGCCTGGGAAGCTGCATTCACAACCGCCCCCAGCAAGGCCAACTACATAATTTGTGGGGCCCAGTGCAACATGAAAATTTGAGCCCCTTCTTAAAAAATTATTGAGAATTTAAAGACAGTGACAGCAGAATGTTAAACCAAACAGTGGTCCTAAAAGGAAACTAACTCTGCCTCCAGGTTATTCAGATGTATACTAAAGTATTAGCATCCTGAACACACACCTCACTCAGAAAGACAGAGGTGAACCTATTCAGTTCTTCCAATATCCCATGTGGTGGTGGTGGGGAGGCCAAAGGGTCATGCCAAGCAAATTCCCGATCCCTCCTCTATACAGGGTGGCAGGTCTAGAATTCCTAGTCCCCCTTTGCACCCTATAAGAGCTCCACCACCTGCAACATTTAAACAGCTTCTGAAACCTCACCCCTCCCCTAAACATTCCCAAGATTCTGACATGGAGAACTCATGGCTGTTTCCATGGGATCCTCCCTGCCTCTTGACTCACTCAGTGAGATATCTAACTAAATACCAAACTAACTAAAGCCTGCAATCCAGTGGACCACCAGAGAATTCTTAGGAACCTACTTATTTACCAATTCCCAAGGCATATTTGTTGGACTGTTGAGTATAAATGTCACCACTGAACCCACTTATTGCCAATACTTCCAAGGAAGTTTGGAATTCAAGGCTCCTCCTCTATGACTGGCCCTGTGATAAATATAGTAGTGACTAACATGTTAGTGTCTTTCATTACAGAAGCAGCAGGGATAGACTTCTAAGACACACAGTATTTCTTATTATCCAGCCATGTCTTGCTTTTAATAGTTTTGTTTTTTGTACTTTTAGCACAAAGTTCAGATTTGACCATTACCCTGCTTATATTCCTTCAGTGCTAGAGAGTAAAGTATCTTCCTTAGTCTGTCACTTCAGATCTCAGGTAGCTTATATCTTATAGAGAGAGATAGACAATAAACACATAAACCATAAAATAATTGCAATTAAAGCTGTTTTTCTAAAAACCCAGTGTGCTATGTAAATAATGGGAAAGGGCAAGCAATTGCTGTAAATGTTACATTCAGAGGTATCCTCTTTGAGGAAGCCCAGCAGTCTATATTGTTTGGTTTGCAAGTGATAAAAACTGAACTCAAATGAGTTAAAGCAAAGAAAGAAAGAAAAGGAAAGGAAGAATGGAAGAAAGGAGGAGGGAAGGGAGAGAGAGAGCAGTGGAAGGAAGGAAAGAGAAAAGAAAGAAACAAAGCATGGCAGCCCTTAAGGTCCTAATCAGCATCATTGGGAGGGACCTGAATTCTCTGTCCCTTTCTCTTTCTCGATTGTCCCTCTCTCTATCTGCCTCCACCCCCATCTCTTCCTATGCTGTCAGTACAGCCATTGCAACTCCAAATTCACATCCTACCAACTCAGCCAACCCAGTGGAAACAGAGTACCTCATTCTCATTGGTTCCAGAAACACTTCAGAAGCTGATTCTCATTGGCCAGTCATAAGTCACATGCCAATCCTTGAACCAATCACTGTGGCCAGAGCTAGGTTATATGCCTTGAAACTTCCAAAAGGACTTGGTCTCTTCCTCCAAAATCTCAGTGACTAAGGGTGGGGCAGGCTGATTCCTCCAAAGGAAAATTTTGATTTTGCTACCAGAATTGGGGAGAAATGCCCAGAATGCATAATCAACAGAGGTCCTCTGAGGGAGAGGACAATCTGAAATCTGAGAAGAAAAAGCTAGCTATGTGAAGAGTTGAGTGGGAAGGAACATTCCAGACAGAGGAAGCAGCAGGAAAAACTGACAAACTCTTAGAAGGTCATGTGTCTGAAGGGTAGTTAGGGCATCAGTGTCTCATCAAGATGAGCTTGGAGAGGTCAGCAGGGATTAGATCATTAGAATATTCTAGGCCAAGGGCACAGAACCCATTATGACTCTTCCTTTTCATAATATGTGACAAATTTCTTTGCAGATCTTTTAAAGTCTCCTCTTAATTAGGTTTATTAAATATTTGAGATTTCGGCTACACTGTTGCAAAAGGAATGGACTATCTTTACCTTAAAAGCAGCAGAATACCACATCCTCACATTTGACTTGGAGATGCTTGATGCTCTTTACCTTATTATTTAAGAGGCTTTTCTTTTGTTTTTAAGATGCAAAGACTACATCAGGTTGCTACCGTTTAAACCAATTCAGACCTCCAATCTTTTAAATTTGCACAAAAATTCTACATGCAATATGATGTTGCTAAGATTTCTCAGATTCAACCAGAACCAGGGGCATTTTATTTCCTGAGGACATGGAAGTTTGCCTTATTCACCGTATTTAGAAAATTATTCAAAAACCTTCTAAGTCAGATTGAGCCAATCTGGATTTTGAACATTTGCTAAGATTTTAGCATTTCATCTGTTTATTTCTTAATATCTAGCCAGATTAGACAAGTCTTTTCATCTCAAACGGCATGGCTACGCATTAAAATGAATGGAAGGAAACTGACTTGACAATGTGTGTGTGGTTTTTTTTCTTTTTTGTCACCAATCAGATCACACTTTTCTTATTAATAGAAAAATGCTTATATTGAAAACAATGAAGAGAACAAGAAAGAACAAAGTTGTATGTGACTGACAGCTGGTTTCCTTGGGATCTGGCTGTTGTGACTTCAGACGTGCTGCATAAATATGCCAAGTATGAGAGGCCTGAGCTAGCAGACCCTAGAAGCTGGCATAGCTTCACTGGTGTCGTATTATTCCTTTCACCCCATCATGTTCCCACTTGGTGCTTTTGCCAGTTTCCCTTAAAAAGGGCAGAAGCCCCACAATAGTCTATGACGAGTTTTTTCCTCACCAGAGATTTATTTTGGTTTTGTTGTTG
Organism: Smutsia gigantea; assembly: GCA_032199065.1. Lineage (NCBI taxonomy): Eukaryota > Metazoa > Chordata > Mammalia > Pholidota > Manidae > Smutsia > Smutsia gigantea. The sequence continues at coordinate 133,256 of JAVSCE010006607.1, forward strand.
TTATACTTAACATAACAGATGTTCTGGCATTTTTTCACATAATTCCACTCTGAGTCTCCCGTTATCCTTAAAACCCTACAAAATTTTAGACGGTGCCTCTGAAATAATTTCCTGCTCCTTTGGAATTTTATCTTCAAGCAAGACTTTTTCTCACTATTTGTAATGGTATATTAAAACAAAAGCTATGGAGAAAAGGAACTGTTTGCTCACATGTTTTATGACTTTGTAATTAATTGCTGTTGAAAGATAATTACCCCAATGCTGGAGTCAGAGAGTCTACACATCTACTACAAGAGAATAAAAACATTCCTTTTGATTTTTCCACTTCTGCCCGCAATTTATAAGCAGGACTCTGTGGTGATAGTAGACCCACTTAGGAATATTCTAGAAACAAGTTGCAGGCCTGTTTTTAATCGAATGCCACAGTCAAATGTCTAAAGCACACCCCCTGTGTTCCTCTGGGCAAGTAGAGTTGAGAAGGTCTTATTTAAGGATCTTTTAATTATTAGACTTAAGAGATTCTGACCTGGCTAGTTTTTCAAGACTAAGGTTTATCCCAAGTCAGCACAGTGGTTGGCCATCAGGTCTCACATCCCCAAAGCAGCATAGACAGGCCACTGCCATCTTCCTGGAGGGATAATGGTACATTCACCTGACTTTTTGTCCTCATGGGCAAGGTGAGAGCCCTTGTGTTTGCCATCCTGTCACCGAGGAGAACAGTACAATGTAAAGTATCCTCTCATGTGCTAAAAGCCGGTACAAAGGATGGTTAAACAAACAAAGCATTAAGTTGCCTTTCAAGCTGACCTCACCCCCTCTCCTAATTGTGTGGAGAGCTGATTGACAAAATTGATGATCCTTAAGGATTAATTTCCTCCTCATCAGGTCATTTACTCAGCACAAAAGATCTAAACTCGCTGTTAAATTGTAAACTCGCGGTTGAGCTCGTTAATGAACTCGCATCAACCTACCTACGTCCTGTGTTCGCCACCTCTGCCTCTGAGGTGTGTCTCAGCCACACTGCTCTGCGGGTGGGCACACCCACTGAGCCCAGCACACTCTCCTTCTGCCTGCTCTGTTCCTTCATCTACAGCTCCTCCTGGCTGCTCTCTGGACCTTTGACATTCATTGCTAGCACCCTTCTTAGACTGTCTTAATGTCAGTTAAGATCCTTTTGTTGCAAATGACAGAAGACACAAACTAAAATTACTTAAGCCAAAATAAGAAGAAAGAAAGAAAGAAAGAAAAGAAAAGAACTTGTTGCTTCTTGCAGCTGAACAGTCTAGGGAGGTGGTTGATTTCAGGCAAGACTTGATCCAGGCTTCAAACTCTAAGCCTGAGATCCAGTTTTCTTCTTTCCATTTCTCAGTTCCATATCTTCAGGGCTGATTTCATTCATTCTATGGCCCCACCTGGGTATACCGTAACTACCAGCAGCTTCTGGGGCTCTGTCTAGTTTCCAGTACAGTAGGAGATAGAAGATCTTGGAACTACACTCCCAGTCAAAACCTCTTCGCTCCAGAATAGGACAATATGGTGAACTGATTGGCTTGATCTAAAACACATCATCCAACTTTGGGCCGGGGGTAGAGTCAAATCTACCAGAGTCACATGGACTGAAGGGTAGCGGAAGACTGACTTCACCGAAGGAGAAGAAAGGATGGATACTGTTAAAAGAGATGCAAACATGCAAACATGCCCTAGGGCTCACCTCCCTACCCAGCTATAAGCTAACTTGAGGACAGAAATCTCAACTCCTACTTCTGTGCTTTCCCCAGAAGTAGGAGCCATGCCCTGCATTTCATAGGTGCTTCCTAAGAGCATCAGTTGATGGATAACCACCCACATAAACTTCTGAATATCACCAAAACCAGAAATAATAACATTTTTTAAAATTGTGGCTAATCCAAATTTTGCCTTGTTACTGTTTTTCTTTGGCAAATGTCGCCAAATGTTTAGTTGCCATGTTTGAACAGGTGCCTAAAGCTGCCAAAGCAGATGGCCTGGCAGGATGCTGGTGGTTTTCTGAGTGAAGTTTCCCTTTACTACATGAAGTTTCCTATGTCCTGTGAATGGACTTTGGCTTCATATTGATTGTTGATTGCCTGGGATGCTACCTTATTCATCATCTATCATCCTGGTAGAAGGATGTATTTCTCTTCCTACAGGAAAGTTGGTTAGAAGGGAGAAAAAAAGTACTGAAACCGGGATGCCAGATGACAGAGCAATACCATGTATTTACTTATTTAATAAAATATATCTGGACTATGAACTGAGCTAGCCACTAGTAAGTAGAGGTGAGCAGAAAGAGAAAGGTCTACCCTGTAGACCTTGCAGGTGAATTGCAGAAACACACATTAATCCCGCTACCTTTGAACAGAGCATGCTAAACTCCCTTTGCACCCCTCTCACTATGTTTGCAATGATATACTAGCATGTGGTTTGGTTAACTGCCATTTACTCTTCCATTAGGCCAAAGGCTCCACAAGTCTCCACTTGCTGTAGCCTTGGATCCTGACTTCGAGCAAAGTGCTTAAGAAATATCTGAAGTATTTGTTGATTGAAAGAAAATTAAATGAGTGTCTTATTCTAGGCAACCATGAATCTATCTTATTTACCCTCAACATTGCATCTGAGTTGAAATGCAGAATAGTTTTCTTTAATTATTTATATAAATGGAGACAATAAAAGTTTACTTAACTTTCTCTAAATGCTGATTCTTATACTCAAGATATTCAATCCTAACTATTTATATTATCAGAGTCTGTAGGAAAGGACCTTTCATTCTCTACCTCTAGAGCTTTTGATCTGTTTTAGAGGGAGGCAGGAAGAACAGGTTTTATACATTCATTGAACCAATATTGATAACAACTGCCAGCCATTAGGGTAGAGACACAGAGTGAACAACTCCAAGGCCCTCCTCATGAAGCTTAGACTTATGCTTCTGGTGCACTCTGTGAATTCTGAATGTGCATGCACGCAGGAGAGTATATTAGTTTCCTAGGACTGCTCTAACAAATTACCAAAAACTTGGCGACTTTCTTCTCTCACGGTCCTAGAGATGGGTGTCAGCAGGGTTATTCCCTCTAACCTCTGAGGGAGAATCCATTCCATGCTTCTCTCCTAATTACTGGTGGCTGCCAGCAACCCCTGATATTCTCTGCCTTGTAGACACATCATTCCATTCTTTGCCTCCGTCTTCACATGGCCTTCCCCTCTGAGTCTCTGTATCTCTGATCTTCTCCTTTCTCTCAATGGCACCAGTCATTGGATTTAGGGCCCACCCAAATCCAGGATGATCTCATCTCTGAGATACTTCGCTTAATTACATCTGCAAAGACCTATTTCCAAATAAGGTCACATTTAAAGGGACCTGGAGTTAGGACTTAGATATATCTTTTGGGGGGAACATTATTCAACCCACTCTAAGGAATTTTGCTGAATTTCATCAGCAGCCGTCCTGATGTTGAGCCCTTCGCCCAGTGGCCCTCTACCTGTTCTCTCACATTATGCCTTTCCTAACCTCCCTCCCATGGCCTGCTTCTCACACCTTCTCCACCTCCCATGTCCAGCCATGCTGGCTCTGGGTACTGGTCTAGCCAGGTTCAAACAGAAAAAAGGAACCCCCAATGACCTGAAGCCAGCAATCACTGAATGAATGCCTCTTAAAACTTTGTGAAATGGAAGAGTGAAATAACATTTTCTTCAGCAGAAATCACCTTGAAACCCTAGCAAAATTTAAATGTCTGTGTTTTCAAAGGAGAGAAATGACTCAAGACATTTCATCAGAGAATGACTTTCTGATGGATTATTTGATATTGTGCTACATTTATAAATTAAAAGAGAGCCGACACAATCCAGAGAATTATCTGCAGTTGACAAGTAGGAAGAAGGCTGACCAAGACTTAACACTGAGGTGACAGATAAATTAGGCACCCACATCAGCGGTGGACCTCTCACCTAATTTAGAGAAGTGATATTCACAAACATTGTCAATATTTCCAAGTTTACAATCACACCTTTGACTGTTGACTTAAAGCATCTAGTTTGGTTCAGGCTACTGGTGATGTTTACACTTTGGAATCTATTATGCATAGAAAAATTAGGGATTATCTTTGACCTGGGTACAACATATTCTTATGCAAAACTAAGTAGGGTTATTTATTCATTTAATCAATTCCATATGTTTGCTATCATCATCACCATGTAGAGCAGATCTGATTTCTGCTGAGGTCAAACTAACATTGTCCTGTGCCTGGGGATGGTAGGTCTGACTGCAAACACAGATAGCCTGGTTGGCATTCAGACAGCATTGAGCCTTCCTGACTTTTGCCACACAACAGCATTGTTTCTTTTCCCGAGAGGTCATATGCCATTCAAAGACAGAATCATGAGAAGAACTTTCTTCATTTTGAGTCAAAAATCAGTGCCTAATATGTGGGAAAGATTTGAATTTGAATTTGCTTTATAACTCAATCTGGAGGAGGAAAGGGAACATGGGCATTGGTGGAGAAAAGCCAATGAGTATTGCAACAGGTAAAATGATAATCAGAGACTATATTCAATTCTACAAAATCACACCAAGTTCAGTCCTGTCTGTGCTCCAGGCACTGAACTAGGCTCTAGTTATGCAAAGATGAATTGTTTACCTATTTAGCCCTAATGGAGTCCTGAGACAGGCAGGCAGACACACACACACACACACAGAATGCATGCATGGTCTATGGTACATATAAGGTCTAAGGGGGTTTGAATAAAGAGCCCTCAATTCTGTAGGGTTGATGAGAGAAAGGAATTGAGGAGGAAAAACAGGGAAAAGTTCAGAGAAGTATTCTGTCTCTACTTCACAGGTTTAATAAAAGTTGATTATGTGGGCAAGGCAATCAGGAATATTCCATGCAGATGGAACTGCTTGAGCAAGGCAAAAGGTGTGGAAGTTCATGGTGCTCTCAGGCATCACTGAGTTTTTCATGTGGCTGGAGTGTGGGGCACATGGGGTGAGGATTGGGGGTGAAGGACCAGGGTGGTGATTTGATAAGAAACCAGAGAGGAGAAATGAAGATGGGTTGTGAAGGGCTCTTTATGAAAAGCTATGGATTTAAGGCTCTTTCCTACAGATAATGGAGAACCAGGAAAGACTTTAGAACAGAAATGTAATGGGATCCAAACAGTGAGGGGAGGAGGGGTGGGATAGGGAGAGTTTGGGAGTAGATGGGCCCTCTCACAGGCTGTTACAATTATCCAGGTATTTGGGAAGTAAGCAGGAAGATAGAGATGTGGATAGAGATGGGGCCATGATGAGCATGACTGTGGAACAAGATGAGGTTTGCCTGCCAGAGGGATTCAGGACCCCCATCCAGTAAGCAGGATCACACAGCTCTGGAACTCAATGGGGCCAGGCTTTGCCAGCTCCATCCGTCTCTCCTTGACCTTCATTCAACATATTCAACAAATATGTGTCCAGCTATAGTATTTTCCAGGCATTCTGCAAGGCACTGGGGATTCCCAGATGGAAAACGAGTGAATTCCATGAAGCCCTACAGAAATCCAGAAAAACTAAAGAAGAAAAATGGTCTCTCTCTCTAGTGAGTGAAGAAAAACAAATTAATATTGAAATGCCATTTTCTAAATATTAAGCTAGGTTTTTAAAATTTTCCAGATGACATTTCCTAAATGCCGGCCAGTCTGTACTGCACCACATACTCTTTCATTACCAGCTGCCTCGTGCACTGGTGCAGGCTCTATTCAACATCTGCCCAACTTCCTACCTGCCTGTTACTTTGGGTACATTCTTGCTGTGTTTGCAAAATTCTTAGCTCATCTTCCTCCAGCAGATACCAGACACATCAGCCCCCGTCTCACACCAGCTCTGCTGCAGAAAGTCAAGCCTGGTCCTGGTTTCCTCTAGCCCCCAAAACTGAGCAACTGAAGCAGGGTGCCCTGCACATCCGTGTTGCTGGAGAGAGGGTGGCAGTGATGCCAGGTAAAGTCCTGGGGCTAAGCTGGCTTAGAGGGGCAGCAGCAGGCATAGTGGCAATGGTGCTCCCACAAGCCAGTTCCTGACACCTGAGAAGCTGTGTGCTCAGAGGGGTTCCAGCAGCTCCATTGCATAAAACCAAACAAATTAAGATACAAGAAACATCCAGTGTTTGGGGACAGCTCAGAAAATTATGGCCCAAAAATATAATGGCAACTCATAAAGCAATTTAATTTTGAAAACTGTGTACAAGTGTGGAAAAGGGGCCTCGATGATAGGATCAGTGTGTTAAATATATTAAAACAATACACATACTACCTTGTCCCATGCAAAATGTGTATCTGCACAAGGTTTTTTCAAACCAAGAAATTAGCTCTCGAGATGGTAGAGCTGTGGAGGCTGTATTTTTAATTTTACAAAAAATGTTTCTAGACCATATATGACAAACCTACAGCTAACATCATACTTAATAGTGAGAAGCTGAAAGCTTTTCATCTAAGATTGGGAACAAAACAGGGATGCCCACTCTCTCCACTGTTATTCAACATAGTACTGGAGGTCCTAGCCACAGCAATCAGACAAAACAAAGAAATACAAGGCATCCAGATTGATAAAGAGGAAGTCAAATTGTCACTATTTGCAGATGACATGATATTGTACATAAAAAACCCTAAAGACTCCACTCCAAAACTACTAGAACTAATATCTGAATTCAGCAAAGTTGCAGGATACAAAATTAACACACAGAAATCTGTTGCTTTCCTATACACTAATGATGAACTAACAGAAAGAGAAATCAGAAAAACAATTCCATTCACAATTGCATCAAAAAGAATAAAATACCTAGGAATAAACCTAACGAAGGAAGTGAAAGACCTGTACTCTGAAAACTACAAGACACTCCTAAGAGAAATTAAAGAGGACACTAACAAATGGAAATGCATCCCAGGCTCTTGGCTAGGAAGAAGAAATATTGTCAAAATGGCTATACTACCTAAAGCAATCTACAGATTCAACACAATCCCTATCAAAATACCAACAGCTTTCTTCAATGAACTCGAACAAATAATTCTAAAATCCATATAGAACCACAAAAGACCCCGAATAGCCAAAGCAATCCTGAGAAGGAAGAATAAAACAGGGGGAATTACACTCCCTGACTTCAAGCTCTACTATAAAGCCACAGTAATCAAGACAATTTGGTATTGGCACAAAAACAGACCCACAGACCAGTGGAACAGAATAGAAAATCCAAACATTAACCCAAACATATACAGTCAATTAATATTTGATAAAGGAGCCTTGTATATACAATGGGGAGATGATGGCCTCTTCAGCAGCTGGTGTTGGAAAAACTGGACAGCTACATGTAAGAGAATGAAACTGGACTACTGTCTAGCCCCATACACAAAGGTAAACTCAAGGTGGATCAAAGACCTGAATGTAAGTCATGAAACAATAAAACTCTTAGAAAAAAACATTGGCAAAAATCTCTTGGACATTAACATGAGCGACTTCTTCATGAACATATCTCCCCGGGCAAGGGAAACAAAAGCAAAAATGAACAAGTGGGACTATATCAAGCTGCAAAGCTTCTGTACAGCAAAGGACACCATCAGTAGAACAAAAAGACATCCTACAGTATGGGAGAATATATTCATATATGACATATCTGATAAGGGGTTAACATCCAAAATATATAAAGAACTCATGTACCTCAACAAACAAAAAACAAATAATCCAATTAAGAAATGGGCAGAGGACATGAACAGACACTTCTCCAAAGAAGAAATTCAGATGGCCAACAGGCACATGAAAAGATGCATCACATCGCTAATCACCAGAGAAATGCAGATTAAAACCACAATGAGATATCATCTCACACCAGTGAGGATGGCCAACATCCAAAACACAAACAACAACAAATGTTGGTGAGGATGTGGAGAAAAGGGAACCCTCCTACAGGGCTGGTGGGAATGCAAATTAGTTCAACCATTCTGGAAAGCAGTATGGAGGTTCCTCAAAAAACTCAATATAGAAATACCATTTGACCCAGGAATCCCACTCCTAGGAATTTACCCTAAGAATGCAGCAGCCCAGTTTGAAAGACATATGCACCCCTATGTTTATCGCAGTACTATTTACAATAGCCAAGAAATGGAAGCAACCTAAGTGTCCATCAGTAGATGACTGGATAAAGAAGATGTGGTACATATACACAATGGAATATTATTCAGCCATAAGAAGAAAACAAATCCTACCATTTGCAACAACATGGATGGAGCTAGAGGGTATTATGCTCAGTGAAATAAGCCAAGCCGAAAAAGACAAGTATCAAATGATTTCACTCATATGTGGAGTATAAGAACAAAGAAAAAAACTGAAGGAACAAAACAGCAGCAGACTCACAGAACCCAAGAACGGACTAATAGTTACCAAAGGGAAAGGGACTGGGGAGGATGGGTGGGAAGGGAGGGATAAGAGGGAAAAAGGGGCATTACGATTAGCAGATGTAATGTTGGGGGGGCACGGGGAGGGCTGTACAACTCAGAGAAGACAAGTAGTGATTCTATAGCATCTCACTACGCTGATGGACAGTGACTGTAATGGGGGGAACCTGATGAAGGGGGTAGTTTCCCAACCATAATATTGCACATGTAATTGTAGATTAATGATACCAAAATAAATTATTAAAAAAAAAATGTTTCTAGACCATGCCTCCCTCCGCCTCCGTGACACTCGCCCCGAGTTGCTGCCAGAGCCACGCACCTCGCACACCAGCACCTGGGCCCCGCCACCCGTCTGCCCGGAACCTTTTTCACCTGCTTGCCCATTTGCCACAAGAGCCCTGACTCCCAGGCTCTCCTCACTGCCCAGAGCCTCGTCCTGGTGATCCCGTGCCTGCCCTGGCTCATGTCATCCCTCTCCTGCCCCCTGCGCCCTGTGGTGCCCCCGGTACCTCACAGCCCCGCGTCCTCAGCGTCCGTCCGCATCCTCCGCGACTCCCCAGACACCCTCCGCTTTCTCGGTCGGCCTGGATCCTGTTCGCCCTCAGGACCCAAAGCTCTTCCTGCCTCTAGAACAGAGGCTCGGTTCTCTTCCACAAGCTTCAGACCAGGGGCCCCAAGACGGGTAGTTTGGAAGATGAGGTGTGAGAGTGGGGGGAACTCCCTTTGATGGCTTCTCTTTTCTCATAAGGTCAAAGTGAAGAGGGGGAAGGATGTGTTGGAGGTTTGAGGAGAGGGACTGTAAGGAGCGGAACGGGTCTCCTCCCCAAGTAAACGCTTCTCTTGACACGTACACACACGCACACGCACACGCACATGCGCACGCACGCACGGAATTTTGCACCATTTCAGGAGCTCCACAGAAGCTCTGACATTCGGCAGCCTTTGAGAACTGAGATTGAGAATCAGTCCTAAAGGAGAAAATCACAGCTGAAACAGAGTTTTCACAGAGCAGAACTTGGAGAAGCAGCAGCTTCATAGAAGAAGAAAAAAAGCATAAACTGATAATATAGGTATCATATAATGCAATTCAAATCAGTAAAAATGAAGGTGTTTAATACCTTTAGGAAAGGTAAAGCCTCTGACTGGGTTTAAAAAACAAAATCCAACTCTCTTCTTTTATGACACATCTACCATCATTTCTCACCACACCCCTGCCAAAAAAAACTCGTTTGCTCAAAACAAAACTAGAAGCAAAAATGAAGTGAGCACATATAAAATGAAATAAAGGAAAGAAATTTTATTCTCAAAGTACAATTTAAACTAAAAAAATTAAATGTGCCCAAAGGGGTCATTCTATGTTGGCAAAAGTCACAATCCTTAATAATTATCTTCTGAATTCTATTTTTTCCTCCAAATAAGCTTCCTTTAGTAGATAAGCAAGAAAAACAATTTTTAAAGCCTTCATATTTTGCAAAATACTTCAGGATTTATTTAAAGCTATAATACACAGTAAAGTTATATCAGCTGTGTACCTTTAAATGTTAAAAATGAAGATAGAGAACCTATTAAAAATACAGTAAGAAATTGATAGCTGGTTTTTGTTTGGGGTATTTTAACACACCACTCTTGTTTCTATCTGATTAAGTACATTACAAAAAAAAACAGAGTATGAATAGTAAACTAAAGATTCTACAACTATAAATCTTGTTCCTTAAACACAGAATTTAGCATAATAAAATTTAATTAAAAGTGTATGCTTTTATGCATAGAAAAAGTACTGGAATATCTATGGCAAAAGGTTAACAGTTATCATCTCTGAGTAATGTGATCACTGGGCGTATTGTCTTTTTATTATTTTCCTTATTTGTCAGGTCTTTTTACAATTTTTAGGTCCCTTTTACCATCAGGAATAAAAACTAAATAACAAAGCAGTTATAGGGGACATCTTTAATATCCCTCTTCTCAGTCCAGAGCCCTCAGTATAAACATTTTTTTCTGTCAGCACCAGGAATCATGTGAAAGTCGTATGGAAATTTTTGCCAACGCACCTGCACTGGAGAGCTTAAGTTGTTTTCCAGTTTATTTTTCTCTTTGTGGCATCTCCAATTGTATTTGGAAAATTCTTCACTTTTGCCTGATGCTGAAATTATTCAGAGGCCAATTTCATGGGACTGCTCTTTCTTTCTATATCCCAGGCGGAATTTTTCAAAACTGTAAATAGCTATCCAAAAGAGGAACACTGTGTTTGAATCATCAGGCAGTTGGTAAGTGGATGCTGGGTTCCAAGTCTGGGGAAAATTCTCGTGGGTGAAGGAGTTCTTCAGGATATCATATGGCATAACCAATAGTGTAAGAAAATTCCAGAGACTGAGGAAATGGTAAGTAGGGGAAAGAACAGAGAATTCTCCTCCTCATCCTTGGTTCCTTTGTGGTCAGTCTTTATCAGAAGAAAAGAACAGGTGCAGGGGGAGTGTCTCCTCCAAACATGCTGGTCGTATTCAACATCTTTTCAACCAGCACCAATGAAAGGAGCTGGGTGCAGGGTGAATTCAAAAGCAGAAAGAAAATAACATGATAGAATATTTCTCAAAAGATTTAAGAACAAAGATTCTCCCTCTCTCTCCTCCCAAGCAGGAACTGTAAATTGCAGGTGGACCTTCAGAAAGTAATAGCTTCTTAATTCAAGTGAATTTTCATCAAATTTCTAAATTTTTACCACAAAGATTTAGGTATATTAACTGTCTAACTACAACTGATTTCAGCCAAAAGGTATAAGAAATGTTTCATATTTCTTCATAATAGTCTTAATGCCTTTATTGCATTGCAGTTGCAAAGGTAACTCCATATTTAAGTAGGTTCTGGAAGGTGTGGGAGAACTTGATCAATGAAACTGTCATGTGTACTTTATATGGTAGCAACAGTACTATATGTATGGTTACCTAAGTGGAGTGTGTTTCTTAATCAACCTTTTCAATACTCATGAAACATCTGTCTCAGTATCATCAGTTGTAACTAATTCAAGTGAACAGTTAATTAGGTGTTTCCTAACTGCCTCAAACACAATGACACTTTTTTGTTTTGACTTCAAAACCCCTCTTCGGTATAATTTTAGTTGTAATTTTAATACAAGTTATTTGAAAAGAAATACATCAAGAGTAAAAGCTACTATGAGTTCAGTAACAACTTAAAATTCAGTGCAAATGCATCTATAGCTATTTCACATAGAACTGCATTTGTCTGATACATGTGTGAATTCATGGACCTCTTGAACTATTGCTGTGGGCCTGAAGAAGTCTATGGCCTCAGGGAATTTCTGGACAAATCCTTGTGGTAATTAGTGCTATTTCCCCAAAATATCTGATTCTCTTCTTCCTAGGTACAAGGTAGGATTGCACTTCCCTGACCCTTTGAGTCATGTAAAGCCAGATGACTTGCATTGGCCGATCAAATGCAAGTGGAAGTGACATGTGCAATTTCCTGGCAGAAGCTTTTAAGAATTGGTAGATGGTTGCCGTTCGCTTTTTCATGTGACACTTACTGGGAAATCTCTGGACAGTAGAGCTTCTCTCAACCAGTCTCTGACTGACAATGACATGGAAGGAAAGCCCCCCAACCACTCTGGCCAACTTAAGATAATTATGGAGCATGAGTTAGAAATAAACCTGTTTTTTGAAGTCATCGAGATGTTAAAGCTGTTTGTTACTGCAGCATAACCTGGCTGATCCTGACTTGCCCAGTCCTTTAGAAGAGTTAGTTATTTGTTCTTTATGCATAGATCCCCTAATCCAGTGTCTCAGCTGCTTATTGCAAAGTAGTATGTATTAGCCAGTTAGTCTAAGATCTTCCTTGTAACCTTCTAGGATTCCCAAATGTATTTTCAGACACTAAACTACCATCTCCTATGGCTCAGGATTTTATTTCTCTTTAGAAATATTCTACCTTAGCCAAAAAGGTTTTCAGTTGCCAACTTAAGTACTTTTCTTTAGTGGACAGAAAGGATGTGGGGAAGAGATAATTTACAACAATAATAAAACATGCTAGACAGAATATAGAGGCCAAAGGGAAGAAGAGAATACTCAAACAACTCAGATGGGATTCAGGTAAATTTGAGAGAGTGGGTTAATCTGGAATCAAGATTTTATCAAGAAGGGTCCGAGCGACACCAGTCCTTCAAACGGAATCAACAGTCTCTGGGTCTCTCATCAGAATTTCTCTAGGCTGCTTCCTTTCTTCCTTCACCCCATCTTCCATTTGGTTAAAACCTCCAGATCCATTGTGGCAGGTCTGGCATTGTCTCTGCATTTACTTAATTATGATATTAGCATTTCTAAAGCCCACATTTACTTAAGACACTTTGCCAGCAGAGAATGGATTTTAATGCTATTCCCAATAGCCTGAGGAGGGGCATGTTTCTTCCCACAGAGAAGCCCGATAGCTATTAAACCAGCATGGCACCGTAGAGTCTCCTGAGCAACTTTGAAAAAATACCAATGTCGGTGTAGCACCCAAAATAAAATAGACCAGACTTTCTGGGGGTATGAGTTTCTGAAAAAAAAAAATCAGTGAAATTAATGTTTTATATAGTTATCTGTAGTCCTGGAAAATAACTGACAATAGTTCTGTTCCTATAAATTTTATATATTTATAACTAACATTGAAGAAAGAATTCTGTCCCAGCTTCTTCAAGTAATCCAAGTTCATCACCAAATTCCTGGACCAAATCTCTCACCTTTATATTATTACTTTGGTGGTCCTTCCTTTATTTTAGGTTATCTATTCCCGCACAATAAATTATCACAAACTTACTGTCTTAAAACAACATACATTTATTATCTTATAGTTTCTATGTATCAGACATCTGGGTTCTGTGTTCAGGATCCCAGAAGAATGCAATCAAGTTGTCAATTGTATTGTTTTCCTTTGTGGAGCTCAGAGCCTTCCTCCAAGCCCACATGCTGGCAGCAGAATTCAGTTCCTTGCTACTATCTCTTGATCGCTCTCATGCAGGGACTGCACTCAACTCCTAGAGACCAGAGCAATGCTTTGCCATGTGGCCCCTCACAGGCCCTCGTACCACATGGCAGCTGACTAGCTCCTCAGGGACAGGAGACTCTCAGTTTTCACCTGATTAAGTCAGGACCACCCAAAATACTCTTGCTTTTCATTAACTCGAAATCAGCTGCTTTGGAATTTTGATTACATCTGGTATTCCTTCATCTTTGTCATATTTTATAGATTAGAAGCAACTCATGGGTCCCATACTCAATGGAAAGGGATTATACAGGGGCTGGCTCACTGGGGGTCATTTTAGTGTGTGTGTGCCACATCATTTTTCAAAATTACTATAATGTTTGGATATTTTCTTAACGTTGTGATGGTTTAAACTAGACGCTATCATAATCATCAACACCATCACTACTGCATCTACATCTTCGTCCAAATGATCCTCTGAATGATGGAGACAACACTGTAAAGATCGATGAGCCCCTCCTTCCTGCCCTGGGTCTGGTTACCTCTGCCCATTGTGTTGGGTTTATGGTCAACAGCTGTGCAGTTCTGCCTCATTTTCAGCCTGTTCCCAATTATGACAGTACCCCTTCCCCCTCCCAGTCTTCTTCAAGCTCATATTTAAGATCCATGTGCAAGAATCAAAGTTGTTTCCTCCAGCTAAGAAGAACTTGCTTGCCTGACCGGATCCTAAGGGACTCCCACATCCAATCGATGTTAGAAATCAATGTAAGCTAAATAACACAATCCTGAAGCAATATTATCTCTTAAAATAACAAAAGGGTGATGGCGACTACTAGGCAAAGAAGAGACTAGTGTATTGCTGCAAGAAAGCCATGGATGAAGATTAGGAAAGATCTCAATGGACAGGTTTGAGACACTAAACAGTAAAAGGGATATTTTTCCTGGTTTCTTTTCTGTCCAAGTTTTCCAACTGTTCTCACACAGAATACAAAGCGAAGGAGGGGAATACGGGATGCTGATTATTTGACATTTTAGTAGCAATCATGAAATAGATTACAGCCACTTCTATGTCCAGCAAATGAGCAGGCAGAGTGAAAATAAAGATAGAGCAATGTGACAGACATACTAGACAGTATGCTAAAGAAATTATCACCTGCAGGAATTTTTTATAAGTTTATAATTTTCTGAGATTCAACATTGATATGTTTTTCTCATTTAGGTTCACCAAGCAATGTCTATTATTAATTCAAATCCTCAATATTGAAGAGGAGATATTTCCCATATGGTTGACATGCTGCTCTGTAGGTTTATAAATTTGGAGGAGTTTTGATTAACACTGACAGAAAACCCTTTGAAAACATATGGCTGTATATATATCATGTCATTTCTAATAAGATGACACATCCTTCTTCACTTGTCCCTAATAAGATGAGTTCAGTTGTATTTAAGAAACATAATCATACTTTGTTGACTTTCCTTTATGGGAGAGAAAAATGGAGTAAAAATAAACTATTTTTTTTTTGTTGCAGCAGACGCTGAAAACATAGCAGATAGTTTGTGGGAATTAAAAAAAAAGAGTGCTATCTCTAAGTACTTTTTATAGACCCAATTAACATGTTGCAAACTTGGAGTGTTTTTTGACATCGCACATTTCCTTCCTGGTGACTCTGGTCCTGCATCCCACCTCACTGACTGGGAGGACCGTCTTTTCTCACCAGGTCTTAGAACTGCTCTCTGCCGTCCTTGCTGATCACAGCTTTCATACCATCTTGGCTCCAAACACATTCTCATCCTTGGTAGCTTACATCTTCAGATGAACAATTATCTTTGTTTCTTGGACTGACTTGTTTCTATTTCTTCTGAAACCCACTGCAATAAATTCATTTTGAGAATTCTGACATGAGCTATTTGAAGTACATTTGAAATACAACAAATACGGAAAGCAAATTAGCAACTTGAACCAAGAATCTAAAAAAAAAAAGTCTAGCCTTTTGACCAAGTAATTCCTGTTTGAGAAATTTACCATAAGGAAGTAATTTAATATGTGAGCAAAAATGTATTATCAAGGATGTTCATAATAGTATTATTTATTACAACAGAAAAGTTCAGGAAAAATGTAAATGGCCAAGAAAATGGAAGATGGTTAAATAAACGTTGAAGAGTCATTACAAATCACATTTAGGCTGTAGGATAATAATAAAAAATTAAAACTGAATTGCTAGAGATTATCTAACCCCAGTACCCAGTCAAATGTATACAATTAGATTTTATAAAAAGCTAAAAAATTATTAACAGCAACTAAATAAGGAATGGGGCATAAATTCATCTTATAATTACTAAAGGTGGCAGCAAGAAAGGGCAGAAAAGGACCCACCGTGCCCCCAACTCAGCACCAAGGAAAGCGAGTGAGTGACATGCTGGGATGGCTTGTTAATAACTTTCAGTTTGAAGAAAAGATTCAGGGAGTGAATAGGTGATCTGGAAAAGAACCTAGGAAAACTCGTTTCCACCTGAATGCTCTATATACCATCCAGATGTCAGCAGAGGAGGGGAGGGAGTTTGCCAAGGCCTACCATTCCCGCTCTGTCAACTTGGGAAACAAGCTAGAATGTAGCATCCCGAGCATACTCAACAGGACCTCAGAAGAAAGAACAGAGCCAGCAAGCCCTTCCTGCATCGCCTCATTCCATTCCATATTGTTAGGCTGAGGTGAAAGAAACAGGCAGGAGAAGAGCAAGTGGGCCCCAGAAAAGCTGGAGAGGTTCTAAAGGAGAAATCACCCACACCATACTGTGGCAGAGAGAAAGTCTGGACAACCATGTGAATGTCCTTTGGAAAAGAGAAGATACAATTTCTCAGCTGTAAGATAAAAAAGATCTTAAGATCTAATGCAAAATATGGTGACTACAGTTGGTAACACTATTATGTAATTGACATTTGCTAAGAGAGTAGACTTTAAATTTCCTCATGAAAAAAAATTAAGATGATGGATATGTTAACTAACTAGATGTTGGGAATCCTTTACACCAAATTTTTTTTTTAAAGGATGGAAGGAAAAAGAGAATGGAACAGAAGATAGATGAGAAATCCAGTCTGGAAGAAAACAACCTAAAGAACAGAGGAATAATTCCAGGGTGTCATGATATAGAAGAACTTAATAGAAGGTCAATAAAACAAAGCAGCAAAATGAGAATAATAAAACAACAGAATGACAATAAAAAGATCAGAGTAATAATTAGAACTTAGAGAACTAAAATAACATTATAATTAAGAAGGAAAAGAATAGATATAAATAAAAATTCAATTGCCAGAATGGAGAAAATCTTGATATCATTATAGTGAATGCAGAGAGAAATAACAAAGAGAGTACAGCAATTAGAAAGAAGATGGAAGATGAAAATATCCAACATGAGGATAATTGGTGTCCCTGAAATGATACTCCAAAAGAATAGAAAAAGTTCTTTTGAGATATAGTAATGAAAAACAAAAATCTTTGAAAGGAACAACCAGATCTGCATATTGAAAAGGCACACTGTGTTCCAGAAGAAAAGCTGATAGATGTGTCCACATGGAGATGTATTTTGGTTAAAATAGCATAAAGAATTCTTCAAGCTTCCAAGGAATAAGCTCAAGCCACCAGCAAAGATGAACCATGAGGCTGGTCTTGGACATGCTATAAACTTTCAGTGTCAAAGGATGATGGAAAATCTGGACAAGAGACTAAGGAAAAGAAAATGATTTTCTAAAATGTTAATCAAGACAATTTATTGTTTAACTATCTAGACAGATGATCTCAAACATGAAAAAAAAAACTAGTGAAATATAGCATCCACAACCCATTTTGAAAAGTATTTCCAACAGTGGAAACTAGCAACTGAGAGATTAATCAAATATAGAATTTAGGCACAGTGGAGCTGTGTTTGCCAAAGACTGGTGACAAATCATGAATCCAGCAACATATAGTCTAAGATCCAAAGTGAGAATATAACTGCACAATAGAATGTATACATCATTAACCTGGAAAAAGTCTATGAGGCAATACAAGCAATGAAACTGGGAGGTTTGGGGAGAGAGTTGGGAAGAAATATAAAAAAGCTAATCTTATCTTCCTAGTAGATGAATAAAATGTATAATTAAAAAACACAGTAACTCCAACCACACAATGTTTTTCATATTTGTTTTACAATAGGAACCAGTAACTCTTATGGTAGTGAAACCTTAATCTGTGGTTTAACAGCTCTTTATTCAATTATAATATGCTAAATCCACTATGTTTACCTGGATTGGATCATAAAAAGTACAGTAGTGAAAAACCTAGTAATATCCAAATAAAATCTGAAGTCCAGATAATAATATTATACCAACATTCATATCTTAGACATGACAAGTGTCCCTTCTCAATTTAAAATGTTAATATTCAGGGAGTTTGGGTGAAGAGCAAGTGGGAACTTTCTGTGCTGTTTGTACATTTTCAATAAATATCAAATTCCAATATAAAGATGTTTCCTTAAAAATGTTATACATCATATCTATGTCTACATCTTTGTGAAGAATGAAGTCTAAGATGGTGTTTATCACAATTAACAGTGGCTGTTTTCAGGTCTTTGGCTTCAGCGTGATTTGTTCCTTTTCTTTTAGATATGTTTTATGTTATTTGAAGTTAACAATAGACAAATACCATTTTTTTTAGCAAATGATATTATTATTCCAAATACTTTAAAGAAACAATATAGTGTTATAGATGAATAGTACTGTGAAGAATGTTTATAATATTTCATGAAAAAATAAAAAGGCATAAAATAAGTATAACAGTCATAATTTTATTTTTACACATCTATTTATGAAAAGAAGGACCAGAAGGAGCTACATTAAGTTATTGCTAGTGTTTGATTCTGGATTGGTAATTTTCACTTTCCTCTTTATGTATTTTCAATTTTTATAATGGTTTAAAGAATGAGTATACATTTATAATAACTGAAAAATAAACATGACCATTTTACTATTATTCAGTGAAGTTGTAACTGGCAGTTGGCGAGTCAACTGGAAAAGTTAATTAAAGCAGTGAATCATAAAATGTGATACATACATACCTTAAAGATTTAATTTTAACCTAAAACATATGGATGTTCATTCATTTGCCACTCTTTTGATGTTGAGCCAATGCTCTTTCTTTGTGTCGGGGTCTGCTGATGCGAGTTCCAAGCAGTCTTTCTTCAAAACCACCCATAATGCATCATCCAGAAGTTCCAGTATTGGTTTCTTTAAGTAAGAATGAGACCTTTAGGACACTTATAAAGCAATTTTTCTACATTTTTACTCTTCCCCTAGTCTTTTATGTACACCTTATTTGACAGCAATTTATTGTAGCAATTTGTCATGATCAAATCTTTCATCCGTTTACATAATGGTTATGTAAATAATAAACATATAATATCTGCATAAACAGTTGCTGGCAAAACTAACATACATAGGTTTGGGAACGCACATGGCTGACTCTCGGTTATCACAACTGTTGGGAATAAAATGTGGGGCTTGCTAGAAAGTAGCCTTAGCTGCAAGCACTCAATGTGCTGTGAGCATCAGTCAGGAGCTTTTACTGAGGAAACCAAGGCCCTTACCTCATCCAACAAGCTGATGACGTTTAGGAAGGTTATGAGAGCTCCTAGAGACAAACACAGAATAGCAGACTCTAATACAAGTCTTGTGACTTTAAGCGTAGCAGGAGGAGGCAAGTGTCAGATTTCTTCTTGATCTGCTATTCTCTCCACTTCTCACACTGGATAGCTACGATATCCTCTTGTGATCCCTTCAACACAGTGTGCAGATGAATGACCAATAGGTCATTTGGGCCTTTTTTAGTTGACCCCACTCTGTAAGCTAGTAAAGGTTCTTGCATTGTGCAGATGAGAAAACTGAGGCATTAAAAAGTGCCCAAGAAGTCTGGCTACTAAATGACAAATCCAGGACACACCCAGATCTATATTCTGAGTCTAGGTCCCTGCTCTAACACTCTACCACAGTGGCCTTCTTTAATGGTACAAAGTTAACGATTAAACAGGAATGTAAAAGTGCACAAAGAAGGTATTTTAGAAATCGTCATTTATATGGTTGATGTAGAACAGCTTTGCTCCCATAATATCTGATAACATTGCCTTACTTTTCCGAGTCTGAAAATCATCAGTTGTACAGAAATCGTGTGAGTGCTATGCCATATATCTCTGTCCTATATAATCAGAAAAATTCATCTCCCTCTTCCTGTTTGGGGCCTGTGCCATAGGAATCCTATCCTCTTTAGGCTATTCGCATCCCAGATGTCCTTCATTTCAAAAGCGGTCTATGCTGATTCCACCATCAGCTTAAGGATGCACAGTGGGTATACCTGCCCCCTTTGTTAAACACCGAATCAGTTCTTCCTAGATTTGCAGCTCCACTCCCTTCTGCATTATAAGTTTCACTGCTTTACCATCTCACCAACTTGTATCAATTTTCATAAACTTCGTTCTCAATATCTTTTCTCCTTTTTACAGCTAAGCTCCCTCAAGGAGCTGTCTCAATCTGATCTCCACTCCCTCACTTTGTCTCCTCTCCTTTCCAGCATTAAAGATCACCAATAGCTGCCATTTTTTCAAATCCAATACTTTTCTTTTCTCATCTCTCTTGACCTTTCAGGAGAAAGTAAACACATTTGACAATTCCTTGCCTCTTGAAATGTCTTCTTCTCCAGGATCCCAAAACATCATATTTTTCAGACTTTCCTTCCACCTCACTGAACCCCCTTTATCTCCTTCCCTAGCTTCTCTTCTGCTCAACCTCTAGATGTTGAGGGACCCTGAAGTTCTGTTCTGCATTTCTTTCTTTTGCCCCTTCCTTTCCCCTGAGCTCTAGATAGGTATATCCATCATCCTACTGGGTATCTCCACTTGAATTGTGCAAGAGATCTGAAACGTAATATACACAAAATGAACTCTTGATTACTCCAGATCAGAATCTACTCACTATCCCATGACTTGTCCAGTGGGTAAATGACACCACAATTCACAAGTTCCTCAAATAAAAAAATCTAGGTGACATCCTTGATTTCTCTGTTTTCCTGAGCCCCAATCACAGTAGTTAATTCTATCAGCTCCATCCGCAAAACATCAAATGAACCCCTGCCTCTCCCTATAGCCAGAGCTCTCTCTTGTTTAGATAAGTATCTTTCAGTATCATTCTCTCCTGATCCGATGTTAATGAGAGGAGATAATGGGATATATTATCTAGTTGGCCCCATAGAATCTGCCATTTCTGAGTTTGTCTCTAGGATATATCTCTAGTTGGCCCCATAACAGCCAAAGGGATCTGTATAAAGCCTAAAGGTAAAGACTAATTTTATGGGCTACCTTGACATTGGTAAAACTGGGAGGACCTCAAAACTCATAATCACAAGTTCCCCTCCCAGCTCTGCTCCTGTGGATAAGATCTACCCAAACAATTCCCCTTATCAAGGGCATCAGGAAGGTCCTGCTTATTCCTGAGTAGCAGGTCTCAGTCCCCTGCCGGCCCTCAGAATAATTCAAACAAATCAATCATGTCCTCCTGCAGAAATCAGGGGACACCTCACCCTCTTGATACTACAATGGCTGCCTTCCACAGCTCCGCTGGTTCACTCCATTCCCAAGTGCTATTCCCATGTGGTCCTGCATGCCATGGGGTGTCCTCTTCCAGGCTGTGAGTGTGTATGACAATAAACTTTAATCTCAGCTGTCCAGTGTTTGGTGTCATGTGTGTCTGGCTATTCTTATAACTCTAGGATGGGAATCCTTTCCTTGCCAACAGTGTAATGAGGTGATTGGAACACCTGGCTGTCACTGAGATCTCATTTCAGATGTTTCTTCACCAAGAGGTTTCTCTTGACCAACCTCTATCCCATTATCCACTCTCATTTCCTACATGGCACTTGTCTCTATCTGAATTATTTTATTTATTTATTTAGCACATATTTAGACTCTGGCACATCCCACTAGCATGTGGACACCCCATCCAACATCAGTAAGTCCCTCAGATCCACTTTAAAGGTATCCTGTGGGCAGACCCTTCTTCCCACCAACCCAGCCTTCATCTGAGCCCAAGCCGTCACCTCTCACTTCTCACCTCTCATCTGGATCATTGCACTCACATTTTCATTGTTTCCCCTGCTTCTACTTCCCTGTTGGCCCCATAATAGCCAAAGGGACCCTTTAAAAGTGTGGGTCAGCTCAGGTCACTTCTCTGCCCAACAGTTTCTTACCACTGCCTCGTGGCTCTCTCCTCACTCAGAATTGATACCCAAGCCTTTATAATCATATCTGAGGTCTGCTCAGTCCAGCCCCTGAGGGAAGGACAGAGTCCCATCTCCCAGCTCACCTCCTGCTGTCTTCCCTTCATCGCTGTGCTCCCAGCACCCTGGTCTGCTTGCTGTTTAGAGCTCTTTCCTTGGCTTGGCTTGTTCCTCTCGGCCAGAAAACCTTCCCCCAGATACCCACGTCATGGCTCGCCACTTCCTTCTGCTCAAACATTACCACGTCAGAGAGTTATCACCCCAAAGAAGCCTATGGTTCCTGTGCTCTTCATTTGTTACCCTACTTTATCCTTCTTAGCATTATCACTTATAGTTTTGCTGATGTGTTTATTCACAATCTATCCTGACAGATTGCAGGGAGGAATAAGGGCTCTCTCTGGCTCACTACTGTGACCTCAGAGTCCTGGACCTTGATTGGGGCTTGAAATATACTTATTTAATTAATAGGTTTTTACTTACTGTTGTATCCCTGGAGCCTCAAATAGCATGTGGAACACAGAAATAATAATAATACTAAAAACAGGTTTTAAATAATAAGAATTAACTAAAACTTACCTATCACTTGTTACGTACAAGACACTGTTCTCAGCTCTAGGTATATGATAGAGGACATGTTTAGGTAAATACCAAATATGTTGTTGAGGACAACAACTCTGTAGGGTAAGTAGTACTATTATCCCTGTGCACATGTTAGGAAAGGGAAGCACACAGAGGAACTTGCTCCAAGTTACAGACATAGTACGTACAGCCATCAGGATTCAAAAGCAGGTGCTCTAACTTCAGAGCATGTGCCGTTAACCACTTAAATAGAAGAGTGACTTATAAAGTGGTTGTCAATAATCTCTCCTCGTGACATCTTCCCTGGGCCCATCTGTGCGTGGGGATTAGATAGCCACTGCTTTTGCCCTACTTACTAGTGGGTAGCAGTAGGAGAAAGCATTAACCAGGACTGTATTATATTAAAGTGCTACTTAAAACATCAATAAATACCACACCAGGACTTGAGGGAAAATTTTAAATAAAGATTACTTATTTTAGTTGCTTACCTAACCCTCAGAAGGGTTAAAAGCCACTGATTTTCAAAAAGGAAACTTCTGTATCCTAATTTATGCGTATCTATCTATCAGCTGTCAGTAGGAATGCAAAGAAAGGTCAACTCTGACTGCACCAATAGGTGTTTCATAAGCTAAACGGTGATAAAGAATTAGACCAGCCAAAAAGCCAACCTCGAAATGGAAATGAATATGCACTTTCAGCAAGCCATTCCTCACAGGATATAAATTATAACCACTCCGCGATCTAGTTTGTGTTCACTCAAGTTTCTCTGTGGGTTTTCATAGCCCTTAGACTATTATGTTTGAAGTAAAAGTTAATAAAAGTCCAGAAAGAAATTTGAAAAGGTATTGGTACCAAGAGATTAATTCAAGAGTTTTTAGAGAAAGTACCCTCCACCTCGAATGACTGGAATGAAAGGGGGGCACCAGCCCATATGTGGTCTTCAGCCCTAAAGCCGAGAAAGGGCCACACAGCACTTTTCGTCGCACCGCGTTGTCCCACAGGGGAAAAAAAGCGCTGCGTTCTGTTTCCAACTCTTCGCAGCAGGTAAAGCACAGTGTATGTGTCCCTTCTCCACCCGGTGAGGCTCTGTGACCTGCAGCCCATCTGGAAAATCAATTTTTCAAAGACAAAATTTTCAGGCCCACAAACGTAAGAGGCAGAAAGCAACTATTTCGACCTTAAAGGCCTGAAGCATATCAGCAGTGTTTGTCAACAGATGCCAAATAGAGTGAGGAGTTGAGACCATCGCCAAGATCATTTCAGCCAAAAGCAACAGTCCTCCCTGAATTCTGAGCACCACTCCTTCCCCCACCAAAAACAAAAACTTCAAAGGCAGAAAAAGATACTGACCAGCATAACTGCCATCATGTACATTGGCTGACTTCATGAGAAACTTGAGGGAACTCAGGGAGACCTGGTCCAGGGACCTAAAGGTCACTAGGATAGCAGCGCTGAATGGTTTCCATGAGGCCCAGCGGAGGTGCCTGAGCGCACACAGGGGCCTTCACTGTGAATAAGGTTGACATTAAAACTGCACCAGGCCTGCCTTAGCACCAGGCAGGTAACCCCAACTAACGAAGGAAGCTTCAATTGAGAGGCAAGACCGGCAATTTTCACTTCCTTCTTTTCTGATACGTAACCAGTGTTCCAACCTGACATGACATTTAAGCCTCACAATACAATATTATGGGAACACAAATACAGCACAGCAAGGATTTTTTGAAGGGGGCTGCTAAGTGACCTGGGAGTTTTAGATCAAGCTGGTTTACAGTTACCTAATTATAGAAAGAAACTTCCATCACTATTCCTTGAGCCTAAAACTTGTCTATATACAGCATTGAGAGAATTTATTGGAGCTTTCCATGTATATAGTGGACAATCCATAAAGGTCTATGGAATTTGAAATAGAGTTAAACAAATACAAATTTGGTTTACGGGGTGGCTCTGCATGTAAAATCTGGGTGACATTCTGAAATCGTTACATAGGGGTTCAGAATTTACATTCTACATTAATGAAATCTGTGAAAATCAGCAAGAGGGAGCTCGGCTTGGCTGGCCTTCCCACTGATTCTAGTATCTCCTGTCCCCCCCAGGTACCACGTGACAGGAGCCACTGCCCTGCCATGTGGACCCCAAGACTGGAGCCAACACTGAGGAAAGCCCAGCTTAGAGGACACTTGTGATGCATCGTGCCACATCTCCAGGATCCACCTGTTTCTAGTGCAACTGTGTTGGACACTCACCTGTCTACTGCAGTGCCCTGTGCCAGGTGTGCCCTGGAAAGCCACCAGGCATAAGCAGGCACAATCCAGAAGTGTAGGGCACCTAATGTCCCTGAGAGCGACCCTCAACCAATGGGAGATGGGAATCTGTCCTAGCTTCCCCCATCCTCCATTTTGGAAAATTCTGTAGAAATTCTGAATTCTACATGGTCGTTCAGAGAGGCCCCCGCAGGACTGAGGCCTAGTTGCCCAGAGCGGCACCCAGTTCATCACTGCAATACCTGTTGGCTTTTTTCCTTGGACTCATTTCTACTTCCGGAGCTTCCTGCCCAAATAAACTACTTGCACTTCAGTCCTTGTCTCAGGCTCTGCTTTCAAGAGAACCCAAATAGACTACCAGCCAAAAGAGGGAAAGCGGGAAAACGCATTCATGAACATACACACCCCAACCCCCGACCCTGCAGCATCTCTCTGAACATTTGTGTCATTTGAGTCAAATTTCCTTCCCGTTTTCTGTTTTACTTGAGACAGGAGGCATTAGGTTTTTCATCACTGGCATCTACAGAAGCCCCAAGTAAGACAAGCAGGCACTTGGACATCTCAAATAATTAGAGTGACACTTTCCCACTAGCTCGTCAGTTGGCAACAGCTCCTATGTCTAGCACTTAGTTAGCATGATGCCTGGCACATACTAGGCTCAAAGAGCATGCACTAAATAAATGAATCTTTATCATGTGCTTTTATTGCTTTTGCTAAGAAAAAGCAAGAGGAAGGCTTGAAATTTTTATCTATCACATGGTGGAGGCTCACATTTAGCAAGTACACAATGGCCATGCTCTAAATTGTTACTCTCCTGAATATCAAGGATCCCCCAGAATTTCCAGCCACCCCCCACCCCCCGAGAAGTCCCTAGAATTCTCCGTGATCCAGCAAATAAAAGGTTAACACCTGGCACCTCAGGGGCTCCAGGACAGCATCTGTTCTGATGGGTCAGTTCCAGCCTTGCCAATTGTATAATATTTTTAATATCACCCTTGCATAAGGCCTAATATTGTCACTCCCTGTGCTCTTTTAAAATTAACCTTCATAAAGCTCGAAAGTAAGGCAGCACAAACTCCTTAACACAAAAGAAACGTTTTTTCCCCCAGACCTACCACACTGCTAAAAATTCAGAGGAAACAGCTTTCTAGATAGTCTCTGCATGAATATTAATATTAGTACAATACGCCTGCAGATGTAGTCTTAGGCTTTTCATCTGGCCACGTGATTCACTGAGAAATCAAATGATCTGCACAACTTTTTCCTTCCTCCTTAATACAGTTCCTCCCGTGAACTGCACTGTGTGATTCTTTCAAATCTTCTTTACCCCACAGCTGGTACTGTTCAATGGATTTTTTTGGCCCAAGAGCAATTCCCATCTGTGTCCCAAGTCCAAAATAATCGCGAAGTTTTAGAGATTATTTTCTTCAGGTATTTTCTCCTTAGTCATCTTCTTTAATTTTCAGAGATGAGGTAGGGCTTCAACTTTGCAAGCCAAGTCTAACTATTGGCCCTTTGGAGGCCACCGTATATTTCCTCTAGACAGTACAGAGAAATGTCACCTCTGGTCCAAAGTCAAGTGATCACACTCAGTTGTGCCCCAGAGGGAATTCTACAACGGGTGTGCCCAGGGACCAATGAAAGCACATAGGGGACGTGGTCCAAGCGTGCCAATGGAAAGCCTCCAGGAAATCGGCAAAAAGGACCACTCTTATGTCTAACCTTCCACAGACAAGGTAGAGAAAACTCAGAATAAGAATGGCTGCATTTTAGACATTTCATCTAAGGAAAGAACTGGGTCCAGTTATCAGGTGCAGGAGGTCCTGCAGAGAAAAACATTCTGCAGGAGATTTTGAGGAAAGCAGGAAGATGGGAGAGAAGAAAATAGGAAGGTGGGGTGGTACTGAAATGGATTTCAACCTCAGAAGCGATAATGCCACAGGCTCACTGGCTTTGTTTCATCCTTATCTACCACTATCTTTCCTCTTTGCAAGAACCTTTTCTTCCCAGGAGCCTCTATAAGTTTCCTATAGCTCCTCTAACAAACCAGCACAATGAAAACAACAAATTTCTTTTCTCCTGGTTGTAGAGACCAGACCTCCAAAATCACTATCACTGGGGCAAAATCGAGGTGTCTGCAGGGCCAGCTGCCTTCAGAGGTTCTAGGGAAGCCTCCATGCTTGTCTTTTCCAACTTCCGGCGGCCACCAGCATCCTGGCGTTCACATCACTCACTCCCAGCTCTGCCTCTGAGGTCCCATGGCTTCACCCGGAAAGACCAGACAAGGCACAGGGGGTAAGACCTCAGAGAGTAGCTTTCAGGCAATACAAATGGGGACAAACCCAACTTCCCTGCTTCTCAGGTGGACAACTCAACGCTACTCTAAATTCTTACCGTACTTAGTGAGATTGAGCACTAGCTGCCCCAGGTTAATACTCTTCACCAGGCCCTCCCTCCCCGTGTCATTCCCCCTGCCCTGGCCAGGCTTCCTCGCATGGCCTCCCATAGAAACTGCGTGCCGGCAAAGCCAGAGTACATGTCTATAGCTGGTGATTCACTACTGTTTTCAGGAAGCAGGACTCAGATGTCATTTACCTTTCCCCTGCCAGCACCGGCTGAGTGGAACTCCAGGATGGGCGGAAACGATCTTCACAAATCCTAACTCAGAACCACGTGGCCTAGGCCTCTGGGGTCACGTGACGCTGCCACTGCGCAGACCAGCCTAGAGCGAGGGTGGGGTGGGGGCGTGAGGATCAAACTCTTTCCCGGCAATATCCTGAAACGGTAATGGTCATATTAAGAATTCAGGACGCTTTCCCCAATTCCTTTCATGGTGGAGGATTTCGCTGTTCCTCCTGAATACAGACCATGATAGTGTTAATCTCATATAAATAGAAAACAGCCCCAAAATGTATAATAATTGCATACATCAGTCCTTTTGTCAACTTTTTGATTTAGCGCAACTTGCCGCAGAGCTGGATTTTATTGTCTTATGATACTACAGTAATCTTTTCTGAGGCTTTCACTTTATTTTGTTACATTTATCTAGCGCGCCAGATTCACACTCCCACAGTAACCATATGGGGAAAAGCCACAAAAGCTGTTAAGTACATTTAATTACTGTTTTGATGAGCTCATATTTTAATTATGTTTATTGATTCTGTGTATATTGAAATAGTTTTAGCGTTTCCAGGAAAAAAAAATGTGGAACCAATATGCAGCAATCACTGAGCATTTTATGACTGTGTGTGTAATTAAAACTTTCATAAACTATTTTTGAAGAACATTTCCCCCCTAATCCTATAGCTGTGATTAACTAGGTTTCTTACTGTGCTTAGGGAAGCTTTGGTTTTTCTTCTATGCAGAAGGAAAATAGGGTTCAGTGCAAAATATGTTTACAGTCAAATATTTCTGACTTAAAATGTCTCCCTTCCAAAACAGCAGAATGCACATATTGTACCTTACACGATTTGCTAAAACACCGCTAACAATGATAAAACACAAATTTAAACTTCCTAACAATTCCATGTTGCCAACGCAAAGATTACTCCAACTGTCAGCTATACATATGTTGTTGCTAAGTGACAGATCACAAAAAAAGAAGAAAGAAAAACTCACAACCCTTCAATGCCTGCCTCCGCCCTTTCCTCATGTCATTTGACATTTTTGCAGTTTTTAGGGAATTTTCATTTGAAAAAATAAAACCACATAAGCTCCACATTTGTTCAGAGAATGAAATTAGCGCCATTTTCATCGTGTACATTTTATTGCTCAGTCTGTCCATGAGAAAATGAGGCAAAAATAGGCAGTTGTCTCTTTAAAAAAGGTGATGCCAGCCCATCTGTCCAGGAACACGGGTTTCCAGCTAAAACAATTCTCCTGCGTCCGTGTTTCTAAAAGCACCAGTCTAGCAGCCACCTATAGCAGGATCACCCGGAGCCTTTGCAAAGCCACCGATTCCTGGGCTCCACCTCAGACCTCTGAATCAGTCTCTAGAGAGGGCCACAGGAATCTGGATTTTAAATACCACTTCTAGGTTATTCTTGTACCCACTAGTGTTTATGAATCACTGACCTGAGAGGCTTCTACTCCCTTTGATATTCTCATTCTAAATTGGACCCTTCGCAGTATACTCCCGAACAATCTTGGCATTGAACTTCCTGCAGACAGGTTGTCCACCAAGAGAGCCGAGCAGGGCTTCTTCATGCCCCCAGTGGCGCTCGACCTACCCCTTTCCCACACAGAACGTGCTTCCCCCCAGGCACGGCCCAGAACGTCTGTCCTCTAGGAACTCACCTCAGAATAAAACTTATCCATCTCTACCAAAACCCTGATTCAGACAACTCTATTCTATTCCTAGGGCTGCCAGAACAAACCATACAAACGGGGCAGCTTAAAACAACAGAAATGCCCTCCTTCAAGTTCTGGAGCTTAGAAGTCTGAAAGCAAGGTAGGGGCAAGGTTGGTGCCTTCTGGAGCCTCTCTGGGTCTGTTCCATGCCTCTCCCCTAGCTCTTGATGGCTGTCAGCTATCCTTGGTTCGCAGACACCTCACTCCAGTCTCTACCTTTTTCATCACCTGATGTTCCCTCTGGGTGTGTCTCTGTACCCAAATTTCCCTCTTCTCATAAGGACACCCATGACTGATTGAGCCCGCCCCACTTTAGTATGACCTCATCCTAACTGGATTACATTGGCAGAGACCCTATTTCCAAATAACATTAACATCACATTCACAGGTTGGGACTTGAACATATCTTTTGAGGGCCATTATTCGTCCCACAGCAGGAAGTGATGCTTCCAGAGGGCAGTCTGATGAACGTGCCCTCCCTCTGCCCTTCTCAAGCCTCCAATATGCCACGTTTTGTCTTTAAACCCAGCCAGCCTATCAGAAAGCTGCTTGCCCAGATCCTGGTGCTTGGGGGCACACAGAAATGCTTTCCTGGTTAATCCTACTGGTCCTTGCTGGTGGGTGCTGGAGTAGAGGAGGGGTACTCCAGATGTGGTCCTTGGATGGGTCCTCCAACTGTGTGCTCACTGGTCCCCAAAGGTGAGGCTGGGGGCTGATTCCTCACTACAGATGGTTGAGAAATACTGGACTCTGGCTACTCTACGTTATTCTGTCCCCCATGAATCTCCTTGGAAGAAGTTTTTTGTTAAGTGCTAATGAGGAACTGGTATGTTTATTCCTCTTCAACAAGTGACCATGTGTCCCTTTTCCATCTGACTCTCAGAATCTTAATTCACATAATAAGATAGGCAGGGCAGATAATTAAAGGAAGAGTCTGAGTCTCTGGCAATGGGAGTAAGGTGTAGGGAGGGTAAGGGATGCAGACTGTCAAAATAGAAAGCACATAACGCATCAGCAAACAGTCATAGTCTCATTTTTTAAAATAGTCATTATGAAAAATGTCAAACATACACAAAAATGGAAAGGTATAATGAATCCTCCTACACCCATCATTCAGATTTTAAAAGTATCACCATTTTGCTAATCTTACTTACCTACCTTGTTTTTTATTTTTGCTTGTGTATTTTAAAGTAAATCTCAGACACCTGTGGTTTTACAGGTTAGTATACCATTATCATACCTAACAAAATTAACAATAACTCCTTAATATCCTCTAATACTTAATGCACATTCAGAATTTCCAAATCCCAAACCCTAATTGTTTTTACAGTTGGACTGTAAAGTCCACACCTGGTGTTTGGTAGTTACAGCTCTTAACTCCTTTTCTTTCAGTGATAATCTCTCCTCCCATCAATTTGTGAAACAGGCTAAAAAATATTCTTTTAAACACCATGTAGAGCTGTAGTTACACAAAAGGTAACTACAGCTGCCTTCATCCCAAGGCTGCCATTTTCCTCTCTGACATAATCTTTTAGGGCCCAGATATTTGTATTCCATTTTTCTCCTGGATTTGACTTCCTGTTTTCATTTCTACTTTCCCTGGTTCAGATTTTTAAATTTGATTTTTTTAGGTTACCAGTTTATTATATGTGTTTTTGCCATAAGCCCTCCATCCCTGACAGGATGATTTGGAATATAAATAATTTGAATTACATTAGTAAGTAAGATGAACTCAACATTCTCTTTCTAAGGGTGTTTGAGCTAACAAAGTTCCCAGTAAGTTGAATCTCAGCGTTTAAAAGTTAGAGACAGTAACTAGATTCTGGAATTTGGCACATAGGCATGAATTCAGCTGTGTTTGATCTAAAATTCTACCAAACTGTGCTTGATATAAAATTCTACTGAAAGCCACAGAGGTGGGGTAAAGACCCAAGACCTCACTCAGTTTTTATGGCATTTACTGAAGATCTTCATCTAGTATTAAGCAGGAAAAAAATAAAACAATGAAATAAAAACAAAGCAAAAGCAAAACAAGACTTTTTAGCAAAACTTCTCTGACATTTCTTACTTTGAGGAAACTTAAGGGAAATTTCCAAACCAACATAGAGCCCATTTGCTAAAGGGTTAACAACTGTAGGTGCACAGAAAGAACTTCCTTATGAAAAGATTTATCACCTTCTTTCTCTCTGGATTCATATGTAACGTGTATACGTCAGACAACAGCTTATGATTTGCTCGTAGGGAAACAGCAATTAGCACATGCATTATTTTGACCACAAGAGTTCACTGGGCTCCCGCCGTGTGCTTGGCATTATCCTAGCTTTTGTGGGGGATTTGAAAAAGTATGAGGCAGTTTCTGCTGTCAAGGAGTTGAGAATCCAGTTGAAGAGTGGAAAGTAGCACATGCAGAGACAGTATTGGCTGGGCAGTGAGGGGTTAGGCAAGAGCAGTACCTAAGGATTTCTACGCACTGCTGCCGTGGTATCTCCTGCCTTCCTTCCCCACCCTCTGGTCCGTCCCTGATAAGCTCCACAGCGGCTCCTCCGGAAATGAAGCTTCCTCCTCTCCTCCCACAGCCTCAGGACTCCTTCCTCTGCAGGCGTCTTGTTCAGAATGAAATGCAAACTCTCCCACTTGACATTAAAACTCCTCCTCAGTTTCATCCCGATTTATCCCTCCAGCTTCGCCTCCTATGTCCTCCTTTCTTTCCCTAAACCATAAGCATGCACACGCATACATACATACACATAGAAACACAGACTTTACATTTCCTGAAATACCTCCTCCAAGATTCTCACGCTTTCCTCTTTCTGAACGGAGACCATTCTAGTCTAAGAAACAAAACAACTCTGGTCCCAAACAGTCCCGAATATGAATTTTCACCATTTATGGGCTGTGTGACTTTAGGAAATTCATTTAGATCCTCTCAGCTTGTTTGCCTATCTATAGGATGAGGATAGAAATAGTACTCACTCTCAGAGACCATGAGACAAGACGTTTGTAACGTTGCCTACTGTGTGGTCACTTTTGGCTCTCAACTCGATAACCGATTTGATTCATTTGGACTAATTTTTTCAACCCCACCCATCCACCTCTCTGGGTGAAAGTTCAGGAGCCTACCTCGAAGAATGAGGAAGGATCACAGTACTAAGGAGACAGAGGCGATGACCAAGTCAGGGACCCTGGGAACAAGACAGAGGCCAAGACATCAGACTGGGCATGGAGTAGGAACCAGGATGGTGAGGTGGGTGGCTTACAGCCACCGCCTCAGCTGCTGGTCTCCCTCTTTCCTGGCCCCCTGACTCCTGTCTGCCCCTCATCCTTCTCCCCTGATCTCAGATGGGCCCATCTGAGATGACCCAGAGCAATGTCACCCAGTACACCATGCTCACTCAGGGCTTGACTGAGGCTGGTGACAGTCACTGTGCCACTTGACTCCAGCTCTTTAAAAGTCTGGTTAGATGGTTGTGGTTCCAGTGGTGTCTGCACAGTGCACTGCCTGGAGTAACCAGCAAAGACCAGCTCAGGGTGCTGGTCAGGGATCCAGTTCCAAGTTTTCTATAAGTTTTCTGACTGCCATCAGCGTAAAGAGTAAAAGGCAACAACACTGAAAGGCTTGAGGGTCGAGACAGAGAAGAGAAGGTAGGAAAGTCAGCCAAGAAATTGAATACTTACTGAATAACTATTCTGTGCTCAAAGATGAAATACTACTCCCTCTCCCACAAAAGTACTCTTTGGGTTCTTTGTATCAGTATGTATCCTAGACACAGCAAACGTAGTATAGACACTAAGTGTGCTGGGCAACTCTCCTTCAGTGGCCTGGTTTCGAGAATCCTCTTTCTGATAATGGCTAATATGCTTATGCTCAGACATAGGGCCTCTTTTACAAATGATGAAGCCATGAGAAACGGAATCCAGGGGAGCACTAGCCCATGGCCCTGGATGGGTGATGGTGCCCGAATTGGGACATGCAGAAGTAGAATTAGTGTTGAGCCAGAAGAGAACCACAGATCTCTGTGTTGCACAGCCTTGCTCCTGTTCTAAAGTCATTTTCCTTCCATAGGGCATCCAGTCAGGGCCAAATTTGGCCAAAGAGCAGCCAAATTTCTCCCCAATACACTTGGCCAGTGTCATTCATATAAATCTATTCTGCTCATCAGAAAGAAACCAGGGCTCAGGGAATATGTTCCTCTCAATAGTGAACATTTTTCTATAATAAACAAAGCAGCTCCATTTCTTGAGCACAAAATATGCCAAGCCCAATACTGAGAGTCTTACATCATCGCATTTAGGTCTAATAACAGTACTATCATATTATATTATAGTGTATTATGTTATATTACATTATATTATTTATATTATATTTATTATATGATGTTCAGGGGAAAACTGTTATTATCAACATTTTACAGATGAAAAAGCCAGGTTCATGGAGGTTAAGTAAATGACACACAGATAGCAAAAGGAAGAACTGAGGTTTCAAACTACACTGTAAGCTCCTTTGAAGGATAAGTTCCACGAGTTCTATGTGTTCACCTGCCTGGCCTCTGGGTCCAACAACTTGCCACTGCTTCTGCTACTCATGACATTGTCAGCACCACTGGGTGTCACCTGCCTCTGCCAGTGGCTGCCCCCAACACCAGCACTCTGGCTATGGGGAGGGTGTCCTGCCTTCCCTTTCAGAGTTATTTCCCAAGTGTGACCCAAGCTGTGTTAGCTTCCAAAAGCTTCAGAAAAAAGTACCAAAGAGGGCTTGGCTTAAACAACAGAAATGTATCATCTCCTGGTTCTGGAGGCTAGACCACTGAGACCAGGGAGTCTGCAGGGTTGGCTTCTTCTGAGGCCTCTCTCCTGGGCATGGGTGCCTTGTCTCCTTCCTGTGTCCTCACCTGGCTGTCCCTCTGTGCATGTCTGTGTCCTGATCTCTTCCTGTAAGGACACCAGTCACAGTGGATTAGGGCCACCACGTGACCTCTAACATTCCGAGGAACTGGAATGAATGAATTTTGGAGGAGCACAATTCAGCTTATAACATAGGCCCTTCCCATAATTTATACAACATAACTGCTACCATTTCACAACTTTTAATATGACTTCACTTAGAGTTTGGAGAAAATGGAAGAAAGCACCACTTATAACCATTCCTGCATAGGGGTGCTTTCCAAATTCACAAATCTAGATGAAACCCCTAGCTACTTGAAGGACATTAGCTTGCTGAGCTTCCAATCTGCCTACACTTGGCAGCAGCCTCTTTCTTTCCATTGAAATAAAAAATCACATCTGCACCATAGTCCAGATCCAACCAGAAAAGCCCAGAGGGAGAAAGATGTTTCTCTGTCTCTTTGGTCTAATGCCATTTCTCCAGTCCTCCCTTCCTCTTCCAGGAGCAGCCTCTTCCACCGTGACTGAGCCTGTGAATATTGCCTGATGGAAAAAACACACACTCCACCCAGAAGAGAGTGATCTTTTCCTGCAGCTCCTAGCTGGACAGTTTTATTAGAAAATAGTAGTCCAATATCAGTATATTTCCCAGAGTCTAGACTATTGACTCTTAAAAACACATGATAGTGTGCTGGAACAGGCAGAAACTGCTGAATGTCCCTCAAAGTTTTCTAATCTCCCTTCCTTAGTGCAGAGACATGTCTCAACCTCCCTTGTACCTAGGTCAGACCATATGACTGATTGTCACCAGTGGAATGAATGGGAGTGGAATGAATAAATGGCCACTGTGGTCCAGGTTAAGGTGTATGCATGTCTTCTCCATCATCTTTCCCTACTGACTGTTTGGACGTGAAGCACTTCAAGACCCTAGCAAAGGATAGAGACAAAACACAGAAGGAGTCTGGGTCCCTAAATCATCATGTAGAATGTCAAGTGCCAATTAAAAATTGGTTAATTGACAGGATTGTTATGTAAGTAAGAAATCAACTTGGGTTGAGTTAAGCTGCTGAAAATCAGGGTTGTATTGGTTATAGCAGTTATCATTTACTCTAATGAACTTAACCACTAACAGGACAACCAGGGGGAACTTCATTAACTTATATCCAGTTTCTTTTTTTGATGCTCCCATCATCAAGACAACCAACTCAAACATCCCCCATGTACTCATGCATGTCTTCAGCCATGATAGCCTGTGAGCTTCCCAGGATACACACATCTCCCCAAACAAGCCATAGTGAAAGGTACATTCCTTCTGTGAAAAGAAACATAGCTCAGAGAGATGTTACTATGCCAGTTGAAGTCAACATTTAATGTCTGAGGAAAATTAACCTGCTTATATATTTTTAAAATTGTTTTATTTTGTTTTGCTTTTCTTTTTGCCATCAGTGTTTCAAAAATCTTGCTGTGGACTGAATGTTTGTGTGTCCCCCCCTCCCCCCAAGTCGTATATTAAAGCCCAACCCCAAATATGATGATATTTGGAGATGGGGCTTTTGGGAGGTTGAGATGAAGTCATTGGGGTGGAGTCCCATGATGGCATCAAAGCCCTCATAAGAAGAGAAAAAGACTAGAACTCTCTCTTTCTCTCTCTCTCTCTCTACCATGTGAAAACAGCAAAAAAGTGGCCATCTGCAGGCCAAGAAGGGGGCTCTCACCAGGAACCTAACCTCTGGCACCTTGATCTTGGACTTTACAAGGCTCCAGACAATCTGGCCCATAGGAAATAAATATCTGCTATGACTGAGAGAAACAAATGTCTGTCGTGTAAGCCACCCAGTCTATGAAATCTTGTTGCAGCAGCCTGAGGTGACTAACACAAATCTTAAAATGAAATCTCAACAGAGCTCTGATTCATTCTGTTCCCAATGATGTTCTCATCCTGGTGGTTTCTCCCCCCACTGGGTGGTGAGTGCCTTAGTTCTCTATGGCTGTTGTAAGCAATTATAGCAAACTTAGTGGCTTAAACAACAAATTTATCACCTTAAGTTCTGGAAGTCAGAGGCCTACAAGGATCTCACGGGAATAAAACTAAGTCATTGGCAGAGCTTTTGGGAGGCTCTAGGGAAAATCTGTTCCCTCACCTTTTCTACCTTCAAAAGGTTGCCTGCATTCCTTGGC
Source organism: Smutsia gigantea (assembly GCA_032199065.1). Taxonomy (NCBI): domain Eukaryota; kingdom Metazoa; phylum Chordata; class Mammalia; order Pholidota; family Manidae; genus Smutsia; species Smutsia gigantea. The sequence goes on from JAVSCE010006607.1 coordinate 169,199, forward strand.
TTGTGGCCCCTTCCTCCATCTTCAAAACCAGCAATGTTGGGCCAAGTCCTTCTCACGCTGCATCTCTCTGGTTCTCTGCAGCCAGGAAAGGTTCTCTGCTTTTAAGAACTCCTGTGGTTAAATTAGGCCCAACTGGATAATCCAAGATAATCAGCACATCTCAAGGTCTTTAACTTTAATAGCATCTGCAAAATTCCTGTGTCACACAAGGTAACACATTCACAGGCTGTAAGGATTTGGACACGCACATCTCTGGGGTGTAGCTGTTGCCCATTACAGTGAGGCTGTACACCCTCACACCCTCCTGAGACAGTTTGCAAAACAAAACCCTCCTGCATCCGTCTGAAAAGGTGTACTTCTTCCCCTGAGTCAGTGTTTGTACCTCAGTGTTCCACAGAACCTCTAGTCCCACTTCAATGTTTGTGGCAAGTGGAGACAGAATCCATGGAATCAAATACGCCACACGGTCTCTCACAGAGACTGAAAGAGACTTGGGCTGGGCTTAGGAAGCATGGCCTGGAAAAAGGAAGGCAGATCCTGGGAAGTAGGCTTTGGGTTGACTTCAGGACTGATAGCTGCCTTTCCTCATTTGTAAGAGTAAGAGGCAGAAAAGGTTCATTCAGTGCCTCCCGGGCCCCCTTTAGCCTCCACTTGCTCCAGAGTCCTGGCGCGGGCGTTTCTGCTCAACTCTCCTCTTATTTCTTGGTCCCTTCCTACCTCTCCTTCCGTTGCCTGCTGCTATGGAAACGTGTCTTCAGGGTCCTGCCTCTATCATTCTATTCTCATCTTTCATTGCTCAGTTCTTTCTTAAACTCGCCTTCTGCCATAGACTTCAATATCATCCTCTGGATTCATTCCTTGCATTTTTGTTTTCAGAACCACCCCTGGGAGTTAGACATTCACTCATTTCAGGTGCCTGGCTCATTTGAGACATGATCCCTCTATAATTGTAATATGCCTGGGCTTGCGCTTTCCGTATGATTAATCAAGTTATGACCCCGGCAATGCAGGCCTGTTCCAAACTTTTATAAGATGACTGGGAGTTCCAATGCTATTCGGGGAAAGATATAAATAGGAATTGTTCATTTAAAAGTCCTCCCAGGTGTTGAAAAGCAATCACCCGGTAACACCAAGGTACAGTATTAATATTTTTTCCAGAAAGACTCTGTTTCTACTAGCAGATTTGCAGATTTCGTACTTTGCAAAGCTGGATGGCAGCCTTCGTATGCCCATCAATCAACACTTATCTTTCAAACAGCCTCTGAACCTGGGTCAGTGGAAAATTAATTTCATAATAGAGCTAGAGCTTTCTTCTTGGGAATTTGAGATGTTCGTTCATTGCCAAAGGCACAGGGCTCCACAAGATAGCCCCTAGTGTAATAGATCCTACTTCATAAATGTGAGGTCAGGGCCATCCTTGAGAGTTTGGGGAGCCATTTCCAAAGTGGTGTGGCTAAGGGCCACCATGGTGTCTTCTTTGGGGGATCGCCCCCAGGCCTAGCAAAGCGCAGTGACTCAGCACCGGTACCCTTACCCGACTCTCCCTATCAGCAGCTTCCCATGTGAGAGTCTTTCTTTCACTATTCACTGAGAGCCTACATGTGCTCAAGATGATCAATATCTTGAGCATTTGCTCAGCAATTCCTATGGCTTTTGCCCTGGAATGTCCCCATGTTCACCTCCCGTCTACTACCTGGCCTCCTCGACTTGCAGCTCCAGATGTTCCAGTAAATTAAATCAACTAGCTGCCCCCAGCCACCCGAGTGGTCTCCCCAAGACACTCATGGGATAAAATCAGCTTAAACTCTGAGGGTTCCCCTGTAGCTTACCTGATAATATCAAAACTCCTGAACATGGTTCCTCCCTCCTGCACATCTGGTCTCACCTGCTCACAACACCCATCTTAAGCTGCCTGCTAGAACTCTAGAGTTAAGCAGTAAGAAAAACTTACCTTGCCTTCATAGACCAGGCATTTTTACACCTACCTGGCCTTTGCCTTTACTATTTGCCCTACCTGAGAAATCTTTGCCCTCTTTTCTCCCTTTAGATTCTGGCCAGCCTTCAATACTAAATTCAAATATCACCTCCTCTGTCCATGTGGAAGAGGAAAATGAGCAGTGGATTGCAAGACAGAAGCCCTAGCTTCAAGTCCAGTTTTGTTATTTCCCAATATATCCAGGCTGATTTCAATACATACTGGTTTGGAAAGCTGGATGAGGTGATCTGGCTGCTTCATAGGATAGTGTCTATGTTTCTGTCTATTTTCAACGCCCCTCAATCCACCTTCCTAAACTCTCCATAACCCCATACCTGGGAAATTATTCCTAGAAATAAAAAGTCCAGTATTCTTATTATGAGATTCTTTGTACACACACACACACACACACACACACACACACACACACACACGCACACATACGCAGAAACCAAGTACGTGTTGATCAATGGCAGAATAGTTGAATGAAGAGTAGAACCATAGAATATTATACAATCACTAGGAAACAGAGAGTTACATGTATTACAATTTGATTTGAAGAGATTTCTGGATTATATTGTCAAGTAAAGGGAAATAAAAGCCACACACTAACAGATATATGTAAAAAATATGACTGAATTTTAGGAAAGGAATGAGTCTCCCATCTCTGCTCCACAGGTTTGTATTGATTAGAGAAGCATCAAGAAAGATATAGAGGCTGCACATCAATTTCTGCACTAAAAATTCAGAAGCAGGATGGTCAGGGGGCCTGGAAAAGAGAAGTAAACCAAAAATGAGTTGGTTTTTTTTTTTAAAAGGTCACTGTTTTTTTTTTAAAGCACATACTCCCCGTTTACATAATATTGTATTTCTGGGCATGTTTCTCTTCAGTGGTGAGTGATAGAGTGGCCACCAAAACAGGGGTGGTGGTTATCCGGGAGGGCAGGCGTGCAGGTGGTTTTTGCTTTGTACCATTACCCTTTTCTGTTTGCCTTGATTTCAGTGAGTGTGCATTGGTTGTGATCAAAGTAACAATGATGGTTAAAGGAGAGGGACATTTCCTCTGAGTTCTCAGGGATTTACATCTACTAATACATCTGCGACTCACAACTGACACAGTAAGACATCAGTACCATTACTGCTCCCTGTTTTAAAATGAGGGACAAAGGTACAGAAAAGCCCACTAACTTGCCCAAGTCACAATGCTCATACATGGCAATGCCAGTCTGGATCCAGACTTAACCACTGGGCAAAACTGCCTCACTAATTAGCAAAAGGCACTAATGCCTTCATGCTGGGAAACTGAAGGCACTCCCTTCTTGGTGCTTTACCAGGCCATGGGCCTTTCAGGACCTGTCACTGCAGCCCACCTGCCAGGCTCCTCTGAGTTGCCAGAGGGCTGTTTCACTGGCTTTCTCATCCTCCCATCCTGGCCTTGGGCAGAGAGCTGGTTCCCAGTGAAAGTTTACTTAAGGAGGATTGCTGATCCTCACTCTCTCTTTCCAAAACCCTGATGAAGCTGGGGAAAGTGTTTGAAACAAAATATCTCTTGGTTTATGAGAGTTCATGTACACACGGGGTGAAAAAAAAAACTCATTTCTAATATGTACTTTATTAAAATTATTACTGCATTTTAAATTGCATTATGAAGACTGAATCCAAGACCAGAGAAAGCTATTAAGCCTTTATATAAACTGGAAGTTGTTATGTTAAAAATGTACCTTCTGTATAAAATACACCCCAAATTAGACCTGCCAGAGAAATGGACGATTTTATAATTATCGTTCATGCTGAGGGAAAACTGACAGACTGCAGCTCCTGCTTGCTCGGGGGCCATGTTCCATACTGCAAACTTTCAGCCATGCTCTTGCAAGTCATAATTAACATTAAAAGGAGCCTAAAATCATCACAGTTTATATGGTGATGAATTAGTATGGAAACCCATGAGTAGCTCACCACAAATATTAGGTGGAATCATATTCTGTATTAGTCATTGAATAATGTGCCCATTAGAAAGACGCTTGGAATAAACTGGAATTCTGTCCTCATCATTTCATGAGCTGCAGCAAGTTGAAACAGTCAAGCCAATGTGCAGGTCAGCCTCTTGCAGAGTTTTTTTAACACTGTCCTGGGATCTTCATCAACTGCTCATTTTCAAATAAAGTCGTTAGTGAAAGCTTTCTTTATCAGCAATCATTAAGAAACTGCAGTTGGAGTTTCTGATGCACTTTTGCTAAATTTTGTGTGTTTTCATCTTTTCTTAAGAACTTCTTGCATTTCTTATTTTTATATTTTGGTTCAAGTAGGAATTACTTCCAGATCATCTCTTTTCTATATCCCTTTGTAGTAGTCAGGGTTCCCCAAAGAAACAGAACTAACAGTATATATATAAACACACATGCACGCACACACACATATGTATAGAAAGAGAGAATTCGCTGGCAGAACTGACTTTTCCTCAAGGGATCTCAATCTTTTTCCTCTCAAGGTCTTCAATTAATTAGATGAGGTCCACCCACACTATGGATAATAATCTGTTTTTTCAAAGTCTACCAATTTAAATGTTAATTTCATTAAAAAAAATACCTCTACAGCAACATCTAGACTAATGTTTGACAGAACATATGGGTACCATGGCCTGGCTAACTTGACACATAAAGTCAATCATCACACTCTCCAATCTTGCAATCTCAGGTCCTAAAATCCTTGGTATTTCTGAGTACTTTTCCTTCTCAATCCCTATACCCAATCTATTACCCCATATCATCCCTTCTTCATCACTTTCCTCTCCAATTTGTTCTCATGGCTGGGAAATTATTGGAAGGCTGGACTCAGCTCGGATTGTCATCTGGAGTTCTACACATGGTTTCTTCAGCATGTTGGTCTCAGGATAGTCAAATCTCTTACATGGGGTCTCAGGGCAACCACAGAGAGTGTTCTGGGCGGCCTAGGCAGAAGCTGCAAGGCTTCTTATGACAACCTGAGATGTCTCAGAATAACTTTAAACACCTTCTTAGAACTTTAGTCCAGACTCAAGGAAGAGAGAATTAGTTTCCATCTGTCAGTGGAAGGATTGGCAAAGAATTTGGAGGCATCTTTAATTGAGCACAGTCACTGGCTATATTATGTTTACAAGTCTCAGCTACTCTGTAGCTAAGTGTTGTCATATATAAAACAGTAAAAAATAATACTATGCTGAGTATGAAATGCATCTCAATTTCAGAAATGCTAAAATGCAATATAAACACTTGGGTGTTGCCTTTCTTTGGTAATAATAACTCATGCTTTATGAGTGTTTGCATGTTATGCCCTGAGGAAGTCTGTTACCTGCAGTATTGAATTGACCCCTCAAGATTACTTTATAGATCATTATCTGTTCCACAGGTAAGGAAAACAGGCCCTAAGAGCTTAAATAATTGGCCTGAGGTTACTATATTAGATTTTTATTGCAGTGTAAAAAAATACCACAGACTAAGAGGTTTGAAACAGCATACATCGATTACCTCAGTTTCCTTGGGTCAAGAGTCTAGGTATGAGTTCTCTGCCCAGGGTTTGATTGGATTGAAATCAAGATGTCAACCAGGACTGCAGTCTCATCTGGGGCTCAGGGGCCTCTTCCAATTTCATTGGTTGCTTGGAGAATTCAGGATCTTGTGGTTGTAGAACTGCTTCCTTGCTGGCTATCAGCCAAGGGCCACTCCTAGCTCCTGGATCCCACCCCAGGTCCTGTGCAGGAAATTCACCACATGGCCATTTGCTTCTATAAGTTCAGGGAAAGAATCTCTCTTACTTCGAAACTCCCTTTCAGAGAAGGTCTGGACTCTTCTTTAAAGGGCTCACCTGATTAAAGACCCACCCAGAATAATCTCTTTTGTATTAACTAAAAGTTAGCTGATTAAGGGATATAATTGTATCTGCAAAAAGCCCTTCACTTACGCCATATAATACAAATTCCTCCTGGGAGTGAAATGCCATTATACTCACAGTCATGCCCATACTTCAAGGGAAGGGAGACTTTACAACACAAGTATACCTGGAGGCCGGAGTCTTGGGAGATGTGGTGAAATTCTGCCCACCACGGTCACCCAGCAGGAAGTGGCATCTCTGTGACATGAAGCCTGGTACACTCAACACCAAGGGCTGGGTTCATAAACACTCTGGAATACCTAAACAATGAAAGAATGATTCTGAAAGCACGTTGCCGGCTGCAAAGGGCTAGGGGTTGGAAGTACTGCTTCCCACCCACCAGGGTTGGGCTTGAGTCCCTCCTCCACCTCCATCCAGGCTCCAAAGACCTTATTGATCTCTGGAGTTTTCCCGCTGTTCCCTGCTTTCTCTGAACTTTGTTTCCCTTGGCTAGTTACCTTCGTGCCAGTAGTTCCTTCATTGTCAATTTGGTTTCCTCCTATGTCTGTGTGGTGGGCTAATGACCCCCAAAGATATGAGGCCCTTACCCCTGGAATCTCTAAATGATACCTTATTTGGAAAGAAGGAGCTTGCATATATGATTAAATTAAGAATCTTGAGATGGGGACATCTTCCTGGATTATCCAGGTGGGCTCAGTGTAATCACAGGTATCCTTACAGAGGGAGGACTTGATGTGCCAGAAGAAAGTAACACAAAAGCAGCACAGAGATAGATTTGAGATTCTGGCCTTGGAAACTAGAGGGATGTGACCACAAGCCAAGGAATGCTGGCAGCACCCGAAGCTGGACAAGGCCTGGAACTGATTGTCTCCTGGAGCCACTGGGGGAGCAGAGCTCTGCTGACATGTTGATTTTAGCCCACTCATACTGCTTTGAGACTGCTGGCCCCCAGAACTGTGAGACAATAAATATCTGTTGTTTCCAGCCATCAACTTTGTGATAATTAGTTCAAGCAGCTACAGGAAACTAATATAGTCTGTCAAGGCCTGGAGAGATCTCCTAGCATATTGGGTAGTCATTAAAAATATCCAACAAATGTTCTCTGAAAAGCAAGGTTAAAAATAAAAATTGTTGGTTTCATGAGAACAGCTACATAAAATTTAGAGAAAAGAGATGAAAAAGAAGAGAAGTAGTACTAGAGCTGATAATGGTTTTTTTTTTTTTCAAAAATCTACTGAACAGTATTACTTCTGTACTGGGAAACTTTAACTTTTTTAAGAGAAGGTGCTTCTTGTAGCTTTTGAAATGCTACCCACTTCTTATGTTATTATCTTGGGCAATATCAAGGGTCCTGGAGGTCTGGACTTTTCATTATAAATTGTGTTAAACTGTGACAGGGACTGTCTGTCTTGCTCACTGCCATACCCAATGTTCCTGGGACAGTGCCTGCACATTCGTTGACTGACAATGAGTAGTTGGACAGAGTTTGAGGCCCTGTGCACAGTACTTACTTGCTTTGAACAACAGAGTTAAGTAGAACGCCTTGCATAGAGCTGGTTTGCAAACAGAAGGTACTCAGTGTTGGCTGGATTAAGCAGAATGGCAGGAGATTACCCTGGGCAAGGAAGGAGGGCATGTGCAAACCTGCCATGAGAGGTAACTGGGATATTGGCCATATCTTCCCAGATTAGAAAGTCAGTGTCTTAGTCCATTCGGGCTGCTATGACAAAATATCATATACTGAGTGGCTTATAAACAACAGAAACTTATTTCTCCAAGCTCTGGAGGCTGGGAAGTTCAAGATCAAGGCCCAGGCTGATTCTGTGCCCGGTGAAAGCCTGCTTGCTGGTTCCTGGAAAGCTATTTTCTCACTGTGTCCTCACATGGCAGAAGGGACAAGGGATTTTCTGGAATCCCTTTCTTAAGGGCACTAATCCCATTTCATGAGGGCTCCACCCTCATGTCCTCATCACTCCCAAAGGCCTCACCTCCAAATACTATCACACTGGGGATAAGGTTTCAACATATACATTTTGGGGGGACACAAACATTTAGCTTGGCATAATCAAGGAAAATTATTTTAATGGGGGGCAGAAGGGATCCTTCCTTGATGCTTAAAACTCACCCCAGTGCTGAGGGAATATGTGTGTAAAGATGCAAAGGAACCTCCTCCTGCCCCAGCTCTCTCTGTAGATTAAAGACTGGGTGCCCACAGAGGGACTGCTGGGTAAACCCAAGGCCTGAAATTAATGAAGGAATAAATGGCCAGAATTTTGAAGGGAGTTTTATCAACCAGATGTGGGTCATGAGCACGCCTGTCTGTTCTCCTGTTACAGCCCCGGCACATACCTTAAGGAAGACACCACAGATACTTGCCAAATCAGTGAATGAATGGAAGTCCAAGAAGCCACATGAGCAGTGACAGGAAGGAGCAGTCTCCCTCCAGCCACTTTCCTACCCACAGGGCACAGGTACCCACACATCCTGGGGTTCCCAGAGGCACAAGGAGCTGCAGGGCAGGGGAACAGAGCAGCTGAAGGCTGAGGCCATGTCCCCCACAGCCATCCACCTCAGGGAGGAAAACGCTGACCCAGAGGGAGTAAGGATTACAAATGGAAAAGGGAGAAATTCTGCTGTAGGGACTTCGACTCCTGACTCCTTCAACTTCTAAGAAGACAAAGGCACTCAAACAAACAAAACTCCCTAGATGTCTGCGCAGATTTCTGAGCCCCCAAGGAGTACACATTGTGAAATAATCATTTTTCCCTCCAATTTTGGTAGAATTAAGCTCAAAGCATGGTAGCAGCTTCAGAAAACTCAAAGCAAGGTAGAAAGGGACTCCGTCTGGCACGTGCTTAGATGTCGTCCCTGAAGTGCCAGAACTGTGATACCAGGTCATGATGTGTTGGTGCAAAAGGGCTAAATGCTCTTGGTTGTTACTTGGGCTTGTGTGTACGCATGCATTTCTTTGTTCTGTTCTGTTTTTGTCCTGTTTGCCCTCAGGTAACATACTATCAAAAGAGCTGATAGTACCTGGAGGTCCCTTTTTTCTCCCAGGAAACTTGGAGCAAGTCACGGGAGGGAAAGAGAAAGAAAAGGTAGGTAGGTAGAAATCAGAGAAACTACACAGCATGGTTGGCGGAGGGGTCTCAGCTTGGAGGGCAACCTGATAGTGAAGCTGGATTCTCTGTCTGTAGATGTACTAAATTAACAGCCATGAAAAGAATCCTCCCCAGACACAAAAGTACACTTGTTTTCAGATTAATGTATCCTGAATGTGAGCTTTCCAGCCCCTTCTCTGAAGGAGCCAGCATGTGCTTGCTTCAGGCAGAGGCTGCGCCTCAGTGGTATTCACTCTTAAAAGTATTTGCTTGCAGAGGCGACCTGACCACTTGCTCATTAATACACTGAAGGACTGTTCTCCCCTAATATCTCATGATACAAATTCACAAAGACACTGAAGAGTGTGTTTAAATTGGTGGCAAAAGAGAGACATGCCAGAGTGCCCGCTGGATGGACATGACAGGAGTCCCCCTGGCAGAGTCTGAAGTCATCTTCACAGGGCCCCCATTTCCTCCTTTCCTTGCTGTTAAGCTTCTTGGCCTTATCTTCGTGTAACCAATGCCTGTCTCGCTTTTCAAAAATGACTAACAGGAATTCATGGTATTGTGTTGAATTCTGATGGGTTATTTTGTTTCTCATGTGTGGATTTCCTAAAAGTCCCATTATGCTTTCCCTTTCTAAAAAAAAAAAAGACTATCAATCCTCATGCCTGATGATGTTGAGAATCAGCATCTTTCCAACAGCTAGGAAGGTTCAGTGGGATGAGATTTGTGGTGGGAGTCATATGGGATCCAATATTTCAGGCTCTTTGAAATTAAGATGAAGAATGTGTTTGAAGTCATAAGGCAAATAAGGCCAGCGAGTGCAGACACCTCCCCTCTGATGTGCACAGTTGTATGAGTCTCTCCCTGGGCAAATGGTGAGCTCTGCTAGATGGACTTCCCATAAATAACAGGGTGAATAATTACACACTTTTTATTAGAGCCATCTCTAAGCATTTGAACATTGGTGGAGTACGTATATAACATATGGAAATATATGAGCATAAGGGTCTTTTCTTCCGTCCTCCCTCCCCACTTCACTCCCTCCCTTTTTTCCTTCCTTCCTTCCTTCCTTCCTCCCTTCCTTCCTCTCTCTTTCTCTCTTCCTAAAAAACTAAATTTAGAATTTTGTCTTTAAAATTCAGTAATTTCCTAGAGTTTGTGTCATGAAAAGGATTCTGTATCCAGTGGTCTTGGCTTAGGCTGGATTCAGTGTGAGTCATGCTGACGTTTCTGTGGGTAACTGTCACCTCTGCCAAGGTCACCAGGAGGGATTGTGCTCTTCATGGTATATGAGCAGTATGCCATTCCTCTAAACAGAATTTGGTCTCACCTGAAGGATTTGGTCTCATCCCTTTCCTTTTTTAGAGAAGCCACGTTGTCCTGGTTTTGAACACGGGAGCAACAGAATTTGTTGCAGGAGAATTAATGCACGCATACTTCTTCTTCTTGCTCAAAACATTGTTTGGGTAACATATTTTGGACAAATATAAATCTATTTTGAGAAACACAACTTTTATTTATTCAACAAATAGCTATTAGGAGCATTTAACTTCCAGTCCCTAATTATAATTCTTCCTCTTTCCCATGAAGCTATATTGAATTAGTCTCCCTCATAAACAAGGAGCAAAGGGAAGTTTGCTTGCTTGGGCCACTGAGTAGCCAGTGTTCTCTCCCGGCCCCAATCCAGGAACCACTTCATACACCACACCAGCTATATATTCCCAAGTCAAGAGTCATCTCTAATCCATCCTCTGACCAAAGATTTTCAAGGGGTTCCACTTATTCCTGGAAAATCAGGTAGAGACTCTGCTTGGCTTTCAGAACCTTAGTAGTAAGCTCCCAAACCATCTTCCTCATCTTCTCCCTCCTCTTCGGCTCAGATTGGATGCTTGTCTTGCCTCAGACAGGTACTTTCTAACTCCAGGTTTCTATTTACAGAGTCCTTTCCACCAGGAGTCCCCTCGCCACTCCTGGCTCCTGCCTGCTGAAATCCTTGTAGGCATTCTTCAAACGCCATTGGCCAAGACACTTCCTAATTCCCCTCACAGATGTGACCTTTGCCTACGTTACCAGCATAGCTCTTCTTTGTTCCCACCCTTGTTACAGCTATTTATCCACAGGAGATGCCACCCCTACTGAACTACACATTTATAAAAGGCAGAGTCAGTGCCATCTTCACAGTCCAAAAACTCTGCATTTAGTAGAGGCACTCTATTCCACCGCAGTGAGGTCTAGGACGGCTAGTGCCTCCTCTGAACCCAAATGCTAACATCATAGGTATTAGCATATGAAGGACCCTAAGCTAGCCCAGTGCTTGATGTTCACATTGGTTCAGAATCATCTGAGGATTGGGCCATGTTTTCTTAGACATGATATCAAAGGCATGATCCATAAAAGCTAAAATAAATAGATTGGACTTAACCGAAATTAAGAACTTTTGCTCTGCAAAAATACCCTCTTAAGATAAAATGATAAGCTTCAGACTCAAATAAAATATCTGTACGTCACATACCTGACAAAGGACTTGGCATCCAAAATATATAAAGAAGACTCTATACATCCAACAGTAAGAAAATAACCCAATTGGAAAACGTGAAGACATGAAAACAGATGCTTCACCAAAAAATACAGAGATGGCAAGTGAGCACGTAAAAAATGTTCGACATCATTAGCCATTCAGGGTATGCAAATTAAAGGTATAACAAGATACCATTACACACCTGTTAGAATTATTAAAATAAAAAATACTGACAATACCAAGTGCTGATGAGGACCTGGAGTACCTAGACTTCTCGTACGTGTTGGTGGGAATGTAAAATGGGACAGCCCTGACAAAAACAGTTTGGCAGTTTCTTATAGACATATACTTACCATACAATCTAGCAATCGCACCCCAGGTGTTTATTCAAGAGAAATGAAAATGTATATTCACCCAAAAACCTGTATGGGCATATTTTTCATCATAGTCCCAAACTGGAAACAACCTAAATATCCTTTAGCGGGTGAATGGGAAAGTAGATGCTGGTACATTCATACCAAGAAATACTGCTCAGTAATAAAAGGGACCAAACTGCTGATATCTGCAAATGATTTGGATGTATCTCTTGAATGGCTGAGAGTAAAAAGCCATTGTCAAAGGATGACATGACATACTATATGATTCCATTTATACAACATTTCCAATATTGTAAAACTAGAGTGATGGACTCCTAGGAATTTACCCAAAGAAAACAAGTTCTCAGATTCAAAAAGACTTATGCACCCCTATTAATTGCAGCACTATTTACAACAGCCAAGATATGGAAGCAACCTAAGTGTCCATCAGTAGATGAATGGATAAAGAAGAGGTGGTACATATATACAATGGAATACTATGCAGCCATAAGAAAGAAACAAATCCTACCGTTTGCAACAACATGGATGGAGCTGGAGGATATTATGCTCAGTGAAATAAGCCAGGTGGAGAAAGACAAGTACCAAATGATTTCCCTCATTTGTGGAGTATAACAACGAAGCAAAACTGAAGGAACAAAACAGCAGCAGACTCACAGACTCCCAAGAAGGGACTAGCAGTTACCAAAGGGGAGGGGTGGAGAGTGTGGGTGGGGAGGGAGGGAGAAGGGGATTGAGGGATATTATGATTAGTACACATGGTGTGGGGGATCATGGGGAAGACAGTGTAGCATGGAGAAGGCAAGTAGTGACTGTGGCATCTTACTACACTGATGGGCAGTGACTGCAGTGGGGTTTGGGGGGGACTCGATGATAATATGGGTGAATGTAGTAACTACATTGTTTTTCATGTGAAACCTTCATAAGAATGTATATCAATGATTCCTTAATAAAAAAAAAAACTAGAGTGATGGAGAACAGGTCAGTGATTGCCAGGGGATGGAGCGGGCAAAAGGGGGCAGCTGTTCAGGGGTAACACGAGGGACTCTTTTCTGGTGAAGGAACAGCTCTGCTTCCTGATTGTGGCAAGAATTACTAGAATCTAAACTTTCATAAAACTACACACACACACCATGTTCTTGTAAAGACTATTGAATTCCTGGTGAATTTTTCATGAATTAATCGTATTGTGCCAATGTCAGTTACTGGTTTTGACAATATACTGTGGTTTCATATGATATTATAACTGAGGTTACCATCAGGGGAACCTGATGAAGTGCATGCAAGAATTCTCCATACTCACTTGCAAAACTCTTATGAGTCTTAATGATTCCAAAATGAAAACTTATATTAGAAATACTACATACATACATATAAAAATTACAATTATGCTAAGTACAACAAAAGAGAGATCCATGACATTAGCAAAGCTCACAATGGAGGGATTGACCTGGTTGTGAAGGTCAGGAAAGGCTTAAAAATGAGCTGAGATCTAAAGGAAGAGTAGAGGTTAATGAGGTGAAAAGTCCTGGGATGTTGAATCCAACTCCCTTGACTTAGGAAAAGTTCAGTAAGATAGGAAAATAATTTTTTCCATGAACCTCAAAAGCTGAAAAACATATAGAAATACAGAAAAGCAGTGATTGCTCATCTAAGTGGGGCTTGGAAAGAAGTGCAGGGAGAGGGAAGAGAGGGGAGTGGCATGTACCCCAACAATAGGTCAGGAACCCTTGGAACCAGACCCTGAACCCCTGCAGGGCTATACCCCCAACCACCACTGGCAAAGGGGGTCCCATCTCCAGGGGTTTGTGGTGGGCAGAAGGGAATCCTGCAAGCAGTGTGTGCCTGTGAGCTGCTTCTGGCTTTGGAGAGTGTTCAGAAAGCAAGGAGAGTACAAGTCAGATTCTTTCCCTTCTTCACATGCCTCTCCTGGGCCGTCCACCCAAGTTGTCACAAGAGCTGAATGAGGCCCAGGCTCTAGCCGTCCCATCCAGCAAGTCACTTTTCCCCTCTGGATCACAGCCTTCTCATCCATAAATTAAACTCAGACCAAATGACCTCTCAGCTGACTGAGCCTTTGCATCTAGTGATTCTGGTCTCTGACTTTTTGACACCTGTGTTCAAATTGTACTTCCATTTTCGCCCAGCAGTTCACCTTTATGAGGTCCCAACTAAAAACAGGACACTGTCATGCCTGTATTATGGAAAGTTGCTTTCTTTTAAAATCATTCTTTTGCTCAAAAGAGTTCAGTGGTGGTCCAGAGGCTCAGATACAAGGCCCAGCCTGTGTCTATGGATTCCTGGAAATTATCTTGTTAGGTCAAAAGAACCATTTCACTCAGGAAGTTGCAATGAAAACAAGGCACTGGATGTACTATTATATGGCCTTCCAACAAGGGAGAATTTAAATTTTCTTAATAGTTATTTGACTGAGCTAATATTTATACATTTAATGAAAGTTTCAACATTTTAGTTAAAATGCTATTTTTACAGTAGTCCTTAGATCAGGAAGATTTAAATTGTAATCATTAGTGATGTCATGTTCAATGACTGAAGCCATAACATTACAGTGAACCCAACTGATGGGTAGAAATATATTTGCTTAACAAAAAGGAGTGAATAGGAAGGAATTTTTTTTGAAAGGTTGAAATTGTCCTTCTGATCTTCCATCAGAGCAAATTATTACTTACCTCTCCACCCAGTCTGATAAAATAATCACAAATATTTTGAATGGCTGCATTGAAAGGTGGATTTGGGACATTCAGTGCACACAATGGTCAGATCTAGGGGTGCAGAATGGTTATGTATGGTTTCATTTTAACCCTCAACCCACCAAAACATAGGTTTACCTTTAAGCCTGTGAAGCAGAAGCATCTAATTGATCCCACTTGGGAGACAGACGGTGAATAATGGGCCATTATATTTTGACGAGACATGCAATTGCCTTGAACTTGTAGGGAGTTCAGGTGGGGGATCCAGCTACCTGGAGCAGTGGCTGGAATGTGATGGTTTGCAAGCTCCTAATCACGCATCTGCCTCCTGCAGCCCTTGTAGGGTCCGGCTCCATTTCACGGGAATAACTCACCTATTCATGAACAATGAGGCTCAAATTGTACTTTTCTTTAACACAACATTAACTCTCAAAGAGCTGGAAATTCAGCACTCGGTTCCGTGAGCTTAGATTGCAAATCAGTCACTGAGAACATTATATGAGCAGTAATCCCATTAAATATATCATCTTGCAAATATCTAAATCCAGTTAATTAACTTGTATTGCAAAAGAGCTCGGAGATAGAGTTTTCAGAGAGCAACCATACATTTTAAGGCCCTAATTATACTTAAAGCAAATTCCAGGCTCTACTTTTTGTATAAAATAGGTGGAAAACTGCCTTCGAAGGAAAAAATGGATTGATGGAGGGCTACATTTGTGAGATTTGAACAGAGAAGATATTCAAATATCTCAAAAATTAACTGCTTTCTTACATAAACTTTTTACTTGCATTGTAGGGAGCTTTTTTTAATAAAAGGATTAAACAAAGTCTGCCATTTTAATTAAAATTCATAGCAATACAATGTCATCTTTACAATGGTAGTAGAAATAAACTAGCTCATGGATTTAGCTATCTTTCAGAGTTCACAATAATTTGACTTTACCATGATACCAAAACCCACAGGATGTATAAACTTTAACATAATCACTTCAAGGACTTAAAAATAAATAATGATAACAGTTTCACCAATGAAAATCCCATTACTGAGTTACAAATATATGACAACAATCACTTGAAATTTTTTTTCAGGGGTCAATCATTATCTGAGATGTGTATATAGTTATATCACTGTCAGCACTGTAGCTGTCCATGTTTTGTATAGAATTTGCATAGAGAGTGTGAGTGTGCATGCATGTTTCTGCTCCCCTTCTTGCTGCTTTGCACTAGCCCCATACCACTCACCGCAGTGGATCTTCAGTTCTGTTTGTCAGTAAAATAACTCCTCCCCATATATGCTTTTCATTATGCTTCCTGAAAAATCTACACCCTTAAAGTGTGAAATTCAAGACTGACTTATTTTGAAATAGTTTAAATTGCTGTTCCTCTAGACTACTGTTCAATACAGAGATATACGTTTGCTTTCTAAAAGGAAGAGCAATAAAGTAGAATACTTCCAATATAAATAACACCTTTCTTCCAAATAGTTAAAATTCTCCATCTTTTGTGCAAATCCTTTTATATGCCTGAAGAAGATGAAATGAATTTTTTTCTAATCTCAGCTCCAATGGAAGGCTGGGAGCAGACACAATTTTTTAAGAGATGTCAACAGGATTGGATTTATTTGTGCTAAAATCCATGACCCCATTTAGGGCATCATGGTTTATTATCCTGAAGAATAAATCCCCAAAATATTCAGAGATTCTTTCTAATAAAATCATTCTATCCACATGTCACCAACATAAAATATATTACCCTATTAGGAAAAGGTATCTTATCAGATACTTATACCAAAACAGTTTGGAGGAGCTTGTTGTATTCAAAGCAGACTTAGAAAAAAAAAGGATGTAGCTCACCAACCAGCCTTCTTTAGGCACTTTGCAATGGGAATTTACTAACAACGACTTAGCATTTAACCTCAGAAACAGGGAATCAGTCAGTGAGTTTCTTTATTGTGATGTAGGCAGGCACTTTTGAAAGACTGATAATTACAAAAAACTAAACTTACTTTAAAAAATCTTTTTAAAACTACCATTTCACAACCTTCTTCTAAGTGTTCTATACATGTTTTCTAAGCACTGTTTAGCAGTGAACATGCAGTATCATTTATTCCTCCTAACAGCTCTGTGAGGTAGGAAGTATTACTATCGCCATTTTACAGATGAAGACATCTAGACTTAGAAGTTTGTAATCTACTCTCAGCCAAAGATCTAGAAAGTCAAGAGCCTGAGATCCTGACTGAGGTCCGTCAAACTCTAAAGCTCGTACTTTTCCCCACTGAGCTACTTCCCTCCACGGGTAAACACACCGCCTATACCCTGAGCTCTGCAGTCCCAGGTTTTGCTTTTGTAAACATACACTAGACTTAGGAATACTGAAGTTCCGCTCTTCAGTTGGTGGGCACCCAGTGGTGCAGAGGTGGTCAGACTGACATACTGCACAGTAAGCATGTCCATGGAAATGTCACCTATGATGTGGGTGACGGAGGGCACACCAAGGGTTTCTTCCTGATATGTTTTTCCACAGCAACACATGCCTTGTGTGCTTTCATACTTTTTACATGCGACATGGGAAGTAAAGCTGCAAGCAAATTAAACACTCTTGGGTTCATCGTCCAGGATTTCAGTTGTCTTGCATCCAGTGAGAGAGTTAAGTCTCTCCCAGGTGTCCCTGCTTTCACTGTCTCCTGGATCATGTTGTCTAACGGCAAGGCTCCCCACACCACAGCAAACTGAAGACGTGTCCTAATGACAGTATAATTAGAAGTATCACTGCGGTAATGATTCTTTTCATCTGGAGCCCAGGCGGCACAGAAAAGGCCTCTCATTCAGCCCATTCCAGCTGCCTGTCCCTTCTCCTCTCCCCACCTATTTCCCTAGGTCAGTAGCACAGGCTTCATACCAGGTGTTTGACAAGTCCTCAGACTCGGGGCTCATCAAACTAATTAAAGAAAAACACATCCAAATTCTAGTGAATTATTTTACTTTAAAAAATGCCTCCCATTCATCTGGCTTGGTAGGTTTGATTAATGAAGATGACAAAGGAGCTCTTGTTCATGCAATCCACAGCCACTTGGTT
Organism: Smutsia gigantea; assembly: GCA_032199065.1. Lineage (NCBI taxonomy): Eukaryota > Metazoa > Chordata > Mammalia > Pholidota > Manidae > Smutsia > Smutsia gigantea. Next base: position 186,826 of record JAVSCE010006607.1, read on the forward strand.
CGGGTTCAGTGGGTCCAGGGAGAGGCAGCCAGGCCTAAATCTTGTCTTTCTTTCCTGCTTAAAAATCCACAGGGTAGAGACGTTTCTGATTTTATCGGACCTGCTAAGGCAGGAAAACAAAGACAAAAACATCTCGATCCACTACCTTGGCGCAGCCTGAATTTATTTGTTTAGATTAAATACCCTTAGAAGACTTTTTCACTGTCACACATAGAATAATCCAAGAACGCTAGGAAAGCATTAGATTTGTCAGTACATTTTAATATCCCTAAAACTAATAAACTCTAGAAGGATGCCCTTCAGAGAAACCTTTGCAGTACCTAGCCCCAGTTATCTCTCCCAGGACTCTCCTGTGGGGTCCCCATCCCCGTGGGTAAGCCCCACTGCTGGTATACATAATGAACAAGGACATGTTAGGGTCTGAATTTGGGAGAGGAAAATGGAGTTTCTGATTCTTAAAGGGAATGATTCATTTTAATCAAAGGACTTTTAATTCTATGGATAATTAGGCATCCAAAGTACATCTTGGATAGAGCTGTTTGCTGCATTAGCAAGATATGTCTGCATAATTAACTACATAAAACATTGGAAGATAAATTTGAGCACTTAGATTAAATTTAGATTAAAATGCATATGCTTCTACCAGGTTAAAAACAAAATCCAACAGACAACTGTACTAATAAATTTAATATATTAAAGAAAGCATAGATATTTAAGATGTAGCTTTTAATAATGTTAACCAAATTCATCATGAGATTATGGCTTTAAAACCCATAAGCCATAAATACCTTCTCCAAGTCTCCAAATCCTAAAATGCCAAATTATCCAATCCCGTATCTACCCGTTTGGTATTAGACATTAAATGACATTTTAGGATTATCTTTAAAATATTTTATTTAGGCATTTGAATGTCATTTTTCATTCCATTATTTATTTGAACCTAAAATTTAAAAGAGACATTTTCTTTCATCAAATTTCTCCTGAAAGTTTGAATTTATTACTGGGAACTTAAATGTATTGCTGATTAAATCGGTTTAATGAAAAACATCTTTTCCCTTCTATTTTCAGACTGAGTGCAAATCCAGTATTGTCAATACCATCTTACCAGCTTTGACTAATGATGAAAATTATTTTATATATGAGAAATAAATTCACACCTGTGATATTCAGTAGTTTCCAAATGTTAGGCTTTCATGTTTCGTTAGTAAATCCATATTCAAGTGATTCTCTTGCTTATCTGAAAAGAAGAGAAACTCAACAAATAGAGTCACTTGGACCATGTTTTCTAGGGGGTGTTAAAAAATGCTGACTCTGAAAGATGTTAATAGGTATTATGCAAAAAAAAAAAGTAAAATTATTTTGCTTTATCCTATAATTATAAACATTTAAAAATATACAGAGCAGTTAAAAGAGTCAACAGCTTAAAAAAAAATACCTCCAGGTAAACAAAGCTAAGCAGCTTCCTTTCCTTTGCTACAGGACTTCTCAGGGCCTTTAATATTCCAATTTGCACATGCAATTTCCAAGAGAAAAACAGAAAAATGAATCATGTTCCAAATTTATTTGCAGCATCTTGCACATTTGGTGTCCCCTCTAATATAACTGAGAAATACTGGTTTATGGCAAGTTCAGATGTTCTGTAGTTTCCATTTAGAACTCTATCTGAAAACAAGTCTATAAAAAGAAAGATGCTTTGGAAAATCATGGTTTAAAAAATTCGTCAACATTAGAAAGGTTCACAGTGTAAAGTTTACAAAAGAGTTTGGAAGCAGATTATCTTGCAGTTGATTTCAATAAACTACCTTGCTCTAATTTGCTAAACTCTCCTTTCTCAAATGAACTCGGTTGTTCTAAAAACCAGGCAAGGATTTGAAACTGGCAAGAAAATAATCCACATGAATAAAGGTCTTGTTTCCCTTTAATCCTACCATTACCTTATAAAGTCCCTAAAAAGTAAAATGTGGCAAGTTAGATTTTTTTCAGTTTAATGTGAACACAGAAAGTGGGATTGTTGATGGTAAGTCAGCTAGAGGCTTTAGTAAGAATTATTCTGAAATTCTCCTTTGATTTTTGCTCCACAGTATAGAATCCAATCAATGCAAAATGTCAAGCGCTGTGCTGCACTTCCCTGCTTCCTTTTAATGTTAAGAATTGGATTTTGGAACTCATGGGTTTTCACATGTTAATGCTGAAATCGAATTCACTTGTGAGCATGTTGTAAGACACAGTAAGAAAACTGTTATCTGAAGGCAGTTGTAAACCTTAAAAATTTTTTTTTATCATTACTTTGTTTCACTTCTTGATATGATTCTAACAAGTACAAACTCAACTCCCTTAGCCAGCCTCATAAAGAAATTATTAATATCTAAAAAAAACCTCAAATCTTATCTTTCACTCTGATTTCCATACCAACATAGTTCTTTTTTTTTTTTTTCCAGAGCCTTCTTTTGCCACCTAGGGAACAAAATCCCAACTATGGATTCAAAATGACAGATTTTGTGGGTTTTACTTTTCAGAGATGATGTCATTTGTGGGGAATTGTTGGGTAAACCATACACTCTTTTCAGAAACCTGCAATTACCTCTCTGAATAAAGAGATCAATGTCATGTTTCTAGAAATAATGGCTAATGATATGTCTCCCGAAAGGAAGTGGCGTTATTAATTACCTCACTGTGAACACACAGTTTATAGACAGCTCTGAGGGCCACTCGCCCAATTAAGTATAATGACTAAAGCTTCAGTTAGTCCATCTGTACAGCCTTCTAGATGAACAAGCCTGCAGTTTTATAAGGCCTGCAAGGCTAATACGCACAGTGAGGAGAACTCAGAGGCAGGCCCTGGGCTGCCTGGGAGATTGGGTATCGGGCACAGCAGGAGGGGGAAACCTTCAACTCCTATTTTTAATCACCCAGCTTTATGTCCATGTGAACTGTTGATATCGATCACCCCTCCACGCTGAGGTGCGTTGATTCATATTGTACATTTAAATATATATTTAAATATGTAGAGAGAGATTTTTCATCTTATCTTTATATACTTACATATAAATTATGTAAGTATAAATATATAAAATCTAAAATATATTTATGTGCTTATATGTAGACTATAAAAGTACACGTAACACATGGTGATATCTATATAATTATATAAATTTATATATAAAGTATAACGGTAATTATATAACTATATATATACTTATATAAAAGTATAGTATTTAAAAATACATTAATACACATTCATATATAAGATGACAGAGCAATACTCTATAACCCAGGCTGCCAAGGTTAAAGGCTAGAATTTACCTCGGTCAAGAAGAAAGGCCTGATAATTTTTAAATAATGTATTGCAAATATATATATATACACACATACACACACTTATTACTATTAAATGTTCTTATTCTTTCAAGCAGCAATGCAGGCTGTAATGGAATCCTTGCCATAAATCCATGTTTTAGAATTTGTGCAAGTCTTCTAAGGGACATACTGTCTCCTCCCATGACAACATCGATATAATTTATCACAATGGTCCTGGTTTGTTTGCTTCCTCGTTTTTCTCCTAATTGCCTACAGGGGCTGCATGTTAAGCTCTGAGGAATGACATGCTACCTGTAGGGATGGGCGTTCGGTCCCACAAGGGTGAAGACACCTGGGCCTCATTCCCAGGCTTCCAATGACCTTAGGCAAACGCCGGAATCACGCTCTGACAAGAGCCGCAGCTGGACCCTGCGCCCACTTTCTGGCTTTCCAGTGCTGAGGATTTACCAGCTGCTCTCAGCTCCCCAGCCCCTGATTTATGACTTCCACAATGAATCAGCCCCTCCCCACCCCAACCTGAAGATAATACCACCTCTTCCCCAGGGCTCGGGTGGATTAGGGACTCCTCTTTACAAGTCTCTTTGAAATCCTGCCGTGAAAACCAGGGGCTGGCCTAACGTCTGGGGGCTTCCTGAGCAAACAGACAGCCGGGGCTGTGTCCTCACCCATGGAGGGGAACATGTGCCCTGCCAGCCATTGCTTCACTTTGGGTCATTCTGAGGGTCAGAAAAAATGACGATTCACCCAAGACAGGTGGCCGTGCAGAGCCCTGGTCATTCCACACAGCCTGAAAGACACCTTGGCATTTGTGACCTGCCTGTGGCTCTGCTACAAGGATCAGGTCCAGGGAGAAGCGGGGCACTCATAGCAGTTAGTTCATAAAGCAGGACTCTTGTACTTGGCAGAATTTTTGATTGGTTTGGTTTGTTTTTTAAGCATAGTCACCTGTTTCTTCATCCCGTCATGCATTTACAAAGCACCAACCATGTGCCAGGCATTATTACGGAGAAGAAACGGTGAGGTAAGATTGGAATCCCACCTTTACCACTTACTGACAGTGACCTTGAACAAATTTCTCAACCTCTGTGAACCTCAGTTTGCCCACCTACAAAATGGAGACAAGGGTAGCTGTAGAGATTAAAGGAGATGAAAAAACGATACATATAAGGGCCCGACAATTTGCTTAATACAGTTGAGGAGCTCAGTAAATGTGTTTCCTTAGTCTTGTTCCCAAATATTGGTTAAAGCATGTGCCCATTTGTCACTAAGTAAGGAGACTTCATACTCCACTGCTCAGAAAATGCTGGACTCTCCATGGCTCCCACTAGGGCCAGAAGTGACTCTCCTTATGGGTAAGTAGGCAGCTGGTATTGCAAAGGGGGTAGAGTTATTGCATGTCTGTGTGTCAAATATGTTGTTTACCCCAACTTGGATGTCAAGGACCCCTGAAACTTTCCCTTGGCTACTTTTAAAATGCCTCTGCTTTCATTATAGAACACATGGATCTAAATTCTATTCTATTCTATTTGAACACGTGTAGCATGAACACAACCCAAATTTCACTCCTAGAGACACACTTGCATGTGTATGCACCAGGGGACATGGACCAAATGTCATAGCAACATTGCTTGTAGAACAAAAAATTTGAAACAACTGAAATCCCAAGAATAGTGAAATTGGTAACCAGGAATATAGTTATTTGAAGGAATGCTATACAGAAATGAATAGTAATGACATGGATCCATATGCATAAATCCTAGAAACATAATATTGAGTGAATAAAAGCATGTCACAGAAGAATATATAGGATCTGGCTCTATTTATACACAGGCCAAAACAGGCAAAGTAAAAATATGCATATATATTTTTTCCAGGAATGCCTACATGAGTGTTTAAACTATAATTAAAGTAAAGGGATGCCAATCACAAAATTCAGGAGAGTGATCATCTCTGGTAGGTGAGAGGCCCAGGACAAGATCAGTAGTCAGGGAGTGGTACAGAGTCGGGGAAGGAAGAGGTTCTAGTGTGTTGGTTGGAACACCCTAGTTCATGAGTTGCAGTGTGGACGCACAGGGGTTAATTTCATGATTATGCTTAAAACCATACATATGTGTCATGTATACTCAGGTTGGTGCTCTATTTCATAATAAAATATTTAAATGTTTGACTCTTAGAGGGAACCAAGGGTTTCCTAGGAGAACAAACGTGTATACAAAGATGTACATGCAAGGATGTTCATTACAGCATAAATGTAAAGAGCCTAAGTAGAAGCTATCAGAATATTCCAGTGTGAAAACAGTTAAATAAATAACGGCATGACCATTTTTAAAAGATAGTCTTCGGCTGTTGGTTTATAAGACTGGAAAGCTAGAAAGCTTACAAAGCTTCCCCCTTCCAAAATACCATTCATGAGACAAGCAGATTTGAAATTAGAAATCTGCTGTTTGGGCTACTCATTGACTGATGTTCATTTAAATGTTACTTTTGCCTTGATCTCTAGCCACAAGAGAACAGTGGCAAGTAATGCTAACCTCACATTCTAAAAATATGAGAAACTGCTGGCAGAAACTTTTGAAAATCTTCACCGAGAAATTTACATAAGCAAGAGAACAAGATTTTTGAATCAAGAGTCTTAAAGAAATGACATGGCTGCACCTATGCCAGGATGAAGGTTGGGCAGGAAGCTCTATGCCAGAGATCAAATCAGTGAAGAGCACTCTGCTAGAATTTTCCTTCCCTCGGGAGGGCTCAGGATGACAGCAGCCTCTCCCAGATGGTTTGGACGGTCTCAGAGAACAAGTACAGCCTCAAGCCACAGTGGCCATGAGCAGCAGGCAGCAAGCTTTGTGTTGGAGTGTGGCAAGGCCAGGCCTTCCAAGGGGCCCTGACTTAGAAAATGCTTTTATGGTTCATCTCACACCCAAGAATTCACTTACTCATTTACTCAGCAAATATTCACTGAGCCCCTGCAATGTGCCAGGCGTTGCCCTGGTTGCTATTAGGTAATGGTGAACACAGTCCCTGTCCTCAGCGAGTTTACAGTCTATCAGAGAAAACAGAAAACCGGTAAGCATGCCAGTAATTAAAAATTACACTATTTATCTATGGCCTTGATAGAAACAAACAAGAAGTTGAAAGAGAGAATAATCTAATTGGGGAATAGCACACTTTAAACAGGGGAATAGGGAAAGCCCTTCTACAAGTGGCCCTTTAAATTAAGAAGGATGAAAAGACACAAGTCATGGAGAAAAGAAAGGAGGGAAGGGTCTTCCCAGAGTTAGAGATGACACAGATGCCTGGGGATGGACAAGTATCTGGCATGTTGGATAAACTGAGTGAAGCTTGTGGGGTGGAGGGGAATGAATGAGGCCAGACTGAGCAGGTGGATACGGGCCAGATCACCTGCCCCCCTTCCACATTGTGCTAGCTTATTGGCGCAGCATGTGGATCTAAGGATGTCAGCCTCCTCCCTTTGTTCTTGTAGGTCAACATTAGAGGCTCAGCTCTCTGTTCAGATCCAGAGGAGGCTGACTGGCCAGTCCTTTCAAGGCTGTCTGCAGGTGTGCACCCAGGGACTCCCAGACTTCCCATCAGATGGAGACGCCTTCTGCAGGGCTCTATCAGCACACTTCCAGGCCGAGGCACCCTGTTTCATTCCAGAAATTTTACTCAGAGACCTGATGTCCAGGGAAGGTGGGTAGATTGACTAATCCCCATGGCCAGAAGTCCCCCCATGCTCTTAAAGTGCTCACCATAAATTTCCCCTATGGGAACTAAGTGATCAGAAAGCATTCAATAATCTCAGGCCACTCCAATAGACTTGCTCTTCATAAAACCCAAAGGAGGCCCAGTCCAACTGTTGACCTATCTGACCATCTGAGGATTAGATAATTCTGAGAGTGCAGAGCTGTGGACAGAGGGAAATGAAGGGGTCTGTCTGGGTCAAAGGGCAGATGGAGAAAGCAATGCCTTCCTTATCATGTACAGACCCTCCAGCTCTCCGGGCCTGGGGCTAAAATCTAAGAATCAACTATGGATGAAGGCCACCTAAAGCTGAGAGTTCTTGATGAGAAGCTGCTCAACAGCAGCTTCAATTTTTCTGTGTTTTTTCATTATTAAAAAAAAAAATCATGCCATGAATTAAAATGTAGAAGTTTAAAACCTCCTGTAATTTCACTACCCTGACATAAATATTTGTGTCTTTATAGAGTTCATCTTTGTCTGTAAACTTTTTTTGCATAGTTACAGTCATACATACACCTACTTGTGTTTTTAATTTTTTTATTATATCATAAAGACTTTTGTCATACTCTTCCCATACTTTATAGTGGACATTTTAATAATTGCATTATTATACTACCAAGTTGATGTACTATGATTTATTTAGCAATACCTTTCTTTTGGACATATATATGATTTTAGTATTTTACTATTACAGATAACCCTGCAATCGCTATTTTCATGCATAAACCTTTTTCTTCCCAATTTTGTTAGAAAATTGATAATACTAAAACTTTTAATACCTGTGTTGATGCGTTTGTTACCATCTCTCCTTTTCAACTGTCCATTATTTTATCTATAGACACTTCTAAATACAAGCCATGCAGAGTGAAGCTGCCTTTTGGTGAAAAATTCTCATAATGACTTGTGATGCTAAAGACCTCGATGTTGTTTGGGCACACTTCCCCTTCTGACTTCTGGGCTGTCCTGTGCTTTCGCTCTGTGGAAGCAAATTTGAGGCAGAAAATCTCCAGTCTCAGCTCTTGCAACAACTTTTCCCTCTTAGACTCACCTTCTTTCCTTCTGCAGCTTCATAGGGTGAAAAACATGCCCCTCTGTTGAGAGGGGGAGAGTGGAAAGGGGCCTCTCCTGAGACAACACTGGACTGTCCCTGGAAAGGAGCTCTGCCCCAGAGAAGAGTGACGAGCCACACAAGTCTGAAGTCCCTCCAGCAAGGGCGGTGCAGCTTGTGGACTCTGCCTTCCTCGGGAACACCCTGTCCTCACACCTTCTTAGTGTGCTGAGTTAAAGGCATTTACCCCCCTTGGGGGGCTTCAGACAGTGATTAGCAAACTTCCTAACGTCTAAATTCAATCTATGTTTAACTAATTCTCAGCACTTGAAAACGAGGGCACCAAAACCAGAAGTATTCTCCTCATGGAGATGCTTAGAGGAGAATTTTTTTTTTCTTTTGAAGGAAAGTTTAAAAAAGAAGGTGGAGAGGCAAGTGGAGAGGTTAAGAGGCAGAAAGCACTGTTCTCAAAGCTTCACCTTTGACAACTCCTTTGAGATGACCTAATACAATCTGTAGCTCTCCTAAACAGATGGGATAAGAAGGTGCAGCTGTGGCAACTTTGATGCATCTAAAGAACGGCACTTCTGAGAACGACTTTTATCAATCTATCCTTAACTATCAATGGAGAATTCATGTTTCTATAAAATAAAAAATGCCAAAGAACTCACTTCTTTACTGTCAAATTGAGATTTGATGGAAGAAACAGCCAGGCAATTAATTATATTTAGGAACCATGCATCTTGGCTTTGAAGTTAAATGTATTTCCCTGTGGCTTTATATTGAGAACAGCTTTTATTAAATTCAATTACTTTTCCCTCTGGTCTGCTCCATAAAGTCGCACTCATAGAGAAGGATGGCTCTTAACAGAATTATTTCCACTGGAAAAGATGATCGAGTGGAACTGGTCACTAAAAGGGGTTGGTCCTTTAAAAGCAAAATAACAGATAAGTATGTTTCCGGTGGTCTTAAAATTTTACCACTTTCTCATAAGCCAGCAAAACAAATAAAAAAGAGGAAGAACTGGGAAGGTCTCCTTATTTTCTACTTTTCCTCCTTCTTGTCTATATCACCACCTAATGGTTTTCCCTCTCCCAGAAGGGACCAGCTCATCTACAAACCTTGGACCATAACACTCCTCTGAAGACGCTCCCAGAGTTACAGCTGTTGGCACTGGAAAGAACTCAGAACAAATGGTCTGGAAAGATCATTGGAATGAAAGTCATCAATTCTAGACCCACCTCTGTCTATAGCCATATGAGACTTGGTCATTTCTGTCCGTGAACTTTATTTTCTTCATCTGACCACCAGTCATAGTGACTCTTGCCCTCCACATCCCCTATGGCCACCATGAGGATTAAGCGAGATGGTAAGCTAATAAACAAGTGATAATTGCAAAGCACTGGCATGATTGTTAATAATAATTTATGAACTAGCAAATTTCTGTCTCAAAGTAATTTAAAATAAACTGTGGCTTTGTTGAATAATATCTTTGTCCAAGTGTGCTCAACTGAGCACTATCTTACTATACATAAAGAATGATTTTCTCTCCCAAAGCCAGATGAGCAAAGACGTTTTTAAAACCTAACATATTATTTGGTTAGAAAGTTGACTCTATCATTGGCCAATGAGATGGCGGCTCCCAACAAGTGTATTTTCTAACCAAAAGTATAATGTATTTCTGTAATAAAATGACCGATTTTACAAGTCCCAGGCATTGCTTTAAAAATGGTTGTATTAGGATCAAAAGCTTCAGTGCCACCTGGGACCAATAAGAGGCCTGTTTCCTTCAGAAACATCACCTACTTGAGCCCTGACCCTACAGTGCTGGCTAAGTGAGATTAAGAAGCACGGAAAACACAAGGCAACCCAGAGAGCTTGTAGGAGAGTTATACAGGTGAGATTCAATATTATGGGTGGTGATTTTCTTCCAAGTTTGTTACAGAAAAGAATCCAGGTTACATTGCCACTGGTGTGCCTTCCCCCAACAACATACTTCTAAAGCTGGATCTGAAGGCTCTGCAGCAAAACCTAGAAGAAGTGGCCTCCCTCTGTGGCCTAGCTAGATGCCACTGCATTTGGTTGTTCACAGTCATGCTATCCTCCCTCATTTTTCATCACTAATATTATTGGTGACCCAAGTTGCAACCATTGTCAGCTTCATCAGGCGTATCCCTACCATCACTTAGGGAAAACCTCCTTAATGATGGAAGATCATTAAACTGACACATCAGAACTTCAAGTGGATAAAGCATACCCACTTTCTTTGGGTACACTGGGTGCGGCTATTCAGTTGGCTTTAAAAGAAATGGAAAACTTAGACATCCAGATGTGTTGACATCACAGTACAGTGATTAAATCACTGAAAAGTTCTATGCTCGTTATAGACAATGGGATCAAGGTGGGCCATGGGGGTGGTACTGGAATTACTGTGCTTGGAACATAGTATGAGTATGACCAACATGGAAGGATATGCAGCAACACATGGCAGTGTATCATCATTAAATGGTTATGTTGATTGTCGACCATGTGCAACGAGTTTATCTAAGATCCTGAGGAAAGACGTAGGAAATCTGCAGGCTTGGAAGCTGTTTAGGCAAGGACCATATCAGTCTTGTTAACTTATTTATCTGTAGGGAGAATCATAGGGCCCAGTATGTACTAAGTGCTCAATAAATGCTTGATAAATAAAAGAATGAACGGACTATTGATGTTTGAGATGTTAGGGTCAGGCCTCCAGTAAGATAATGAAGAACTTGCGTGTGCTTAACCACTGCTTTCCGACTCCAGGCATCAAAAAAAAAAAAAAGAAGAAAACCTAAAAAAGACAAACTTTCTTCTGGAAACTAGGAACGGTGTCATTTCCTTACCAAACATTTCAAGATCTCTTCCTAATAGAGACTACTAATAAGGCAGGACTGCAGCAGGAAGAAAAGCCTAACCTCTAATTCCACTTCTTATGAGAAAGCAGCATGGCCAGGAAGGAATTTGATGAACCTCAATATGCACCCATTTGTATTCCCCAGTTTAAAGGTCAAGGGCTCATGCTGAGATTAAAATCATGAGAGTCTGGCCCAGTAGGGTTTCTTCAAGGGCAGCAGCCCAATTGAGAAGTCTGAAGTCTGAGGTCACACCCTGAAGGCTGCTGGGTCTGAGGACATCAACCCCAGAAGAATTTGGAGAAAGTCTTTATCTTGCCAATGGGTTTCAGCCCCAGGCAAGTTTGCTATGGATTCAATGTGACCAAAGAAAGTGACAGCAAAATGTTCTTTGGGGTGAAAAGGTTTATTACCCGGCTTGTTCTCCTGGTGGTAGGGTCGAGCACTAGCGTCTCAACCTCCGCCCAGAGCACTGAGCCGAGCTCTCTATATAGCACAGTAATAGCTTATTGCCTAAAGGTGTGGAAGCCGTAGCCTAGCAACAGGCCAGTTACATCATCAGGTGGTTTCAGTTCAGTGAGGACCCTGGCCATAGAAACCCCACCTTCCCCACAGTTCTCTAATTCAGATTTACTGCAAGGAAACTTGAGAACATTTCATATTAATGAAGAGTCAAGAGGACACTGAATCTATAAAACTAAAATACTAATCATTAGTAAACAGCCAAGATCAGGAAAGAATATAAGGACATTTGAACCATAATTGCCACGTTATAAAACTTTGATAGAAGCCATGAACATTAAACTCAATAATGTAAGAATGCAAATTTAGCAACATTGAATAAAACTTGAAAAGTTCTACCAAAAAACAAAGAAAAATCTTTACTTCAGCTAGTTTAAGTTTTTGCTGTTGCAAACAAAAGGTTCACAGCAAAGTCACCTACAGTAAAACAACTACAACTGTGAATTTGTCTATTTCCTCTTTTAGATCAGTCAATATTTCCCTTATATATTTTGAAGCTGCTATTAGGTGCATACAAATTAAGGATCATTAAGTTTCCTATTGAACTGAATCTTCAGCATTAAGAAATGTGCTTTTTCTAACCTCCAATACATTTTACCTTTTTTATGGATGGGATGTTTGTGTCCCCTCAAAATTCATGTGTTGAAGCCCTAACCCCAGGGTGATGGCATTTGGAGATGGGGCCTTTGGGAGGTGACTAGGGTTAGATGAGGTCATAAGGGTGGGCCTTCATGACTGAATTAGTGCCCTTATAAGAAAAGACACCAGGAATGGACTTACTGTCCACCAAGGTCCTCTATTCAAAAAATATTCATTCTTCTCCCTCTCTGCTTTCTGTACCCAGTGTGGTCAAATCTACTTGCAAAATATATCTCAGATCTGCCTACTTCATCTCCACCTTAATCCAAACAGTATCACCCTCCCTGCATGACAGCAATATCCATCTCACTTTTTTCCTCATGTCCCCTCTGGTCCCCTCCAATCTCTTCTCCATGCTGAAGCCAGGATAATAATTAAAAATATATTTTTAAGTGTATTTTTTAATTGGAATATAGTTGATATACAATATTATATTGGTTTCAAGCATAAAACACAGTAATTCAACAGTTACACATATTATTAAATCCTCACCCCAACTAGTGCAGTTACTATTTGCCAGCATGGAAAGATGTTACAGACCCATTGACTATATTCTCCATGCTTCATCCTGTGACCAACTTATAATACGATTGAGATTTTTGTGCCTCTTTATCCCCCTCTCCCACCCCACCTATCCACCTATCACCCCTGCCCATGTTTAAAATGCTTCAAGCCTTTGCAGTGTATTTCCAATAAAATTCACTCTCCTTACCAGAGCCCTTCCTGATCTGGCCCTTGCCCACATCTCCCAAAATAGGCACCCCTTCCTTGTCTGCTCCCTGAACATAACCAGCTCTCACTCTGGGGGCCCTCCCCTCAGTGCTCTCTTCATCCTTCAGCTCCTAGTTCAAATATCACCCTTTAAGAGAGGCCTTTCCTGACCACCCAGCTGACCAGATAAAATATAAGATGACTAGAGGAATTTGAATTTCAGATAAGTAAACACTTTTTTAGTATAAGTCCCAAACATCACAGGGGACATACTTATGCCAAAAATATATTCATTGTTTATCTGAAATACGAATTTCACTAGGCATCCTGTATTTTTACTTGCCTAATATGGCAATTCTATCAGCCATCCATAGTTCTCTGTTATTCTCAACTACAGCATGCTAGTTGTCTCCTCCATTTACTCACCACAATTTTAAAGTATATGCCTGTTAATGTCTGGGTCCCCACCTAGACTCCAAGATCCTTACAGGCAGGGTCTTTGTTTTATTCATCAGTTTACACTCAATAATTAGCGCAGTGCCTAGCATATAATAAAGCTCAAGAAATATTCAACAAAAGAAAGGATGAGTACTATTTTAGCTGACGAGTTAGCACCCGCTTTTTTTTTTTAATTCTTCCCAGGTAATGTGGCAGTTTTCACCTTACTGAAAATATACCTCACTACCAAAGTGGTAGAGTATATAATCATAATCCACTTAGCTCAGTAATTAGACCATAATGTGAGTAAATTCAGCTGATGGCACATTGAAGTGACTACTAAGTGTTGAGTAATCCTGACACTACTTTGACACTCTTCCAAATGGTGAAACCACTGGGAACCATAGCATAGGAGGGATAGAGAGATGCATAAAGGGGAGCCCACGTGAGTGGGAAGTTCAGGTCAGAAGTTCAGGAGGAAAGAAGACAGACTGACCCAGTAAAATAGAAAACACAGAGTAATCCGAGGCAAAGGGGTACCAGGAAGAGGCTTAAAATGCTGGAGCAAAAGCTAAGATTACAGAGAAATGTTGGAAAGACAAAAGGTCACAAGAAAATCAAAAGCCAAATAAATAATAAAACCTGCACTGGAGTCCTGATAAATATAACTTGTCACATCCAAAGGAAAGGTCAGCAAATGAGAATGCTAAGAGATAGAAAAGGTAATCGAGGTGCTCAACACCCCAAAAGCAAATAACCTGATTAAAAAATGGGCAGAGGATATGAACAGACACTTCTCCAAAGAAGAAATTCAGATGACCAACAGGCCCATGAAAAGATGCTCCACATCACTAATTACCAGGGAAATGCAAATAAAAACCACAATGAGATATCACCTCATACCAATTAGGATGGCCAGTATCGAAAAGACTAAGAACAACAAATGCTGGCAAGGATGTGGGGAAAGGGAAACCCTCCTACACTGCTGGTGGGAATGTAAGCTAATTCAACCATTGTGGAAAGCAATATGGAGGTTCCTCAAAAAACTAAAAATAGAAATACCATTTGACCTGGGAATTCCACTCCTAGGAATTTACCCAAAGAATATAATTTCTCAGATTCAAAAAGGCATATGCACCCCATGTTTATTGTAGCAGTATTTACAACAGCTAAGATATGGAAACAAGTGTCCATCAGTAGATGAATGGATAAAGAAGAGGTGGTACATATACACAGTGGAATACTACTCAGCCATAAGAAAGAAACAAATTCTACAATTTGCAACAACATGGATGGAGCTGGAGGATATTATGCTCAGTGAAATAAGCCAGGCAGAGAAAGACAAGTACCAAATGATTTTCCTCATTTGTTGAGTATAACAATGAAGGAAAACTGAAGGAACAAAACAGCAGCAGACTCACAGACTCCAAGAATGGACTAGCGGTTACCAAAGGGGATGGGAGGGGGAGGCTGGGTGGGGAGGGTGGGAGAAGGGGATTGTGGGGTATTATGTTTAGTAAACATGGTGTGGGGGATCATGGGGAAGACAGTGTAGCACAGAGAAGGCAAACAGTGAATCTGTGGCATCTTACTACACTGATGGACAGTGACTGCATTGGGGTATGGGGAGGACACGGTAACAGGGGTGAATGTAGTAACCACACTGTTTTTTCATGTGAAACGTTCATAAGAGTGTATATCAATAATACCTTAATAAAATAAATACACAAATAAATAAAAGATAATCGAAGTGAAGAGTTTTGTTTCCAGAATTTGACTTGCTTGCTTATTTTTAAAAGGAAGATAAGCACAGATGTTCAATGACATCAACTTCCCAGGAGTGGCTGGAACCTGTTTGCATACCCACAAATATAAATAAAACTTGCCAAGTTCTTGGCCTATTTTACTGTAGCTTTTAAGACAGGGTAAAAGATATTGTGTCAATGAGTACTGGTAGCATAGAATTTATGCATCAAATATTTCAAGATTTGTGTTTAAAATCCTTTTATCATTCTCTGATGGATGTGGGATGGTTGGGGTTGTTTCTGTGGTCTAGAGATGGAGTCCTCGACACCCATTCAGGGGTCTAGCTAATGAGCCCTTACAACAATTTATCTCTAGGAAGGAAGGGTTATTGTAAAATGTGGTGCAATCTTGTCTCCTCATCCCCATGCCGGTTGGAACACTCAAACCTCTTATCTTCACTGTCTGATGAGGCTTTTGGATTACTTGGCTTCACTGAAAAACAACCAACAACATTGTTTTGTGGTGCCATCCAGAGAAAAAGTCTGTCAATTTCGGAGTGGTTTTTCAAAGTAGGATATTCCTTAGGAAGGTGTGGGGAAAAGTCAAACCCTACTGGCAGCTCAGACCACACCTCTCCCACTGGGATTACCCAGGTGAGATCCAGTTATAGCCCAAGATCAAGAATGACTTTGAGACTTCCGGGAAGATGGCGGTGTGAGCAGGGCGGCAGAAATCTCCTCCCAACACTATATTTATCTACGAAAACACAGAAAATACATCTATTCCTAAAAGAGAGACGAGAATACACAGGAAAGCGCACAGCGTGCAGCTACACCCGAGAGCACTCGGCACCCCAAGAGGCGGGTAAGATACGGAGCCGCGACCCGGCGGGACCCGAGCCCTCCCCGACCCCAGCGCACCGGCGGGAGGAGAGGATTCAGAGCCGGGAGGGAGTGGAAGTGCACCCCGCGAAGTAGCCAGCCCCGGTGATCTGCGCGGGGAGCGCTGACCCACATTGCGCAGTGCAGCGGAGATTGGAGAGACAGAGGGGCAGGATCTGAGCGGGGAACGCGCCAGGGTGGCTTGCAGCCGGCTCCCGGGAAGGAAAAAAAAAAGCGCGCGCTTTCCTCAGCGGTCTTAAAGAGACAGGAGCCCAGCGGAGGAGCCGGATCGCCCCAGCACACTCAGCCCAGCAGGCTGGGAGTCCTGGGGAGTTTCAGACGCCTTAGCTGGCGACTGAGGAAGCGTAGTCATACTTAACACTTCTCACTGAGATCAACAGCCTCCTATTCGTTCCCACCCCTGCCAGAGCGATAAAGGGCCCTGCGGAGCGGCACAGTCACAGCTGTGGAATAGTGAGGCAACAGCGCCACCTAGAGCATTCCCACAGAATCTACGTCCAGTGGGCATTTTTTTTGTTTTGTTTTGTTTTCTGTTTTGTTTTTGTTTTTTCTTTTCTTTCTTTCTTTCTTTCTCTTTTTTTTTCTTCTCTTTTTAAAGTCTTAAAGAGCCCAGCTGACATACGTGGCAACTATCAGTGACCAATTCTATAGCCATGAAAAGACAGAGAAATATGGTTCAGACCAAAATCAACCAGACAACCCCAGAGAGGGAGTCTGAAGGGAAGGAAATGCACAGCCTCCCTGAAAAAGAATTCAGAATAAAAGTCATAACCATGCTGATGGACCTACAGAGAAATGTGCAAGAGCTGAGGGAGGAAGTGAGGGAACTGAGGAAAGACAATACAGAAATCAGACAAGCGATCGACGGGCTTAACAGCAGAATGGATGAGATGCAAGAGACTGTTAATGGAATAGAAAACAGAGAACAGGAGTACAGAGCAGCTGAGGCAGAGAGAGATAAAAGGATTTCTAGGAATGAAAGAATATTAAGAGAACTGTGTGACCAATCCAAACGGAACAATATTCGCATTATAGGAGTACCAGAGGAAGAAGAGAGAGAAAAAGGGATAGAAAGTGTCTTTGAAGAAATAATTGCTGAAAACTTTCCCTCGCTGGGGAAGGAAGTAGTCTCGCAGTCCACCGAAGCTCATAGATCTCCCAACACAAGGGACCCAAGGAAGACAACACCAAGACACATAATAATTAAGATGGCAAAGATCAAAGATAAAGACAGGGTATTAAAGGCAGCTAGAGAGAGAAAAAAGATCACCTACAAAGGAAAACCCATCAGACTATCATCAGACTTCTCAACAGAAACCTTACAGGCCAGAAGAGAATGGCATGATATATTTAACGTTATGAAACAGAAGGGCCTCGAACCAAGAATATTGTATCCAGCACGATTATCATTTAAATATGATGGAGGGATTAAACAATTTCCAGATAAACGAAAGTTGAGAGAGTTTGCCTCTCATAAACCACCACTACAGGATATCTTAAATGGACTGTTCTAGATGGAAGCACACCTAAGGCTAAAAAGATATCACCAGAGGAAAAAAAAAATCATAGCAAAGAAAGCAGACCATCCAAATACTAACTAAAGGCAAAGAATAAAACACCTATTATAGAAAGAATGGAGGAGGAGGAATAAGAAGGGAGAGAAAGAAAGAAACATCAGACTGTGTTTACAATAACTTAACAAGAAAGTTAAGTTAGATTGTTAGATAGTAAAGAAGCAACCCTTGAACCCTTGGTAACCACGAATCTAAAGCCAGCAATGGCAATAAGTACATACCTATCAATAATCACCCTAAATGTAAATGGACTGAATGCACCAATCAAAAGACACAGAGTAACAGAATGGATAAAAAAGCAAGACCCATCTATATGCTGCCTACAAGAAACTCACCTCAAATCCAAAGATATACACAGACTAAAAGTGAAGGGATGGAAAAAGATATTTCATGCAAACAACAAAGAGAAAAAAGCAGGTGTTGCAGTACTTGTATCAGACAAAATAGACTTCAAAACGAAGAAAGTAGCAAAAGATAAAGAAGGACACTACATAATGATAAAGGGGTCAGTCCAACAAGAAGATATAACCATTATAAATATATATGCACCCAACACAGGAGCACCAGCATATGTGAGACAAATACTAACAGAATTAAAGGAGGAAATAGACAGCAATGCATTCATCTTAGGAGACTTCAACACACCACTCACTCCAGAGGACAGATCAACCAGACAGAAAATAAGTAAAGACACAGAGGCACTGAACAACACACTAGAACAGATGGACCTAACAGACATCTACAGAACTCTACACCCAAAAGCAACAGGATACACATTCTTCTCAAGTGCACATGGAACATTTTCCAGAATAGACCACATACTAGGCCACAAAAAGAACCTCAGTAATTTCAAAAATATTGAAATCCTACCAACCAACTTCTCAGATCACCAAGGTATAAAACTAGAAATAAATTTTAGAAAGAAATCAAAAGGCTCACAAATACATGGAGACTTAACAACACTCTCCTAATTAATCAATGGGTTAACGACCAAATCAAAACAGAAATCAAAGAATATATAGAGACTAATGACAACAACAACACAAAGCCACAACTTCTGTGGGAAGCAGCAAAGGCAGTTCTAAGAGGAAAGTATATTGCAATCCAGGCCTATTTAAAGAAGGAAGAACATTCCCAAATGAATAGTCTAAAGACACAATTACTGAAATTGGAAAAAGAAGAACAAATGAGGCCCAAAGTCACCAGAAGGAGGGACATAATAAAGATTAGAGAAGAAATAAATAAAATTGAGAAGAATAAAACAATAGAAAAAATCAATAAAACCAAGAGCTGGTTCTTTGAAAAAATAAACAAAATAGATAAACCCCTAGCCAGACTCATTAAGAGAAAAAGAGAATCTACACACATAAACACAATCAGAAATGAGAAAGGAAAAATCACGACGGACCCCACAGAAATACAAAGAATCATAAGAGAATATTATGAGAATCTATATGCTAACAAGCTGGAAAACATAGAAGAAATGGACAACTTCTTAGAAAAATACAACCTTCCAAGACTGACCAAGCAAGAAACAGAAAAACTAAACAGACCAATCACCAGTGATGAAATCGAATTGGTAATCAAAAAACTACCCAAGAACAAAACCCCTGGGCCTGATGGATTCACCTCTGAATTCTACCAGACATATAGAGAAGAAATAACACCGATTCTCCTTAAAGTTTTCCAAAAATAGAAGAGGAGGGAATACTTCCAAACTCATTCTATGAAGCCAGCATCACTCTAATACCAAAACCGGGCAAAGACCTCACCAAAAAAGAAAATTACAGACCAATATCCCTGATGAACGTAGATGCAAAAATACTCAACAAAATATTAGCAAACCGAATTCAAAAATACATCAAGAGGATCATACACCATGATCAAGTGGGATTCATCCCAGGGATGCAAGGATGGTACAACATTCGAAAATCCATCAACATCATCCACCACATCAACAAAAAGAAGAACAAAAACCACATGATCATCTCCATAGATGCTGAAAAAGCATTTGACAAAATTCAGCATCCATTCCTGATTAAAACTCTCAACAAAATGGGTATAGACGGCAAGTACCTCAACATCATAAAGGCTATATATGACAAACCCACAGCTAACATCATACTTAACAGCGAGACACTGAAAGCTTTTCATCTAAGATCGGGAACAAGACAGGGATGCCCACTCTCTCCACTGTTATTCAACATAGTACTGGAGGTCCTAGCCACAGCAATCAGACAAAACAAAGACATACAAGGCATCCAGATTGGTAAAGAAGAAGTCAAATTGTCACTATTTGCAGATGACATGATACTGTACATAAAAAACCCTAAAGATTCCATTCCAAAACTACTAGAACTAATATCTGAATTCAGCAAAGTTGCAGGATACAAAATTAACACACAGAAATCTGTTGCTTTCCTATACACTAATGATGAACTAACAGAAAGAGAAATCAGAAAAACAATTCCATTCACAATTGCATCAAAAAGAATAAAATACCTAGGAATAAACCTAACGAAGGAAGTGAAAGACCTGTACTCTGAAAACTACAAGACACTCCTAAGAGAAATTAAAGAGGACACTAACAAATGGAAATGCATCCCATGCTCTTGGCTAGGAAGAATAAATATTGTCAAAATGGCTATACTACCTAAAGCAATCTACAGATTCAATGCAATCCCTATCAAACTACCAACAGCTTTCTTCAATGAACTGGAACAAATAATTCTAAAATTCATATGGAACCACAAAAGACCCCGAATAGCCAAAGCAATCCTGAGAAGGAGGAATAAAACAGGGGGAATTACACTCCCTGACTTCAAGCTCTACTACAAAGCCACAGTAATCAAGACAATTTGGTATTGGCACAAAAACAGACCCACAGACCAGTGGAACAGAATAGAAAATCCAAACATTAACCCAAACATATACAGTCAATTAATATTTGATAAAGGAGCCTTGGATATACAATGGGGAGATGACAGCCTCTTCAGCAGCTGGTGTTGGAAAAACTGGACAGCTACATGTAAGAGAATGAAACTGGACTACTGTGTAGCCCCATACACAAAGGTAAACTCAAGGTGAATCAAAGACTTGAATGTAAGTCATGAAACCATAAAACTCTTAGAAAAAAACATAGGCAAAAATCTCCTGGACATAAACATGAGCAACTTCTTCATGAACATATCTCCCGGGCAAGGGAAACAAAAGCAAAAATGAACAAGTGGGACTATATCAAGCTGAAAAGCTTCTGTACAGCAAAGGACACCATCAGTAGAACAAAAAGACATCCTACAGTATGGGAGAATATATTCATAAAAAACGTATCTGATAAAGGGTTGACATCCAAAATATATAAAGAACTCATGCACCTTAACAAACAGAAAGCAAATAATCCAATTAAGAAATGGGCAGAGGACATGAATAGACACTTCTCCAAAGAAGAAATTCAGATGGCCAACAGGCACATGAAAAGATGCTCCACATCGCTAATCATCAGAGAAATGCAGATTAAAACCACAATGAGATATCACCTCACACCAGTGAGGATGGCCAACATCCAAAACACAAACAACAACAAATGTTGGCGAGGATGTGGAGAAAAGGGAACCCTCCTACACTGCTGGTGGGACTGCAAATTAGTTCAACCATTGTGGAAAGCAGTATGGAGGTTCCTCAAAAAACTCAAAATAGAAATACCATTTGACCCAGGAATTCCACTCCTAGGAATTTACCCTAAGAATGCAGCAGCCCAATTTGAAAAAGACATATGCACCCCTATGTTTATCGCAGCACTATTTACAATAGCCAAGAAATGGAAGCAACCTAAGTGTCCATCAGTAGATGAATGGATAAAGAAGATGTGGTACATATACACAATGGAATATTATTCAGCCATAAGAAGAAAACAAATCCTACCATTTGCAACAACATGGATGGAGCTAGAGGGTATTATGCTCAGTGAAATAAGCCAAGCCGAAAAAGACAAGTACCAAATGATTTCACTCATATGTGGAGTATAAGAACAAAGAAAAAAACTGAAGGAACAAAACAGCAGCAGACTCACAGAACCCAAGAACGGGCTAATAGTTACCAAAGGGAAAGGGACTGAGGAGGATGGGTGGGAAGGGTGGGACAAGGAGGAAAAATTGGCATTATGATTAGCAGATGTAATGTTGGGGGGGCACAGGGAGGGATGTACAACTCAGAGAAGACAAGTAGTGATTCTATAGCATCTGACTATGCTGATGGACAGTGACTGTAATGGGGTTTGTGGGGGGGACCTGATGAAGGGGTAGTTTAATCGTAATATTGCACATGTAATTGTAAATTAATGATAATAAAATAAATTATATTAAAAAAAAAGAAAAAAAAAGAATGACTTTGAATAAAAAATGCAATATCCAAGGGCAATCTAGAGAAGGTGAGGGTGTGACCTCCTCCTTTCCAAATGGTTGCCTTTATGAGTCTTGACCAAATATTATGAATCCCCCTTAATCCCACCCAGAGCATTGGATGAAAAGATTTGACAAACTCTTTTCTGCCCCGGAGGCTTTGCACATGCTGTTCCATCTGCCCTTCCCCATCATTGGGCTGTCTTCGTACCTTCAGGACTCCAGTAGAGTCACTGCCTCAGGGAAGCTCTTCCAGACTCCTGATCATAAGGAGATTCCCTGATTTTACTGACTCACAGAGGTCCATTCTTTTCCTTCTAAAACTTAGTGCAACTTAAGGAAACAAAAGCAAAAATGAACAAACAGGACTATATCAAACTAAAAAGCTTCTGTACAGCAAAGGACACCATCATCAGAACAAAAAGGCATCCTACAGTATGGGAGACTATTTTCATAAACAGCTTATCTTATAAGGGGTTAACACCCAAAATATATAAAGAGCTCACATGCTTCAACACCCAAAAAGCAAATAACCCGATTAAAAAATGGGCGGAGGATATGAATAGACACTTCTCCAAAGAAGAAATTCAGACGGCCAACAGGCACATGAAAAAATGCTCCATATTATCAGGGAAATGCAAATTAAAACCACAATGAGATATCAGCTCACACCAGTCAGAATGGCCACCATCCAAAAGACTAAGAACAACAAATGCTGGTGAGGATGCAGAGAAAGGGGAACCCTCCAACACTGCTGGTGGGAACATAAATTAGTTCAACCATTGTGGAAAGCAATATGGAGGTTCCTCAAAAACTAAAAATAGAAATACTATTTGACCCAGGAATTCCACTCCTAGGAATTTACCCAAAGAAAACAAGATCCCAGATTCAAAAAGACATATGCACCCCTATGTTTATTGCAGCAGTATTTACAATAGCCAAGATACGGAAGCAACCTAAGTGTCCATCAGCAGATGAATGGATAAAGAAGGTGTGGTACATATACACAGTGGAATATTATTCAGCCATAAAAAGAAAACAAATTCTACCACTTGTCACAACATGGATGGAGCTAGAGGGTATTATGCTCAGTAAAACAAGCCAGGCAGAGAAAGACAAGTACCAAATGATTTCCCTCATTTGTGGAGTGTAACAACAAAGCAAAAGTGAAGGAACAAAACGGCAGCAGACTCAGACTCCAAGAAGGGACTAGTGGTTACCAAAGGAAAGGGGTTAGGGAAGGTGAGTGCTGAGGGAGGGAGAAGGGGAGCAAGGGGCATTATAATTAGCACTCACAATACATGTAGGTCTCTGGGAAGGCAGTACAGCACAGAGAAGACAAGTTGTAACTCTGTAGCATCTTACTATACTGATAAACTGACTGCAATGGGGTTGGGGGGGGACTTGATAATATGGGTGAATGTTGAAGCCACAATGTTGCTCATGTGAAACCTTTGCAAAATTATATATCAATGACACTTAGTTAAAAAAAAAACAAAACTTAGTGCAACTTGTAGTCATGTACCAAGTTGTCTTACTGTGTTCTCATGTCGGCCCCTGCATGCCCTGACCTGGAAATCCCATGAGACTCTGGGCTTTGTTCTCATCTTCACCAGTGGCTCTTCAGAGTGCAGCATAGTGCCTGGTGCACATAGTGGGCCTGATGCACATTATCATAGTTATGAACTTTTTTATATCTTTTAAAAAATAATAAAAATAAAAGAGAACATCATAGAATATTGCAGTCCTCTTGTCCCCTCCATGTCCCTCTCTCTTCTGTCCCTTTCAAGAGGCTGTGCCTTATGCATCATGCAAAGTACTTTGGATTGTTTTGCATATTCTTTTCATAATAACAAATAATCATGAACATTCTTTTCAACAGTCATGAATGCTACCATACCACATATGCCAT
Organism: Smutsia gigantea; assembly: GCA_032199065.1. Taxonomy (NCBI): domain Eukaryota; kingdom Metazoa; phylum Chordata; class Mammalia; order Pholidota; family Manidae; genus Smutsia; species Smutsia gigantea. Next base: position 210,656 of record JAVSCE010006607.1, read on the forward strand.
TCTGCAGCATGCTTTTTGCAATCAATGCTATATTTCTGAGATTTATCCAGTTGACTATTGTTCTAGAAAAAAAACATGAAAGCATGCTGCCTGGGAATTCTCCTAAGTTTTCATCTTTCATTCACATTCCCCTTCTCAACAGAGATTATTTCTCATCGCCTCCTCTTCTCTCCTTCTGCATTTACCTTGGGGAGAATTCATCTAGCCCCACAACTTTAAATGCTGCACTGGTGGTGATGACACCCAGTTGGTTATCCTCCAAACTTGGCCCCCCCCACCCCCCACTCAGATTCCACACTCATATAACCACTGTTTTTGTAACTTCATCTCCTGGCTGTCCAACAGGCATCTGGAACATCTCATGGTGAAAAGGGGAGACTCTTGAATGAGTGACTCATTACACACCAAAGACAAGACGGAAATCTTTGAGACTAACATCTTGTATATTCTGACTTCCACCTATTGGTAAGGAGAGAGGTGATGAGGACTGTGTTTCTGGTCATTGTATTCCTGTTTATTCCGCTCAATATTTTAATCACTAGAATATACTTAGGTGGGAATAATAAGATGTGCTACTAGGATGTTTTGTCAATTAAAAAAAAAATGAATGTTCCATAAATAGAAATCCAAAGCATAGACTACATAAAGTGAACTTTTTCAAATGACTTCAAAAAAGAAAATGGGTCAGTCTCAATATGAGATGAAATACACTCTGCCCACAGAGAAGTCACTCTAAGAAGAGAATAATATGACTATCTGGTCCAGAGTTTTGACTGATGTTACCTTGTCATTAGAGAAGTCATTTTCTTCCTTTTTAGTATGGCATAATGTAATCCTCAACACTTAGGTACTTAAAACATTTTTTCCCTGAAGCAGCAGGGGTAATTATCATGAATGATAAGTAAATTTGTCAGCATTAGTGCACCAAATAACTTCCATCAGTCTACATACAGACTTGCCTGAAGGCTGGACTGACATTACAGACATACGGGCTGCCAGCTCTGGAGAGGGGCTGTCGGGTGGTGTGTTTTACTTTCCATTCTGACATTGAAAGAATATTATGGGTAATTTAATGTATGCTAAAATAGTGAAAATCCTTTTAATTGAATAAATTTACTGAAAAGCCTCATAGATTTAAATGGTCTTATAAGTCATTTACTAGAAAAGATTGATTTCTTTAAGAGGATCCAGCTGTAACTTGCCTTGAGCATTGTACAAATTCTTTAGGGGGACTGATGACTTTTTCTTGTCAGTCTAGTTGAAAATTATACTCAATAGTTCTATTTATCAGTGGGGAAAACTTGTTTAAACACATTCAGAATGCTGCTCCTGTTTTTATTGAATCTAATCCTTCTGTTTCCTTTGTTAAGAAGGTTTAAATATAAACACAATCAAATTTGTTCTATATGAGCTGTTAAAACCCAACAGTAATACAAAGAGGACCAAAATAGCTCTGCCATAATTCATATTAGAACACAGTGCTCTTTATTTATAGGACAGAATGATAACATTCAGAGATCAAAGGAAGAGTGAGATGGAACCCTATTCACAACTGAAACTAATAAAATTGAATTTCATAATCCTAGACTGCAGGTTGTTTAGGACAGGAACCAAGTCTTAACCTTCTTTATAGACTCGGTTCCTGGAAATGAACCTGCCTCCCTCTAGGTAAGTATCGACTGACTTACTGGAATTGAAGTGACCATAATAAGTAGCACCTCTTTTTTCCCAACTTGAGACATATCGTGGAGTCCCACGGCTGGGACAAAAATATCAGCTTTATTAAAGATAAAACTAAATGCATCGTGCATAACGAGTAGGCTTCTCAATCCTTCCTCCTGAATTAGATGACAATCATTGACAGCTCAGGCCAACTAAAGGTTCTCTTACAGATGTGTTGCCTACCTGTGAGCTCACTACATGACTGAGGTGCCCCAGAAAACGTGCATCCTGGAGACAACCTGCCTCAGAGCCAAGGATGCTCAGCTCCCCTTCCTAAACCCACCCATCAGGTAAGCCACGCCCCCTCCTGGCAGGGGAGCAGGCAGAGGGGCGCTGGAAGTGTTCCAAAAGCTCTTCCCTTCCAGAAGTAGAGTGGGGATTGTTGCCGCTCTATGGAGACAAAAAGCCACGGAAGTGAATGTTTAGTAAAATTGGTGGGAATACGGTTTTAAAATGGTATGTTTCATTACTCTATATGGGTTTCACTAGGCTAGAATTCTCAACTCTATTCTCATTGTAGTAACCAGAGTGTAACTTTTGACAAATACAGGTAACCTCTGCTTTTCAAAAGTTTGCCTTAAATCACCTTGGTTCTACAAAATATCTACATTAGCACCTATTTTCGCTGAAAGAAATCTGAAGAGACTTTTCACTTTTAGGAAAAAGGTCAAAAGCAAAAACAGTGTTGAGTGTTGGTTTTAAAGTGAGCCTTTCTAGGAGAACACGGGCCCCAAGCAGCGAGAGTGGCCCTGCCAGGCCCCTTCCCCGGGACCCACCCTCAGCATCAAACCTCTGAGAGCTTTGAAATGTGTCTGTGAGCATCTCTGCTTTAGCTCAATTTATTTTGTGCACCAGTTAGCAAGCTGTGTCGGAAGGTATCAGAAAAACCCAAGAGGTTCTTTTTGAAGTCTGAGAAAGCTCAAAAAATTTTCCATGTAAATTAATGGTAATTATTTCTTTGCTTTCTGCCATTTTAGCTTATGGAAGGGGAAACCTGTATCCCTCCAACCAACTTCAAAATTCATGGCAGTGCTTAGACCTACCTTTAAAATCTGCCTTCTATTTAGATAATGTTATTGTCTAAGGAATATCTTGATCATACTTTTATTTGTATGTTTCTATCTTCCTTCCATTCTCTGACATGATTTAATATATTCTTTTCGTAAGTTGTTGCTGGGGAAACTCAGTAATTCTAAGTTTAGGCAACTACGGAATGGGGACACTGTTCTTTAATGACCTTAATTGGCTGGAAAGAAAAATCCTTGTTATACTGCTTTCTATTCTGTTTTGGGTTTTAGAATTTCCGGATGTGTGACAAATATTAAACAAACAATCACTTTGATTTGGGGTTTCAGGCTCAGATCAAAGTCACCATCATCAAACACTCAGGGAGAGATGATGAAACCAGGCATGGCTGTGCATTAGAATGCAGACATGTAGCCACGGGGGTCCAAGGGCGTTTGCGGACAGGATCCTCCGACAGGCAGATCAGGACAGGGTCTCTCCGTGCTCCATCTTTGGTTTGTTTTATATTATCCTAGCCCTGGGTTCCAATCAGGTTGGAATGCTCAAAACTGAGCTACTGAAATTAGAAAAATAGTCAATGTTTAAAAGGCATTTTCTAAAAACCAGAAGGGAGGATGGAAAGCCCCAGACAGCTGTAATTTGTGGTCATGGAGTTTGGGGGCTGGAGGAGATTTTAGAGATCATCAGCTCTCCCAGAACCCCCAACCCACTTCCTCATTTAACAAAAAGGGGACACAGAAGCCAACAAATTGAGTAACTTGAATGAAATCACAAAGCTCGTCAGTGATGAGATCAGTGCTAGAACTGGGTTGCTCAGATCCTCCATCTATCTTCATTAATCTCAGCTTCTCACATGCTGGGAACTTGAGGGAAGAACTCCTGAGTCAAGGTGTGAGTGCCACCAGCTACCTGCATTCTGGGTGTGGTGTTCATTTGCTGACGTATTTAAGGTCAGCAGTAAGGTGTAGATAGCATGTTTTAACCCAAAGCATGACTGTCCCGTTTCTCCCGGAGTTCTCAGCTCCCACTGCTCTTCTCTATACATTTCACACTATAGTCACTGCACTGAGAGTCCCACTCCACTGCAGAGATCACAGTTCAAATCTGAGAAATACAAGTAAGAATTGATCCATGAGTTTGTTGCATGAGTGGACCCAGAACGTATATCATTTAATTGGGCTCAACTGTTCAAGATGTATTTGTTTTGGGTGTTGTTTTGGAGGTCCTAGAGATTCTGGTGGAATGATAGGAAAGGTTTTGGCATTAAATTTCTAGGTGTGAAAGAGAAAAGGTCAAAACAAGGGGGAGGAGGGCGGGAGGGACACTGCACCCTTCCAGTCCCACAGGCTCCTGAGAAGTGGTTAAACAAAGCCGTGCTTCACTAGAGAAAACATGCCGATGACTGAAAACAACGACTGGGGCACCAATGTTTGGAATTTGGAGAGGCATGGGGCAGTCTTGGCTGCGCCCTCCTGGATTCTGAGAAGGCCATCAGCAACGGACATCACAGCTATGAACTGGACACCTGGGGAAACCGCAGACCCAGCTCGGGGACACAGAGGGCAGGAAAGGCCAAAGACACTGACAAGAAACTCATGACAGCCCCAGAGGGCAGAAAGGAAAAAACCCACCCAAAGAGGCTGGGGAAGGCAGACTTTGCCAGGTGGCACCACTTCAGTTTAATTAGACAAAGGCTTGGGGGGCGGAGTGAGGGCTGAAAGTAGAGACACCTGGGGAATGGGAAAGAAGGGGGCGGGGGCAAAGGTTGAGAAAAACAAGCCACCTGGGACCCTGATGGAAACACTCCCTGCCAGGATAAGGTGTAAAGGAGGCAGGTTGAGGAGGCTGGTGGAAACCAGAGCCCAGACAGAGAGGCTGCGAGGGGGCGGCACAGGGGACCAGGCTGATGAGGCCCCGTGACCTGGGGAAAAAACTGACTGAGCTGATGGGGACGCTACCAAGAGCATGTCCTCACCTGGCAGTAACGAGGGATAAATGTCACATCAGGAGGCATGGCAGAAAGTAAAGGAGCCTGGCTTAAAAAGTATTTTTTTCTTTTTAATTACTTTTTTGCTATAATCTCTAACACAATGAAATTTTTAAGAGTCAAATCAGATTTTTTCCCTCATTTTTTCACTTGAAAATTTCAAACGTTCTTAGAATTCTGAGTTGGAAGAATACCTCTGAACCCATATATCTTTCACCTAGATTTACAAATTGTTAACGTTTTGCTACATTTGTTCATCTTTCTAGCTATATTCTTTTTTCCTAAGCCAATGAAAAGTTATAAGCCCCAAAATGCTTCAATCTGAAATACAACTTGCACTTCCTAATAATAATGCCTTTCTGTTGCATAACCATCAACATACCTGAGAAAATCAACATGAATTTCATATGTAGTTCATGTTGTTTCCTCAATTGTCCCCCAGATTTTTTTCTCTTGCCTATTTTTTCTAATCCAGAATCTAATATTTGTTCAATACATTTGATTATGTCTCATTAGACTATTTCAATTTGGAGCGACCCTTTTTATGTTTGTTTATTTTTTATGACTAGCTAAAGTTTTTGAAAACCAGCTGAGTAGAATGTTATGTACCACATTCTGGAATTGCATGATTGTTTTCTCAAAATTAAAATCAAGTGAAATATCTTTGGCAAGAATATTACATAGGGGATACTGTCCTTTCTAGAAGGAAAACACACCTCAGGTTTACATCTCACTGACATGACAGAAAAGGTTCTCTTTAGAATGCCATTATGCCTATTTATTTCTTTATAATTCATTTTGATGTCATAGTTTCTTTTCCCCCAAACTTACAATGAATGTCATGGTCAAAACCAGATCATGGTTATTCAACACCCAGTTATGTACTGAACACTGCATGTGGTGCTAAGATTCCAGGCAAAGAAAGCAATCTGGTAAAGAAACTGGATTCTAGAACTTCACTGTCCAAATCCTACAGAAAACTGAAAAAGGAATTCCTGGACTGAATTCAACCAGAAACTTATCACAAGAAATACGATGGGCAGCACCTTGCATGGCGGTTCCTCAGCAGAGGCAGCACCAGTCCTCGTGGATGCCTGGGTCACAGGGGCTCTGGGTTCTAACAGCAAGGGCGCCATGTGTTCTGGGTGCCAGATGTGTGAATGGGAAGCTGACAAATGAAAATGTAGGCATCCAATCCTTTTCTTGGCCAGATGGTGAACCACTCACCTCAGTAGGGCAGTGGTTACTTGAGGCTTGCTACACAGTATTTCCCAAATATTGACCCCAAAATTACATAAAGAGTGGCAAAAACCTAAAATCGGGTAATACTAAAATATTCCTGAAATCCATCAAAAGATGTATCTTGTTTCATTCTGAAAATGACACACTCCTCTGATGAGCAATTAAAACAGACCAAAAGTGGTTTGTGAGAAGTTGATCTGTCTCCCAGGTAAATACCCAGTCCCATTCTTCATAAATAGCCACCATCTCATATATTCTTTCAGGAGTTCCTGCAAATACACACATACCCACATGTTTTGATTTGCAAATTACTGGAGCTCTCAATACTTTTCTGTTCCCTTTCCCTTCCCCCTTAACCATGTATCTTGGCTATTTCGGCATATCAGTTTTTATAGACAAATCTTGGGCTTTTTACTTGCTGCAAAGTACTCCATTAGATACCAAAAACTTTTTGACTAGTCGTTGATTTCCAGTTTTTTGTCATTATCAACAATGCAGCAGTCAACATCCAGGCAAGCGTGTTTGTGGATGTTCCAGAATATTTTTAAGATAAATTCCTAGAATAAAATTGCTGGATCCAAAGTGGTATGCACTTAAGTTACTCATACCTATTGGGAATGCTCCTTCAAAGAGCCTGTCTCAAGTCACTCTCCAAGTGACCTATGGGAGGACCCGGGTCCCCTTCCCTGGTTAGCTGGCACATTAACTTCACTGAGCTATCTAATGGGTGTCATCTTCTTTGTGCTTTCTAACTTGCAGGTGTTTAGAAGGCTATTTGGATTTCTTCTCCTGTTTGTCTTCTGAATATTTTCCTAATGATTCGTCTTTTCTTATGGGTATAGGATGCTCTTCATTCAACAGAAAAACTAGACCTTGTTTGTATTATGTGCTGCAATTTCTGCCATTTGCCTTTGTTTATAAAAGTGTTTTCTTTGAAAAGGTTTTAAAAGTTCTGTGTGGTCAAATATATCTCTTTTCCTTTACAGCCTTTATGTTTTTGTGATGTGAAGAGAGAGGCCTTCTCTGTTCTGAGATTATCAAGAAACACAACAAAACTGGTACATATTTTTGGTGCTTCTCATATTTTATGTTTAAATTTTTAATCCATACAGAATTTTTTTTGGTATACAGAGTGAGGTTTGGATTTGAATTTGTATTTTTTCCAGATGGCACTCAGTTACCTTAAATCTACTTATTGATTGGCCCATCTTTTTCCCAGTGCTTTGATGTTTGGTTTTTCAAAAGTAATTATTCTCAACAGAAAGGCTAAATCAGACATCATTAGATCCTGGATATGAAAATTTTTCAGTCAGTTTCTTCAATTGAGAAGCTCCTTAGAAAAAAATTCTTGTTATATTCAACTCAATCCATTCAGGGGTTTTGTACTTATTTTTCTCCAAAGAACTCGTGTATCCTAAATGCTGATGGTTTCATAAATAAAATTTATTTGCATTCATCTTTCATGATACGGCTGCAATTCCAAGTGGAGAATGATAACGGGTTCTCTGAGATGTTGAAAAGGATAACAATAGTCCATTTACATCATTACCTTTATTGGAGAAGTGCCCCTATCCTGGAGATAATTCAGTTGTTTTGTTTTTTCCAATCTTGTTTGTAAATATCCCCCAGGTTTCCACTACATTTTTTCAAAATTAAATCATGGAATCATAACTAAGAAAGTCATGGAAAAAAAACTGCATGTGAGCTCATCACTAGTTCTTTATGCTTCTAGACACATTAATTCTGGACATTAACTCATTGTCCAGGGTAAGTATTTGTCAGATGACATGAAGTTTTACCCTCACGACAAAATAACACTTAACTGTTGCTTCAACTTGAGTAGGCCTTAAAAGATGAAAAGATGCTCCTTAAAAAATGGGAGGTAAAGCAGGACTTCAAGAGCCCTTGGTAGATACCACTGATTATGGCAATATTTCCATTTGTCTTTGTTCAACTCTGTATCATTAGTGTTTGAAACAGTGCTTTGCACATAGCAGGTATTCAATTTGTTGAATGAAAGGAAGGAATAATGGATGGATTTTGGATTGGATCCATGGATGGATGGGAGAGCCCAAATGAGGCTTCACCAACTTCCACAACACAGCAGCAACTGTTGATTGATCAATTTAACACTCAAGATGAAATCTATTTACCACAATGCACTGAGGTTTTACTCTGGACTTTCTTCCTGACTATTCAATGAAAGAGATTTACATTAAATAAAGCACTTCAGTAAGAAAAGCCTATCTTGCTTAAGAGTCTTCATCAAGATGATTTATTTACTTTTGCATTATGATATAATTAAGAACACTTTTTCTATCTAGGATGTTTCCATAAGACTCCCAAACAAAAGTGGATCGATGGACTCCCTTTTTCAATTAGGGACCACTCAAGGTTTCCTTCTTTCTCATTAATTACAAATATCAGTCAAATTAGAATGGGAGCTCCTCCCTTCCTTGAGGACCATGGAGTGTTTTTATAATGGCCATGGTTGCAATATTTTAAGGTGCAGATAATTAAAATCTCAGCATGTTGCCATCCAAATCACATGCAACAATAAAGTAAAACCTTCTTACATCATATGTCAAAGAACCAGCCACTAAACTCCTCCCTGCCCTCCTTTCTCTAACATGCATTTACTGAGGACCTAGAATGTGATATGTGACTTGTAAGCGGTAGGCAAGCACAGGTGAGCAGCTATTTTGTTCTGTTCTGTATGCACACAGATAAGCAGGGAAATGCCTATCTAAAGAAGGATATGGATATGACCAGCCTTCACTAAAAAAAGGAATGAATGAAGAAGTTAACTAAGCGTGCTTATTAATTTTTGGTAGACTGCCTATAATTTAAGATGAATATTTATTTCTGCCTGTTTCCAGTTTACCCTGGCAATGTTGTTTTAGTGGCAATCATTTCTCCTCTAGATCCAACTCCCCTTGCCTGCTAAAAACCCTTATTTTTATTCATTTCAAAGGGGGCTCCCTTATAACATCACTGTTTATGATATTTGTAACAACCATATGAATCTTAATAAAAACAATTTGATCACTGATTCAAACAAGTATTTGCTGAGTACCAACTACATACCAGGAATGCTACATGTCAATGCCAGGGCTACAATGACTAGAGGCTAAAACTCAAACTCAGGAATTCTTTAGTATTTTTATTTAACATTTGACACCAAAACAAGGACAAATAAATGTCTAAGATGGGGGCAATGCTGGGCTTCAGCAGAGATCAGATGGACCACCTAGCATGGGGTGGAGTGAGCTGGACTGGAAGAAAAGCCAGATTTAAAACCTGTATTCATAGGTGCCCCTATCCCTGAAAGACTTGAGGTGATGTACAAAGACACATACAATTCAGAATGATGAAATGAATGAGTCAGGACAAAGATAAATATGGATATAAAAGTAATAAAGCTAGGAGTAGATTTAACATTTAGAAATGTGCACTCAGTCACTTAGTTACTCAGGAGTGCTGAATGCTGGTGTCTACCAAACCAGACAGTGACATAGGTGAGACCTGCTCAGTGCATCGATTCATTTGTAGACAAGCTCAGTGCAAAGACAGCTGAAAGGCACTTTTAACACCATTGGCCAGTGTCTGGGAATCAACACAAGGGAGGGTCCCAAATTATTTTACATGGATAGTAATGAATAATGGTAATAGGGGTCTGCAACAATGCTGTTAGAGTAAGGATCAGACAAAAGGTTGAAATGACATGCTGATATCCTAAAACAACAAAATATATGCAATAGCCAATCAGAAATTAAGATGTGGTACATTGCTGTGGTCTTATGATGGCTTTTGACTGGAGATTTGCTTTGGGAGTTTGAGGAACACCCGTAATGGAGTCACTCCTGCTAATGTGAGACTAATACATTAACAGGCACTAAAAAAGTAGTTTTCATCCAAGGAGTCTGGTTAAGGTAGCAAAACACAAGAGTTGAAAGCAGTTAGAGAAGGTACCACTGAAGACTGATACCGGTTTCAGACATACAATCAGTGGGACATCCCCTTGGGCTGGTGGGAACTAAATTCTGACCCATATATATATATATACCATTCTGACATATTCCTAGAGAAGGCATCCTGACAGGTGTCTGGACTACAGCTCATCAAGGAGGAAGAAACAAAACACCTCCCAGAACTAAGCAAGGTCCCTTAGAATCCACTCCTGCTGGCACAAGTGGGTGGTGTGAGAACCAGGTGTCTACATGCAGCCGAGAGACTCAGGAAACCTCAGTTCTCAATCTTTCAAAACAAAGGCCCCTTGCTCTGGGGACCCACACATGGCGCCAACCTGCCCCCGTCCTCCACCAGTTCAGAGGAAAGAAATAAACAAATAGCCTCAAACTCCAACAGGATTAAAATATCGTCCAAGGCCTAGGATTCTAGTCACTGCACCCAGCTCAGTGTTTCCAAGACTTACCAAACCTGATCCCCCCAAACCCTTCCTCCAGGGATGACCCAAGAATAGCCAAGCTCTCCTAGTCACGGCCTCTCTTTGGCCTGCTTCACAAAACAGGGTGCCTATCATGATTCCCAACTATGTAGTCACTCTGCAGTAAAGCCTCACACTTAACGAAGAGCTCTTATAAGCACAATTCTAATTAGTATGAATTCCAGTATTTTTATTTAAAATCTAGTCACTTAAAGTCAAAATGACATCTTAATGCCACTCAGCAGAGCAATTTGCCCAGAATAAGAAAGGGGCTTCATTTTCAGAAAGACTCCTAGATTTCAGACCGTATTTTTTAAAATTAAAATACATGGATTGTCTTTACACCTCTTCCTGAATATTTCATGTGTTTTGTGCCTTATTTGCTGTACATATCTTCACAGCGTGCATATTATTCAAATATTCCTAACAGATGGTCTCAAGTACTACATATTATATAGCATTAAGTGAATAGCTTGGTAAACAAAAGAGTCAAAGATTAAAATATTTTACAGCTTATAAATCATGAAAGATGTTCAATAACAGTACATTAATAAAAAAACTTTAATGTAAACATAAAAACATTAAATGCCTCTACTGGATCAGTCAACTGATTATGACAAATGAAAGATTTCTTAGAAGAGGTGCTTATCTTGTATGGTCTCAGATTATAACCTAAATTAATCTGAGGTTGGCAACTAGTTTACCTGGGGGCCTGGCCCACGGTTGCTGTCTCCACCCAACTCCCTTGACTTTCTCTGCCACTTTGCCCTAACACCTTCTTCATAACCAGGGCAGGAGAGGAAATTCATAAGCCAATTTTGTTGGTCTTTAGCCTAACTGTAGCAAGATTTTGCTGAAAGAGGCTGAAACTACAGGTTCAAGTTGAGGATTCTTGAAGTAGCTGTGATGTTGCTATTCTGTGCTCTCAGTCCCCTTTTAGCACTGAAGTTTCCATGAGGGTCTGCATGATGATTAAAAATAAATAAATAAGAAACTCCAGACCCAAGAACTTTTGCCAGTGCTCAGATGTTCTTTAATCCACTTTACATATTTAGAACTACTAATGTTCTAGCCATTATCCCACTGAGGGATAAAAAGCAATAATACTCTCGTTTTGGGTATTCTCTCTCATGCCACCCTTATTTTAATTACATTTAACCTAATGTGTCATGGCTACTTCCTAATCATTTGGTTTTTCAAATATCTGATGCAAGATCTAATAAGACTTTTAAATTTCACTCTAGATTTCCCTAGAAATGAGAACTCAACCCAGTTTTGATGGTGAAAGTAAGCTTTTTATGAACTATTTGATGAAACGATCATAACTAGCAAAGTGACAAGGTGCCTGTTAAATAAAATCTCTCAGCCAAAACCACAAGTTGGCTTCATCTGTTGTATTAAGGTTCATTACCCAATTTCACACATATATTCAAAACTTGATTCTACCACAATTAGCTATGTGGCTGCGTTCTCTTATTTCCTTTTCTGTGCTTCTACCTCAGGTAAAGGCCTTTGTGAGGCTGAGAAAGATGCCTTCCTTAACCCAACTTGGCATAGACAACTTGGAACAAAAGGAAAACATTCTCACAGTTTTACATTAAGGCCCCCATGCATTTTTTCCTTCTCAACCACAATACCAAATCTCACTGCACAAGTAAAACATCATAGGGATGAATCAACAGGACTTCATGATGTATCTACTCTGCATAATGTTATTGTGTATGCCTTATGAACATTCTACCCATGTGAGGTTTCATCAGACTTCAAGACTAAGTTTAAAATGCAAAACAATTATTTCCTCAAAAAACTAAAAACCAGGTTCAAAAATAAATTCAGGGCTGGCAAGGAAAGTTGCATTAAGTCAAAAAAAGGATTCTCTAAACTACATTAAGCTAAGGGGAAAAAAAAAGAGTGGGGGGAGGGTCTCTATATTTGAAACAGCTTGTTAGAAGGCTTGTTAAAAGAGCTTTCAGGGTTCCACCCCAGTGTTTCTGACTCAGTGGGTCTGGAATAGGGCCTGAGAATTGACATTCTAACAAGTTCCCAAGTGATATTGACATTGCTGCTCTGGGGACAACACTGAGAACCAGTGATCTAAACCATCTGCCTTTCCTAACCTGGCTGGAGTAAAAAAATATGGTAGAATTTTAAATGGCCAATGTACAATATTAAACAAACTATGGAATCAATCAATGGTCACTGTATTAACTATGTATTTTATACCCCCCAAAAAATCACATGAAAGCACATTGGCTTTTTATCACTGGCAACTGTATGTGATTTGACCTTAACACAGCACAATGTGATGTGCTGAACTGATCTATGGGACACTAATAGTTTTTACACAATTTCTACCCAAGGGCAAGGCCATCATAAGTGAGATGTTGGAAGCTCATAATGACTGCAAAAATGTCATACTCTAACAGACCCCATAATAACACTCCAAAATGCTCTAAACACTAGAGCAGGGCAGTGGCCTTCAGACTGTAACTCGGATTACTTGTACTGTTTTCCCTCTGTAATCAGGTTCAGGGACAGGCATACCAGGGAGTCTTTTCTCTTTGTTGGGGTAAGAATGTTTAACCTGAGATCGACCCTCTTAACAACTATTTTAAGTGTACAATACAGTATTGTTAACCATAGGCACTGTATGTACGTATCTCTAGAACTTTGTATACCTGAAACTTTATAATACCCATTGAATAGCTACTCTCTATCCTTCCCACCAACCAACAGCCTTTGCTGTGGTTCTGTCGTACATATCACACACCCTCCATGTGCCCCTTGACCAACACAGAATCACTGGTGGAGGAAGTAAGCAATGACTACACTCTGAATTTTCACGTACGATGATGATGATGATAGCAAGGGCTGATTATACATCAGAAACAGTGACTAAGGGAGAGATCAAACACTAGTGGCCTTCAATTTTTTGGTTTTTTTTTAAATGAAATAGTTGCTAACATTTGGAAATCGTATCTCACATAAAGATCTGTATTTTCAAGTTTTTCTAGAAAGATAAAGTTCAGCATGTGTGGCCTTCCCAATCTCTACACGGGCAGAATGAGCTAAAGTGGAACAGCTGCTGGTCCCTTTTAGTGGGGGAAATGCGCTCCCCAGTTAGTGGGGGAAATGCGCTCCCCAGATTGCCAGTGTCCCCAATAGTTCCTACCCTTTTACAGCTGGCCTGTCTTATTACCCACTGAACCCACCTAGCTCTGCCAACAGTTGGGTCTGTAATCCTTGCACTAAGGCTGGGGCACAAATAGGGAAGTTTCTTGGGATCTGCAAATGACCTGCAGCCTCAATCCCTACAGACTCTGTCCCTCTCCAGAGTATACTCGCACACAAGGGACATCATAATAGTGATGATCTTCACTCTAATAAGAAAATAAATCATTTGCAAAGTTTGGTACTAATATCTTAAATTTGACCACCACAGCACACCCTAACTGAAAATCTTTGAGAGAGAAATTTGGTTTTGGCTTCCCAGTGTCAATTCTGGCTTTGGAATATGTCTAGCAAATGATGAAAGCTTTGAAAACTTAAGAACCTAATTTTAGGGTGTGAGGAGTATAAGAATGGAAATGAAGCACTTCTAGTTCATGTGATTCCAGGTATATAAAAATGTTGATTTTAAGTATTAACTTTGTGAAAGAATGTGAAAGTATGACATTTGTGGTATCATGCAAAATTTTGGGGGGAAAACAGAGAAGGTGAGCATCCAGGTCACGGGGCCATTACTTTGAAAACTGAACAGAAACACTTCTGAGACAGGCACTGCGTTAAAACAAAACCCATGTAAAAATGGCTACTTCAATAGAATAATAATTCTACCCCCATATTACCCCAAATATTTTTGTCTCAGCAGACTAAGGGAAAATTAATGTGTGTGCTGGGCATAGGTGGAAAGGGGCGCAATCTAGAGATACACTGGGGGAAGTAAAGCGATACATTAGATGGACTCTAAGAAGCTGAAAGCAATTAGAGACTAGGGAGGTGCTCAGGCTTGCAGGGAAATCCCTTGTTCCAGATGTGTGTGATGTATGTCCAGGACTACCTATGGATCACATCTCAGAATCCAGAATCCTGCAACTGCCTAACCCATATTCACATGCACACCATCCCAGGCCCTTGGATTCCTGGTTCCCTCAGACAACACCCAGGATGGACAGGTGGACACTTGGACTGCTAGGCTGAGGGGGCTGGAAGTGGTGATTGACTGGTGATTTCTGCCATGAGCTGGACAGTAAGAATTGGCAAGAAATGCTGTGGATTTGCCAACTCAACGCTACTCTTGAGTTCTATTTACATATAGATTTTTCATTAGTTGTCTTAAATTTCCTCTAAAAGCTTGAATAGTCCTTACCTCACAGCACTGTTGTGAGGAATACATGAAATGATGCATAAATATAAAGTCCTCAGCAAAGGCCTTAGCCTCTATGCAAATCCCCAAATGTCATTCTCTGCCAAACCATAAAGTCTGTCCCGACAAGGGGATGTCTTAGAGAGAGCATTCACACATTGGTTGAAGAATGTTCTAAGGTAAGTAGCAACCACTCTCTGAATGACTTTTCAAAACTATTTTCATGGTGAAGTGGGTTTGTAGGTCTTCCAGAATACTTGCTGCCCTATGTCAAATAAGAGGCATCCTAAATATTTTTAAAGGATAAGGAGGACTCACGTACACATGTGTCAGTCACACCGTTTCATATGCAACAAGAAATTATGACCACTGAATTCAGATTAAAGACTTTAATCAACTATAATAAATCAATAATCATATATAAAAATTCTGACTCATGCATCAATTACATACAACAGTCACATTATACAATGCTTACATTCTTTTGAGTTGGTACCTGCAAAAACGTATACAAGTTACTAGAGCATTTTACTTAATGAGTGTGATACTCTTCAGTAAAAACAATGCTTCTGTCTTTCATATACCTGCTAAATATATACACCTCTAGGTCTGCAGTATTTTTTCGTACCTCAAAATACGAAGCACCTGGAAGCTTTGAAGATTAGTAGGCCCAATGTGTTGTTTTTACAGACTTCAGTTCCACTGCAAAAGTAGATTTTTGACATAGAAAATAAATGAAATAAAATGTCAACTGTAGTTTAATGCTTCTACACTTCTTATCAAATACATCAGAAAACTCTTCATTTGCAGATTAATGAGTTAAGGTGCTACCTATTGCATATTAAATACTTCCAACGGTTGCATATGGATTATCAAAGTTATAAATCTGTGAAAATGGGGGCTTTCAAAGTGTGCTGACAGACCCTGACGTCTACCATCGTGAACCAGCAGCACTGTGATACTTCACCTCTTACGTCAAGGAGATGGAGTGAAAGAGCATGCTTTACACTTCACTTACACACGTGAGACACCTCCTGTATCTATAAGACATGAGAGTAAATGGACATCAAAAAGTTGCAGCTCGATTTACAAATCAAGGGAGGCTGCTTTTCCTAAAAAGCTATGAAGGGAAATAAAAGCTCTAGTGTGACAATTACTAGGTATAGTAAAGACAATAGTTTTTTTCTTTTTCTTTTTTTAAAAGATTCTCCTTGCTAAAGAATAAGAACCCTTGTAGGGGTAGTAGGCAGTGGGCTGTGAGGGTGGCGGAGTTGGTGAAGGAAGGATGTGAGGAAAGCCAGTCTGTCACTGATGAGCTAAGTTTTACTTAAGTTTCCATTCATGAGACCCTTCTAATTACAAGGCAACATTTTCACAGCTGGAAAATTACAACTAAATCACTTACTACCAAAAGCAATAGATGTAGTTATGTATAATATATGGATAATACTACATTCATGGGAGAATGGCCAATCTAGGCTTAATGTAGAATACAGCAGCAAAAAGCAATACATATTTCATGAATGGGTAACACATCATTTTATGTACAATTCTAAGATACTAACCCTGGAATTCATTAAGTGAAACTTGAAGCCTAAGTGTAGGAAGTTCAATACTTCGAAGTGGAATTTCAGAACTGGGAAGGGAACTGGTTGTGAAACAATGGTGTTTTAAAAATTATAGCTGAGCAATTTTAATTATGCGACAAAAATGTATTAGCTTAAAACAGGTTTGAGATAAATATCAATTCTGTAATTTTAAAAAATCCTTATTGGTGGGAATATCTTTGAGCATGCATTTTTTTAATCATAAAAGCAAAAGTAAAATGTTTAAAGTCTATTGTGTTGTGCAGTACTTAATGAGTACATGTATTTTATTTTCATTTCTAAGCTACTAACAAAATATACCATTAGAATACTTAAAAGTTGCATTTTGGAAAATAAACTCAGGTGATCTTTTTGGCCTTTTTTCTACAATGCTAGAAATTAAAAACTATTCTGCTTGCACTTTGGCCCAAATACTGGAAACACTGACATGATTACTCATTTTTACTTTTTGCTTTTAGTTAATTACATTGACCAATTGTGAAAATATATGTTGTACTCTAGGTCATGAGTGAAAGTTCATAAACATCGAACAGAACATTTTCAGGTGGTGATAAATGCAGATTCAACTTTCAATACACTTCTTGTCTCAGATTTAAAGATAAAAATATTGATTCAGTTATAACCAAATCATTTATGTATGAATAAATCTAATCTTTAACAGTTTTTGTACATGAAAAGAATCTCTCCTTAAAAATGAATTTCCTCATAAAAAGAATAGCAGTACTTGAACCACACTTTTTAATGAGCTCTATTTATATAAAACATATCTCCAATAAGAAACTGACATCTTGGTTCATTCTATAAAGAGCAAATTTGGCCAAAGCATACAGATAATCTGTCATAATACTGAAAACACATGGATTTTAGTATTTTTAAAAGCGTAAGAGCTTCAATTATACCAACAGAAAAAAACAAATGCTACGAATTTTGTAATCTTAATGTTAACTAAAAATGGTACCATGTTAAAAAATAATAATTACCAAGACCTCAAATGAGAGATTTAAATTCTACTCCAGATTCTGAGATTTACTACAGAAATTTATAAGTGGAGGAAAAGTTATTTAGTAGAAGCTATTCTTGCTTCTCCATTTCTTCATTCAAAAACATTACATAATTTTTTGTATTTGGGAAAATTTTTCAGAATTTCAAAATGTTTGCTCTCATAGGAAAACTAAAGAAACTACAAAAATACAAATAACCAATTTTGGATAACAAATATAAGCTTGGACATTATCTGATTTAAAATATTAAAATGAGCAAAACTGTTGTTATCAGCTGTATGTTTAACTTTCAATGAAGACATACCAGAGATAAATACCAGACAAAAATGTGGTTCATTAAAGATTAGGGAACATATGTCTCCATATAAAGATTAATTTTTCATTTTAAATTCAAGAGACATATATTCAGTGTTCCACAGTTAAATATTTTAGATTTTTAAAGTAAAAAATAAGCATATGATTAGTAATATTTTTATACAATTGTTTTTCACTTTAAATTTTAGACTAATTTTGTACAAATATATAATTAATTCATAGAAGTAATCAACACTTTTTGGGAACAGGCTTTTTAAGAGAAGCCAAACTATAATTTTGTAATAAATCAATTCTTTCAAGGGTGGATGTATAATGTCATGCTAGTAAAGATCTGCTCTGAAAACTCAATCCTTTAGTAACTCTTATTTTGGTTCAAGACCCAAATGCAACCATCTGTTCTTTTATTTATGTAACTTGAAACCAAGCCTAATTCTTCATTCCCAGAATTTGTCCACTGCTTTGGGTTTTCAGGCATCAGATGATAACTATTTTTTTCCCCAAAATTATCATCAGATATAACTTACTATTTTCCTTGCTAGTGATTTAAAGGCATTCAGAATCTCAACAAAACAAATTAGCTTATCTTCTGCTTATAGCTTAAACAAAATTCAAATGTTAAGATAAAAAATTAATTCAAGAAATTCATGCTGTTATGAGTCTAATGAAACTTCCTAAAATACGTTCTTTTAAAAAGGGCATTGAATCATTATTTTTGGAAAAAGAGTAAAAATTTGATACTGGGATAATACATGGAAGCAGCTCATTTTGAATCCAAGGTCCACATAGTCAAGAGTGATTTGAAGCAGCTTCCCTATCACAGACCATAATAGTAGCAACGATAATTTGTTTTGCAATGATGGAGCACAATATTTTCAAATTAAGAAATTGGTATCCTCATTTTAGAGGCAAGCAGTTGTTTTTAAATGTTCTAAAAACACATGTACATGTGAGGTATATGCAGCTATTCAATATACAGATACATGAACATATATTCATGTAAATATATATATAAAGTATGGATTTTTAGTAGTGTTTATAATGAGCAGTATTCCTGCAGCTAAATACATCTACAAATTAACTTCAGAGAAAGCAACCACAGTATCAATTCTGCTTTATGAGAAATTGATGCCTGAGGAGTAAGTCATGTACTTCTGAAAGTATTTCTGAGCCTATGGCAGACCAGTGGGCCGGCACCAGCACCTAAGTGAACCCTAAGAAACTGCTTATTCTTTGAGAATCTGGCCCATTTTCACTTTAAAAGTTTGGATTATTAGCTCACTTCAAAGGTCACTCTTGACCGTCTCTGTTAATATTTACAGGTAAAACAGTTTTTTACCACACAGCAGAGTATGTAAGGAAACATGATAATGGAGTCTCTTTGAGTAACAAGTTTTTCTTCTTTTTTCCTTCCTTTCTTTTTTCCCCCAATTATAAATGCAGTACAATCAGCTTATTAACTATTGGAGAATTTGCCAGCTTTCCTGGACGGTTCGTATGGCACTCTGAGAATACTGGGTGTTTCTTCCATTACCCTTACGAGGAGGTTGTCGATGTAGTCCTCAAGTTCCCGGATGTGGGTGTCCTTCCTTCTAAGAAGCTCTTTGTGCTTCACTAGTTCCTGTAGTACCTCCTCATAGGTCAGACTGCGATACCCTGCAATGGCATCAAAAGGGTTGCTGTCCTGGAACAGGATAAAGACTGTCACTTTAGCAGATCATAGTATTGGGCAAAAACTAAGAACCAATGAGATAGTTCACAGAATGGCTAGCTAGTTCTGAGGCAAGGACTAAGGCAAATATATGAAAGCCTTGGTTATGATTCTGAATTCTCCTAAAAACTTTTTTTACAATGTGTACAGTGCCCTAAGAAACTGACCATATATTTTAGATTAAATTAAGAGATAAAATGTTCTATAATAAATAACTAAAATAGATAAAAACTAAAGATCTCTAAGAATTAACTTAGAGACTGTAAGAAAAATATACTTTAGACAGTAGTACTCATGGAACTGCTTCCATTGAATCATGCCCTTGGCTTTTTATTGAAGACAGTTATAAGAAGCAGCAGTATCAAATCTGTTTCTCTAAATTGCTATGTAATGAAGGCATTCAGAATTAAATCAATGAGCATTCTTCTAAGAAACGCCGTGGGAGTAACTTCTATTTTAATTTAGATGAAAACAGAACTTTTTCTCTAATTAGTCTCTTCCTCTTCCTAGGACAAATACTTATATCGCATTTCCATTTTTGCCATGGTTATCAGGAAACTCAGTGTTCAACAATGATCATGTTAATACTTAGGATCAGTGTATCTGCATTCTTTCACAATTCATTTATTTACTATTTTGCTAACCTTATTCTATTGATGAAAATTCATTTTACACAAAAATATAAATAAAAAAGAAAAAACATTGATTTAAATATTATTACAAAGCATTCTAATATTGAATGAAAAATATTTCTCAGGAATTGCTTCAAAAAGGCACCGTAATGTCATCTTTATAGTGCACAGATTTTTCATTATGTAAAATACAAATGCCCCAAAATAAATTAGCAACCTTTATGCTTTTTTATACATAGCTCTGTCACTAAACTCAGCAACTTGAAATGGTTTTCATCACTTCCTTTCAAAACGTTTGATTTGGCTTTAAGGAAAATAAACTAAAACACTGAAGAAATTAGTCTTGAGTTTAAGGTCTAATTCTATCTAGCGCATTCAGTGGAGGAGGCAGAATGAGGACTGGTGAATAGAGGAAGACCTTTTTCTCCATTTTTTTCCATAGAAATTAAAGTTGTCTTTCCATTTTCAGGATCTATTTAATTTGCTATGCAAATTTTCTTAAAGTACAATTTTTTATGCCCCCGCCCCTGGCCCAGGCACCATGATTTGCAACAACAGAGAGACAAATTAGAAAACAGATATCAATATAATGCTTGGGTTACCGAAGCACACTTCTTTCTCAAGGATAAAGGAAAAAATATCAGGACTGAAAACTTCCCCAATCTCATAGAATCTCTCAGGTTTTGTAGTAGAGATTCTTGTAGAGAAGACACAGCTTGTACGATGCCTTCAAAGATTTTGCCAGGCAGAAATGGATAATGGGCATCTCAAGCAGTAGACTCTGCTTGTTCAAACAAGGAAACAGGTTCAAGGCGTAGTGGTCAACAGCAGGTAATCAGTGTAGAACAGCTGGAAAATAAAGTTCAGGATAGGGCACAGAGGCTGAAATGGTAGGCTCCAAACAGATCATCAAGAATGCTGAATGCTATTATTAAAGACTTTTTTAGACTGATTGCTTGGGAGCTAGGAAACCATCAAAGGTCTCTAAACAGGAAAGATATGTTAAATCTAAGTTCTAGGAAAATTAAATGTCAGCAGTGGGTAAGATCATTTGGAGGGACTGAGATGAATCACAAATCTTTTGAAATATTAAAGACAAGAGTTAATAAGAGCCTCCACTAGATTAACAGAATGAATAGAGATGCTAAAGAGAAGTGAGTTCAAATCAGTAACACATTTAAAACAACTTATTTTAGCATTAGAAACTGGACCAGATACAATTTAAAGATGTGTATTACATCTTTATCCCCAAAACACTTCAGAATATTGCTTTGCAAAAATTAATGGACAATCTTGGTGACAACTGTTGGCTTACTTTTTATTCTCTTCTCTTTCAGATCAAATAATCTTTTGTAAGCATAAGAACACATGCAAACTCAGCTACTTACTAGTTAATTTAATTGATCACAAGTAGTTTAGAAATATAAAACTTATTAATTTCCTAACCACATTCTTATTAAACATTTATTATATTAAGCAGGTTCTACAGAAAGGATAAGAAATACTACTGAGGTAAATATATATTTTAAATTTACTAAAAATAAGCTATAGTTTCTTTTTCTAAGCTAAGTAATTCTCCACAGATTTGAGACAGAAACCACCCAGGTCTCACTCAATCCTTATCTAATAAATGAGATATTCTCCAAGGTTCCTTTCAATTCTAAAATTTCCTGGTCTACAAAGTGATTTTTTCAGAACTGCATTTAAAAAAAATAATAGTGTCCAACTAAAGTAATTTCATTTTTCTAATACAACATTTACTGAAAAATAGAGGAGTTCTTGTGAGAATTACAGGGATTAATGAAATTAAATGGGATTCACTACTAGTTAGTTGACTGTTTTATTCTTTTTCTTAATTAAACATTGCATTGTAATAATAGCATTGGTCTGAGTCAAATTAACGTTAATCAAATTATGCATATATGAACTGGTTTTTCTCCAAATTAAGTGATGATATACAGTTAGAAAATCATTTATATTATTTAACACCATATCAGTACTGCCAGATAATGTAGTTAAAATTTTTTTTAACATTTCTCTAAAGACAATGAAGAAGACATGTCAAAAGATTCTTGTTTTGATATAAGTAGTTTAAATTAATACCATGATACTAATCAAACTAACAATTTAATCTCTTAAAATAATCAATTATTATCCAGAATACTGTTCAACACTATAGCCATTATCTAGAATACACAGATCCAGTACTTGGCTTATTTTTTCCCTCACAACCATCTAATATTTACGTATAGATAGATTTCCTGGAAATATACTTCTGACCTTTTCAATAAATTTTCCATTTGTTCTTTCATGTCAAAATTTTGCCCCAAATTTCTGCATCAAGTTTCTAAGCAGGAAAACATCTTAGAAACACATGTACTATAAACCATATTCTGGAAAAGAATATGAAATAATTAAAAACAGTTTTATGCTTAGTTCCAGATTTTATCTCTTATTTGAAAATTATGTAAACCTCCTAATTTTAGGCAGAAGGTTCTTAAACTGACTTATATACTGAATAAATATATAAATCCTTCTGTTTGTTGATATAATTCCAAATAAAATAATAAAGATTAATATTAGCATATACAGTAGGAAATTAAAGCATTTTCTGGTTACAAAAATTACTTCGCTTAAAGAAAAAAACTCAGGAAAATACACAAACTGTTCTTTCAAAAGATACTTTTGATTCTTAGAAAAACTGCTTAAACTGAGAAATCTCCAAACTATGGTAAAGACTCAAATAACCTACAACAGGACTGACTTCTAAGTCCTCAGTATTTTTTCCTCCAGCACTCCATAGAGATAGTACACATGGTTTTAAGATGTCTTCTTATATTGAAATTTAATGTAAATTTTTCTTCTCTTCGTCCCTTTTCACAACCAATCTTTTTTCATTCCTACCCAACCTGTATTAAAAATTTCCATATGCAGATATAAGAAAATAGGGACTGGGTGAGAGAGTAACAGAATCATTACATGAAATTTTCTGATCAGAATTTTAAAGAATATGGTTGTACAGAAGACTTTGAGAATTCTAGTGATCTATTTTTACTTTACACACAGTCTAGCCTTTTAAACTAGGAAATGTATATTTTTTACAATATTTAAATTTAAACAAAAGCAAATTATCAGGACTCAAAATAACTGAAGATTTAAAGAAAGGTTGTCCTGGTAACCAAATATTGGTGGGGTACTAACTGACATCCAAGGCAACTAGAGGAGAGAGAGAGAGATAAGATGAAGGCTTGGCATTCTCTGATCATCTCATTATTGTTCTAATGAGGAACTTTGCTCTGGGAATATCATCTCAGCTACTTTCACATCTTTTGTCCTACTCCCTTCATCTCCCTTTCAGTTCTTAATTAGGCCTTAAAGAGCTCACACTGCCCTTTCAACTGGCTACTGCTCCTGTTTAAACACTGTGCTTTCACAGACAGGTGTTGGCACTAGCATATAAGACATACAAACTTAATTACAAAATACTATGTCCAGAAGGGGAAAAAAATAACTTGGTGGATGGCTATTATGGGAGAATTTAATGTGAATTACTTCAAACATCTTATAATCTTCAACATAAAAATTGTTCAAATACTTTTCCTCAGTAACGATCAGTATGAGGATGAGCTTTCTCCTCTTAATTATATCTTGCAGTAAATTAACAGCACCTAGTAATCCTTTAACTGTCATTTAGAATAGTTAGTATTCCAGAGAAAAATAATCACACATCAAGGATTCTTTTATCACCTTTAAATCCTTTAACTAAAACAATTTTCACATTTTATTTCTTTAAAGAATTCTAAGGATGCTTTTACAGCAATAAATTACAAGATTGGAAAAGTACATTTACAAGCACATAGAAATTGTAATTAAGGTTACTTAATAAACAATAGCTGCACATTAAATCGATTTTTTGATGTTGCATTTTGTTTGAGATTAAGTAACTGCCTAATAGAATTCATTTTACTATCTGATCAAAGGCTGACTTCATATATTCTGACATTTCTTGCCAGAATGCCATATTATAAAGACTTGAGTATTTATGAAACATCAAAACTTATAAATCATTTACATAAAATAGCAAAAACAGTACAAAGTCCTCTGCTTCCATAATGTTTTCTACAATTTTAAAGACAAATAACTACATTGAGAATGGCTTATACACCACCATCGTTTCTTCTAGGCATATCACATCATAGAAAATTGTGATATGTTACTGCTTTAAAAAATTCTTATTATACATCTGGATCACACACATTAAGGACAGATGGTTCAAACAGCAACCACCAGTCTCTTGGAATAAAGGCCCTATTTCTATTATTCAGTGAGAATTTAGTTTTCTACCAAGAACATGTGCCCATATTTTTGTAAAGTAACTTATTCTCTAGGTTTAATATATTCAGCATTGACTGAAGATGCAATGGAACTCTGAACAGAGATCCAAAACTGTACTTCAAATAACAATAAAATGAAGTTATGATATATGAACAATCCTTGCAAAATATGTGAGTTAATTTAGCTGATTGCTTCCAAGCCTATTAATATAGTTGGTTTTGTTCTGACTAGGAATTTAAGTGTCCTAAAGGTTCTTTCAAATCATTTCCTGGTTAACTGCATCTCTTGACAGGATGTTTTTCCTATTGCTGAATGTTAACAGGCAGTTTTATTTTTTCTTCAAACTTTGTCAAAAAACAAGGTGTTTTCTCCACATACTCTTATTTCATAACTATAGTGTTGACCTTGACATGCAGCTTTCATATTAATTTAAATAGTCTGCAAACAAAATATGTATTATTCTAAATTGGCTTCAATTATAACTATACTATAATTATGTTTGCTCGAACTTCCACAGATCGTACATAAGTCATACCCTACCATATATTAAAGACAAAGTTTGAATTTTGCTTTTCTCCATTCTCCCCAGATTACCATGCTAAGCTGTACTCCACAGGTAGCCGAGGGATTCAAAGAGAGAGACCTTTTTAGAAACGTATTCCGGACAGAAGGCTAGTTTGTGGCTTACTTTCTGGTAATTCTCTAACCCCCTCTGCAACTTACCGGGATTTTCCTGAGGTCTTCATTATTTGTTGGATTCATACGAAAACTGAGTAATGAAAGACAAATATAAATGTTAGAAGTGTATCATAGTCCACGTGGGAGAAAACATAAAAACAGAACATTTTAAACCAACATCGCAATAACAATTTCTCAAGTTCTCAATTACTTAGATGAGTGAAATCTAATACCGGATGTAGAAAAAAACAGTATTTATTCCTTCCACATTCTAAAGCATCTACAATTTTAAATTTTGAAGTAAAACCCTTCAGTTATTTGTCAGAACTGAAGAAGTGTAGTTTCTAAACATCTTTAAACATAAATTATTTTAGCCAGCAAGATACTTTATAAAACTAAATCTTACATTTTTCATTTCATATACATATGCACATTCACTCACCTTAGGCACTCTGATATAAAACTATATGGAATTAAATAAATTTAGATTGGAAATATTGTAGCATAAAAGTTAAAGCAATCTTTTAAAAAATTCTATAGATGTTAGAAAAATTAACTGTTAAATATTATCCTATCAATGTGAATGAATTCAGAGTTGTACAAACCACTGCTATAATTAATGTGATTTCTAAGTAGCTGGTCTTCAAAATTTAAATACCCAAATGAACCAAAACAAAATGGATATCTTCCATGAAGAGAGTAAGAAAACATCACAGCTGAATGCTATAATCATTTTCTTCTTTGAAACATGTCCATTAGGAAGGGGAATGCAACCAAAAAGAAGCTAAACTTCAAAGCCATATGATGAGTAAGTATTTCATCGTTGCTATTCAAGCTTAATTTTTACCCAGCACTTAAGAGTATTAGCCATTAGAACCTCTACAAAGCATTACTGTCCTAGGAACCTTTTTATCCCCTCCCCCCCCAAAAGACTTATCTTTTTTCATTATCTGTACTTTATCGACCAAATAATTGTAATCCTTTGGAGAAATTCACTTATACAACTTTTGATTGTGTGCACAAAAAGTCTGGACACCGGATACAACGTCTGGAAAACATCTGCTATTACAGGTATATATTCCAAGCCATTAATCTATAGGGCATACATGAAGGAACTACCACCTCAAGAGAATTTCTCACATATCCAAGGTTTCATTTGTTATGACTAAGATTTGTAGTACAAGCTTCCAGAACTGGTTGCTGACTTTTTCTAGCTAAAACTCTTGTGGATAAATTTAGTATTTCAAGAGAGCTGGGTGACATGGTAGAGAAGACTGAAATGCAGTTTAAATACCTACGATGCACCATTTATAGGCTGATGCAGCTGACACTTTCTCATTCCTGTATCCCACTGTCTTTTGGTGTTCTGTATAGTTCCAGACTAGAGTCACTGTCCCAGCAAAGATTCAAGAGCCTAACAAAAGAACTGCTTAAAGGAAAACAACAAAAACAAAATCCAAAAAGCCATTATCATACAGCACATGCAGGCCTCGAGTGCCATGGTAGCAGCTGCTAACACATGCGGTGCTCATCCTCTGATTTCCAATCCAAGGCAGTCAACATCCCAGTCCAGTGGGACTAACATCTCCTCGCCCCATTATCTCACAGCATGTTGCTTTTTAATAGGTCAAGAAATGCACTCGCCTGCCTCTCTCTCCATCTGACTGTGATATTCAGGACAAAATGATTTATGTTCAGTTTTGACAGTAAACCAAGGTGGTTACAAGCAAGAGAAATGGTGAGGGCCCTGGAGCCAGGTAGTATGAATTCAAATCCCGGTTCTGCCTACACTTGCTGTGGGACCTTGAGCAAGTTACCAACCTTTGAATGTGTCTGGGTTCCCTCATCTGTAAAGTGGGATCCCAACAGTATCCACCATATAAGACTACTGTGAAGATTAAATGAGTCAACAACTTAGCCCTGTGACTAGCAGGTAGAACATGTTCAATAAACTATTTTATTTAATAAACATTTCCATAGCACTTGGACTGTACCAGATACTATTCTAAGCAGCTGACCAAAATTAACTCATTTAATCTTTTTAACCATTAAGGTAGGTGCAATCTTCATTTTCAAAATAAAGAAATGAGTCACAGGGAGGTTAGGTAACTTGAGTGGGGTCATACAGTTGGTAAGTGGTGGAGGTCTCTGACACACACAGGGCTGGCTCCTCTGTGAGCACTGGCTGCACTGCTGAAGACCTGAACCTGAGGACACATGGAGTGATCAGAAAGCAAACATCAGCTCCTTCGGTGTAAGCACTGGAGGGCTGCACTGTGGGAGGCAAGGGGAGAGCACTCTTGGGAAATAAACTCTTAGATTCCACAGAGGAAAGAAATGGTCTACCACAGCAATTAGTCAAGGAAGGCTTATGTCAAGGAAAAAGTAGGATTTAAAATTACATGAAGGATAGGTTTGGCAGGACAGAGAGAAAGAGGACTCTGAAGACATAAGGGATGGCCTGGTGCCGCTGGACAGCAGCGCCACTGCAGGACACGGAAGAGCTGGGAACACAAGGCAGCGGCTTGAGAAAGACCCTTGAAAGGTTTTGATGTAAAAGATGGGGGCTCTCAGGCCTGACCCACACAGCAATTGGCAAGTTCTTGACAGCTGTAATCCTCTTTCATAAACTTCCTCTAAATGTTTGAACTAAATTGTTGAACTATGAAACAGAAATACTGGTATAATATTTATTGTCATAAGGGTTTTTAAGAAACAGACATTTAGGACAAAGATTTTATTAAAATCACAAAACTAACAATAGGTCATATCCAGTGGCGTTAGCCTATAGACCTAAAGTGAAACTCAGTAACAACCTGAAAAATGTCTGAGATACCTTAAGAATGATTCAAGTGAGAAGTTCGCAACCGTAAGGGAAAATGGTGTCAAATGCAGCAAGGCCCAGCGACTCCCCACTATACCTGAGGTAATCTGAGTTCTCGGACACTCTCTCCAGCAATCCGCAGGGCAGAACTGAGGGAGAGAGCTCTTTTGTTGGGCATTGTCTGAAATCTAAAGGCAGAACCCCTCCCTTGTGGTCGGCTTTATACTCACACACTGACGTGTCAAACACATGATGAACTCAGTCATTCATGGCTGCCTTTTTTGATCTGTCCTTAAAGGGAAAAAAGAGTTAACTGAACTGGATTGAATTAGCTTGGGAAAAATAAAATGTCTCTATTTATCGAAGTGTGGCACCAATTTGTGATATCTTTCTCTTTGGACTGCTATCCTCATGTCAGACAAGATATTGTATAATACAGTCTGACTGCTCAACTGAGTTGTTGACAAGTTAAGGAAAATGGTGTTTTTAATCAGGTAAAAATAAAGTTAGACATATTCACTCTGAAAAGGCCTATACAAATTAAAATTTCAGAATTAAAAAAATTAATTTTAGAAATCAGAACTGAAGGAGTTTCGGGATGGCAAAGGATTTTAAAGTAACTTTTAAACTGATAAAAAATATTTTAAATTCACATTTTAAAAATAATTTAAAGTAATAAAATGCTTACCTTACCATTCTCAAGTTTTCAGGTAAAGCCTATTTTTTATACTATGATTATTTCCAAATATTTAAAATAATTTTTCCAAGTAAACTCTAATTTTTTATTTTAAAATTAAGAGAACCCAAATATTTACCTCAAGGAATCATTAGCATCTCTTCTTCTATAACATCACTTAATTTATTTTGAAGTGAGAATAAACATTGAATAAAGAAATGTCAATAGGTAAGAATGTAAAACTGTCCCTCAACTTCTGCTATGCACAAATCTTCCACAGGCCAGAAAAGCAAACCAATCTTTGTAAAGTGGTAAAACTGACCACTGCAGAAATCACTAAGGCATCTGGCTGTGTGTGACCGGAGCTTTTTTCTTTGTCCCTATTTTCTCTTTTTAAAACATGAACACATTTCTTTTGGAGCGAGAACACCTAAGACAGAGAAGAGACTAGAGAGTGTAAAAGTGGTTGTCAAGACAAAAAGAAAGAAAACCCACAGAAGAACAAAGATCTATTAAAACTGATTAACTGTCTTGTTAGCAAAGACAATGCAATCTGTGTACATTCCTGGCCCGAGGAGTTTAACTCTTTTCAATGAGAAGTCATGTAAGAACACTTGAAACTCTTTCAAAGGCATTTAAAAACAAGTATTACATCTTCCATATCTATTTCCAAGCCCCATTCCTGCTTAAATTATAAAGCTAAGCCCATCTGGCCTACAACCTGACACATTTTAACACATGAACTCAAATTTTCTGCAAAATCCAGGTTTCCCACCTGGCTGGCAGGGGGCAGAGGGGATGGGATAGAAGAGTAACTTTCTCAAATACCATTCAATTCCTCAATGTATACAGGAAATAAGTATAATTAAACTATCACAGAACTTCTGCCATTAATTATTTTCAAAGGAAAGACTCCTGTTGATCTTGTTTAACTGAGAGAGTGGGCTCTAGAGACCTGGGCCTTCACTTTGGTGACAAATGTAGCTGGGGGAGGGGAGGTATAAACTTAGAATTGTAAAAATACATAAACTCTTTAATGAGTCTGAAAAGAGGAAAAGAAAAATAGCCCATTTACAGTGAAGCCAGGGCAAAGAATAATGACACTAGGCCAAAGAAAAATGCTATTTGTTCTTACTGGACTTTAACCAGGGTACCAGGCACATTTCTGAGCACTTTACATGTTAACTCACTTCATCCTGTAACAATCCTGTGAGGTGAGTGCTACTTTTATTTCCATTTACAGAAGGAAACAGGCACAGAGGAGTTAAAGCTTACTCAGCATAGCATAGTTACCAAGAGGCAGAGTGAGGAGCCAAACTCCGCAATCAGCTCCTATAGCCATAAACGGCACTTCTTCCACATAGGTGTTCCCAGCGTTCAGTCCTACTGTGAGCTCAGAGATGGCTGGTTTCAAGGAGTCCACTATAAGTTCCTGAGGTTTCTTCCAATCAGAAATGACTATCAAAAGTCCAAGCCTTAGACAACTTAAAGAGATAAAACAAAGGCTGAAAAGCAAGAGGCTTTGAAATAGCTGTGACCAGTTCTCTGTCTGCCCCTTGTGCACCCCAGGAGGCTCACCTCCAGAAAGCACATTGTCTGGGCCCTGTTCCCACTGGCTTCCAGTTATGCTCTACCACTGGGAGGCCCCGCAAGAGATGGGAGGACAGAATGATGAGGAGACAGGGCACTTATCTACCGCACCCTACCATCTCATTCCAGCCTATCCCCTCCTCCTACCAGCTCCTCAGCCTGTCCCTGCCACAGGGAGGCTTCGGCAAAAGCTTCTCTCCCACCAGCCCCAACTGTGGCTACACTGTACCTCCTCTTCCCACCTCAGCACGGTGGGCCTTCGGGACGCTGCTGGCCCCTAGTACTATGCTATCCCTCCTTGGTGTTCTCAGTCCTAGCCCCCATCTGTAAATGGCCTCTTTACTAAAGTTTCTTCAATTATCTGTTTTGAGTATGTCATTTGTTTCCTGCTGGGACAAGAATACAAGACTATACAATAAATGCCACTAACTATTCACTTAATAATTTAAAGTGGTTAAGGACAAGGTTTATTTTGGAAGGGAAGAAGACAGAGAGAACAAAAGGAAAACCGTCTCTCATGATTATTCAAATGAAGTATCTACACTTCCCTTTCCCCTTTGATTTCTGGGTTATGCTCCGTAACTCCTTACTTGAGCACTTTTAACATTGTTTTTCTTCCCCAAATACAGTCTCTTACACCAGCCACAAAAAAGTTCCTCACCTTGACTGTACGACACTTCTCACCTTCACAGACCTAGGATGCTTTACGTTCTGAATTATTTCCTTGGGATTAAATTATGGGAGACTGTTTGTGGAGTTTCAAAATGGTTTTAACTGCTTAAAGTGACTTGGATTTGAATAATACCACTTCATATTTATACACTGCCTTACAATTAAAAGCACATTTTCACAAAGAGAATGTCTTTAAACATGTTTCCAAAGGAACAACGACCAGTATGGTGGGATGCAGTTACTCAGGGCGAGATCTCGCGCAATCCCAATCCCGCTGACCAGCATCTCCTTCTCATTCTCCCACTTCCTCACTCTTATGGGGCCTGCTTTGTAGACCCCAATATCATCCCAATTGTCTCCTAATCCACTTGTATTTATTCATCTCTGTTACCAGAGCACATTCACAGCCCATTACCCCTCAGACATTTTACCATTTTGATGCTGCCAATCTCTAATCCCTCCCAAGGAACCCCTGCTGACTCTGTTAAAGTTACTCACTCACGTTCTATAATCTGAAACACCCAACTCCAGTACTCATTGCTACTTTTATGAAGATCACCAACAAACAATTTTTAGCTAAGGCAAACAGCCTAATTCTCTTTAACCTCTTAACTCCATTCGATATCAATGACTCTGCTTTTCATTCTCCCTTCTGTGATATCTGATAGCCTATTTTTCTCCTATGTTTCCAAATACTCCTTGTCCTTGTATCTTCCTCCCTTCATCCCTAGGTGGGAAACACTGGATATTTCTTAAAGTTCTCTTTTCAGACCTCCTCTTCTACTCTACTTCGGTGATTTCATATTCTCTCACTCAACTACCATCACTATATGGATTGATTACTGCTATATCTTTTACCTTCAACCACAATTGCTTTATCCTTTGTAATACCACCTTTACAAAAATGCCTGGTTAAGTCTTGGACTGGGTATCCTACTGGTACCTCAAAGTTAACACTTCCCAAACCAATCACCATCATCATCATTATATAAGTTCTGTTTGGTTTTCCTCCTTCTGGTACAACCAGCCTCATGGTCACCGAAGGCAAAGCCTCAGAAACACCCCTGACTTGGGCCCTCAGCTTGTATGCCTCAGCAAAAAGCTGCCGGAGTCTCCTAATGCAGCTTCCGGACACAGATCTCTCATTGTGTCCTTGCTAAACATTCTCCCTGCTACCTTTCTGATCACAAGACCACATTACCCCCAACCTAAACTACTTCAACAGCCTCTTACCAGTCTCAGCCAAGGTCCAGTGCAGCCTGTACAACATGTCTGGGGAGGACACGCTAAAGCTCAAGTCTAACATTGTTATTCATCTGCCAAAAAACGTCTCACCTCCAGCATCTCCTTGAATACTAACAAAACTTCCTAGCCTGGCCTACTGGATTTGACTTAATTCATCTTTCCAAACTTACTGCTCACTACCTACTACCCATTTGCAACCTACTTAACTGCTCTAACTATATTGTATTTTTAATCAAGAAATAGAACCACCACCACCTATTTCAAAAAATTACAATTAAAAGAGGAATGAAAGAAAATGAATGAAATGTTTTGTATGACACACTGCTATTTAAATATAAAGTGTATGAACCTAGGCACAGATCTTACATCCTTCATAAAAATTAACTCAAAACTGATCACACACATAAATGTGAAACACAAAACAATAGAATGGCTAGAGGATAACATAAAATCCAGATGACCTGGGCATGGTAATAACTTTTTGGATACAACACCAAAGGCATGATTCATGAAAAAAATGATAAGCTGTACTTTATTAAAATTTTCTGCTCTACAAAAGACACTGTTTAGAGAATGAAAAGACAAGCCACAGACTGGGAGAAAATATAGGTGACCCTTGAACTATTATCCAAAATATACAAAGAACTCTTAAAATGCAACAGTAAGAAAACCCAATCTAAAAATGCACCAGAGATCCTGACACCTCATCAAGGAAGATACACAGATGGCAGTAAGTATATGAAAAGATGCTCCACACATGACATTGGAGAAATGCAAATTAAAACAATGAGACAACACTACATACCTATCAGAATGGCCTCAATCTAGAACACTGATAACACCAAATGCTAGCAAAGTTGTGGTTATCAGGAATCTGTCATTCCTGGTGGGAATGTAAAATGGTACAGCACTTTGGAAGACAGTTTGGCAGTTTCTTACAAAACTAAACATAGTCTTACCATATGATCCAGCAATTGCACTGCATGGTGTCTACATGAAGGAGCTGAAAATTACATCCACACAAAACCTTTCACAGAAATGTTTACAGAAGCTTTACTCATAACTTTCAAAACTTGGAAACAACAAAGATGTCCTTCATTAGTGAATGGATAAACTGGGGCACACCCAGATACTGACTATTATTCAGCACTGAAAATAAATAAGCTATCAAGCCATGAAAAGACATGAAGAAAGTTTAAATGCTTATTACTAAGTGAAAGAAGCCAATCTGAAAAAGCTACATATCATATGATTCCAACTATATGACATTCTGGAAAAGGCGGAAACTATGGAGACAGCAAAAAGATCAGTGGTTTCCAAGTGTTGGGGGAGAGGAAATGATCAACAGGTGGATCACAGAGGATTTTTAGGAAAGTGAAAAAACACTGTATATTATAATGGTGGGCATGTGTGATTTGTCAAAAGTCATATATCTGTCAAAACCCACAGAATATACAACACTAAGAGTGAACCCTAATGTAAACTACAGACTTGGTATAATTATGATGTGTCAATGTAGGTCCATCAATTATAACAAATGTACCATATTAGTGGAGGATATTGACAATGAGAGAGGCTATGTTTGTGTGAGGGTAGGAGGTATATGGGAAATTTCTGTACCTTCCACTCAATTTTGCTGTTGTCTAAAACTGATCCGAAAGTAGATTTTTTTCTTAAAGTTTACCTTTTGTGTATCTAGCTTAATCCTTGGATTCCCCACCCCTTTCCACTACATGCTGAAGTGTAAGCTGCAGAAGAAATGATATCTTATTAATCTTTTCAGTCCTAGCATCCAGCACAGTAGATGCTAGGGCATGGCAGATGCTTAACAAATGCATGTTGAATAAATTATATCCAGTGCTTAATAAAAATTTGTAGCAACTGAGCTAATAGTTGACTGGGTAAATCAATGAATAGGGTAATACAAGTTTCAACAAGATATCAAGTCCTCAAAGAGCAAAGGAAATCATTTTTCTGAATAATGAAGATTACTTTTATCTAGACCTGACAGTACATTAATGGAATGTTTTTCAATTCTTTCTAAGATAGAATTATTCTGATACTTACAATTGCCAATATGAATTAAAATAAATTTCAAATTGGTGGCTTCCAATAAAATCAATTTAACTAGCCAGTTGAACTGCCAACCAGGTCTACCGGTTTAGGTATTTGACCACAATACAGATTAATTTGAGATTTTCTGTCAATCCTGAAAACAGTTATTCCATAGAGGGTCAATGTTAAAGGAGTTTACATTCCTTTAATTATCTTCTTTATAAGTAAAAAGTCCTAAAAAATTAAGTGTCCAAAGAGAGATTCTACTAGTAAACACAACCTTTAGCACATTAGTTATGTTTATTATACATGCAAAGAGGGTTTAAGAGGCAAGGCGCAACTCAATATTGGTTTTTTTTCCCCTTTTAGGAAAAAAGTAAGTCAGTACCAAATCAAATTAATGATATTACAGATTAAAATATTGCACTATCTCTCCTGGGACTGGGCATGCAACACTAAATACCTGGATGGCAAATAGAACCTAATACATAAATGTCTATGGGGATTAACAGTAATTTACTTATTAATATTCTCACAGGATATCTTTTATGAGATCTCATAGGCAAGACAATTAAAAATTGTGGTCAGTGACACCAAAGATCATGGACAGAAAATTCAGACCTAGCTGCTTTTCTGTCATAAGCAGTACAAATACGTTGTTGAAGTCTAAAACCTAATGACTTAAAGACATCTATGAAATTAAGGCATGTTTCATCAAGAATTTTGTATTCAATCAAGCTTAACTTACTATTTCTCCTGATGATGAAAAGAAATAATTGTTAAATATGTCAAAAAATTCACAAATTTCCAAGCACAAGCCCTATGGATTCCAAAAATTCTCCATCTCTTTTAAACTACGCCTCTCAAGCTGACTCTAGAACATGAGAATAACTCCAGCAACAAGCCTAAAATTTCCCTGACATCTCAAATTTAACTTAAAAATTCAGGCAGAGTTTTGCATTTTACTCCATACCATAATCTTATTTCTCCTTTAAAAAGAATCTTTTCTCCCTCAATCTTCAGTTAAGCTGTCACTGTGGGAAGTGGTGCTGTAGTCATCTGTTGCTCTGAGTAGACCCTGGTCCACTGCCTGCCATACATCCACTAGCATCTATTTGGGGGTGGGGGAGGATGGGGCTCCAGTGCTGTTTATTTAAGAAGTGAACAGTGCCTCTGGAAGGAGTGAGGAGAACAGACACCAGGCCGCTACTCAGGGACAGATCCTGGACAGGCTCCATCTGTCTCTGTGATCAAGACAGCACGTCTGTCTCCCGATCAGCCTTTTTCTGTGAGGAGAGGTTGAGGACAACCTGTTAAAGGTGACTCTTCCAGGAGGTGGGGTGAGGTAAGTTAGCCCTGGGTTGTTCTGGACTAGGAGAAAAAGGCCAGAGAGCCCACAGTGCTCCTTGGCCAAGAGGTACCCCAAGTTGGCTCTGTTCCTGGGACAAAGCCAACTTCTGGAGAGGAAGCCATAGTGCCCTCTGGTCACCAAGAAGGCCTCAGGTGTTGAGAACAGCCTGCAATAAGGCTCCTGGACTGAAAGCACCTGTCTACCCAAGCAGTCATTTCTGTGGCGCCTCCAAGGGGGACACTAAGACAGCCTGATTTCCCAGGGCCCCTCCATTGGGCGACACAAACCCCAGATTGCTTCTCCTTGAAAGCAGAGTTGCTGGCGCAACTGGAAGACTTGTGGCCACTTTACACCCTAAGCTGAGAAGCCTACCCTTAAAACATTCTTGGCGATGAAGAACTGGTTTTGCAGGGCTATGAAATTATAAATTTTGCAGGAAAATAGTATTATTTTGTATAAAAATACACTCTCCAGCCACCACCACCCCTAATTAGATGACTATATAATTTTATGGGAAATTGTACATGATACTGTATCTTTCAGCCAGCTTTTTCAGAATGATTCTTTACTAAAAAAGAAAAAACAAACTACTCAAGAATATTTAAAACACAGGTACCCACTGATTTAAAGAATGTACCCTGCAATATCTGCAAATTCCTGATGCCACAATAATGTCCCCATTGTCTTGTTCCTATAAGCTATATAATTAAAATTAAAAAAATTTTTTCATTGCAAAAATTTTGTTCTGAATTTAAAATTGCACTTAGAAATGTAGTCTTGCTGGTTTGACTTCAGGTGTGTCTCTTCCTATTCAGGTCCATTATTGCACATATAATAGCAATGTCACTGTTCTCTGGGTTTTCCTAAAATTTTACTTCCATCACTTCACTCATTTTCTGAAAAACCTTCTTACTTACTACAGAATTAAATGCAAATTCTTCATTCTAGTAACACTAAGTTCCTAGTAATAAGATCCCATCTCCACTACTACCTCCAACCTTAACAAGTCTTAGATAGACTGGGTTACACTGAGAGCCACTTAACACACTTACTTTTACCTCATTGCCTTTTCTCATTTTAATTTCCATTCATAAAAGCCCTTTCCTCTCCCCTTTCACAGATCCATCCTCTGAGACTCTTGTCAATTCCACCTTTTCTATGATGCCTAGACTACCTAACCTTACCCTGTAATTTTTATCTCCATCAGCACTTACCAACGGTACCACCAATTAGGACAATTAATTACATATTTTGGACCTACCTATCTACAGTTTTAAAGACAAAGACATTGCCTTATACATCCATGTGTCACAATATGAACAGAATTCTTATACAAAAAGGAGAGCAATGTCCATCTCTTATTACCAAGTTCTAAAACAAACATCTTTATTTTAGAATGTCACCCTAGTATACACTGCCTTGTAGTCTAAAGATAAAAGGTGCGAGATGACGTTAAGACCCTACCCATCTCTGTAAGGACAAGAGATAGTACATAAAATAAATGGATGATAATCCAAAAACATCTTACATTCAAGTTTTGGTTATATATTTTTTTCTGTTAAGTGAGGAATATTTTTTAAACCAGAATGACAGAATATTACAAATAATACAATTAATATTATTTCAGGCATATAAAGAACCTTGAGTCAGGAAGCCACTCAAGTAGAATCTTATACTCTTGGTGAAAAACAAAGAGGAAGAGGGTACTTTCACTTACAAAGAAATGAAAGAAGCAATCTCTGAGTCTTGGTTAGAAGAGATACACTAGTGCCTATGTGAACTTCCTGAGGCAGGGGCCCTCTTTCCAAAAAGGACTCTGAAATGTTCTGAGTTTCCCATAAACAGCATTTATCCTGCTTGATATGATAGTTTGAACTGCCTTCTTTAACAATTTATCTGAGCTCAGCCATGTGAGTTTAGGAAATATTCACTGTGCTTTAAAGTAAAGCCAAAGCTTAGATATCTACCCTGCAATGCCCTTTTTAGTGCTATGCAAGAATTTCTGAACACAGAATTTAACAGCAGTATTGATTATAATGCCTTTGCCTTGTAAAGTAATAAAATTAATTTCCTATTTAATATAGGGAATACTTTTAAATTTCAATGTGCTTTAGTTTATTTCATCAAAGATTATTACTGAACATACATTTTGAAAGAAACTAGAGAAACTATCATGTTTCACTGCTTTCTGTCGATATATATGTCCTTTATAGACCAGTGAAAATCATGAGCTCCTAAATTCTACTTTTATTTAAGATTTTTCTTTAAGTTGAGAATATATTACTTGGAATTAATTTTATTTAACTTATTTAAAGCAATCATTATATATTCTGTAGATGCTGTATTGTAAGATCACAGTGAAAGCTACCACTTCTAGGCTATGTGGCAAATACTAGCCTCAGCACTTTATGCGCATTGCATTATTTAATCTCTTCCACAACACCAAGGTTGTTATCCCATTTTACAGTTGAAAAAATGAGGCTTAAAAAGGTTAAGTATGGTCAAACACCTATTCAACAGACTCAAATCCAGACCTGAGTCCTAACACTGAACTTTTAATACCTATCCTATAATCCCTTCAGAATATTCTGCTATTACTGTATTTTTATTTTTTCATGTTACACTATAAAATTCTTGGGTGGAAGAAGAATGTATCAAATATATCTACTGAATGAAATATTAAGTTATGTTCAGTATGATTTCCAACTTATTTCAGGCACTTAATTTCTTTGAAAACGAAAAAAAAACTATATAAAGCAAATATACTGTAGCCTCAAGTAAACAAAATACGTGATTAACCTGAACACCCCATTCCCACACCAAGATGCATAAACAAAGAGGTCATTATACTTAATGCAGAGCCCCTCCAGGGTGTTCACTAATTGGCTCTTTGGTAGCCTAAAGTAGGAAATATACTTCCCCGGGAACCTACCAGGCAGGGAATGACAGATACAGAGGACAGCTCCATGACTCCAACTAGAGAAGAAATGGTAAAATTACTAAGTAGTTAGTAAAGGGCTAATGTTATAATAGTATATAGTCACATAACACATTCCTTTAAAGTGTATCTCACAATTTTAAAAATGAGCTTTCTTGCTATTTACTTAACAATTGCATATTTATTCATTCCCCAACTAATAAAATCAAATTCAGTGGTCAAGAGCAAGCTCAAAGGCCTCTTCCTTGAAGAAGCATTTCCCAATTTCTAGCAAACTGTTCCTCTCTCTACATTTCCACAGCAAACTCCAAGTTCAACATAGTTCATT
Organism: Smutsia gigantea; assembly: GCA_032199065.1. Taxonomy (NCBI): domain Eukaryota; kingdom Metazoa; phylum Chordata; class Mammalia; order Pholidota; family Manidae; genus Smutsia; species Smutsia gigantea. The sequence goes on from JAVSCE010006607.1 coordinate 249,401, forward strand.
CTGCTTGAGCTACAGGTCACTGCTTACATATCCCCCTCACCAGCTTATGTGATTACTGGGACTTCAGTTCTCTATGAATCCTATCTTCGACCCACCCACCCTTAGCCCTAGTAGAGGTTTACATACCTATTTGTTAGAATAATTTTAACAACTGCAATTTGAATTAAGTTTTAGTCTAGGCCAAGCTGATACATGTAATTACTATCTCAGTAGTATTAGCACTTTGTCAGAATGATTTCTAAGCTGAAAACAGATACACTAAAATATATAAAAACATTTTCTGATGTATATTTATAATAAATATTTGTATCATATTTTAATATTTGTATTATAATTAATACATCAAATCAGAGCAATAATTTATTCTTAAAAAACAAGTTCAAGAAGACAAATGTCCAATGTCTGGATCCTAATATTCTTAGTTAAATACATATAAAGAAAATCATTTCATAATTAATTACTTTAGTTCTTATTACCAGAAGCTATTTAAAACATGCTGGCCATAGGTAATACTACCCACTTTCATTAAATATATAGAAACAGCCCCTGTATTTCCGAAGTTTAAGCCTAGTTGTTATGAAAACAGGTAACCCCAGGTGATGTGGTTAAAAAGGAAATGTTCTAAGTGTGAGTGGCCCAAAAGGAAATATTGTGAACACAGAAGTAGGAGGCTTGAAAAAGTGACGTACATAGAAGTAAGAGCTAAGTGTAGAAGAAAGAAAAGCTATTCTCTTGGTGAGACACTAACAGACGGGGTCCAACAGGGACAAGGCTTTGTAAAGTCAACACCGCTGGGGAGAAATACATGTAGTAACTACAGTGCTAAGGTGGACACACTCTAAATGCATTGAATCCATAAGCAGTTATAGAAGTGTGCATTCTTGTGTTCAGGGAAGCCAAAACGTCTTTCACTGTTCAGAAACGCTCAAGAACCGTTACTGTGCTGACACTAACTTGCTTGTCTCAAGCAACTCAAAACACATAATAACTATTCTCTAAAACAAAACTCTAAAATAAACAAGACAGCAACTCGCTAAAAACAAAAACAAAGAACTCAAATCTTTCCATCAAGACTAAAACACTAACTTCAATTCAAACGCTACAGACCTGACATTGTTGTAATACAGAGCCTCCTCAGTTTATAATGAGGTTACTGGGGTTACATCCCAAAAAACCTACTGAAAACTGAAAATATAACTGAAAATACATTTAATACATCTAACCTGCCAAACATCATAGCTCAGTAGCCTACCTTAAACATGGTCAGAACACACATTAGCCTACAGTTAAGCAAATCATCTAACACAAAGCCTGTTTTATAATAAAGTGTTGAATATCATGTAATGTATTGAATGCTGTACTAAAAGGGAAAAGCAGAATGGCTGTAGCACAGAGTGGTTGTTAGTGTATTGGTTGTTCATCCTCGTGACTGCATGGCTGACGCTGGGGCTCAGTCTGCTGCTTGGAGTCATGAGAGCATCATACAAATCACTAGCCCAGGCAAAGATCCAAATTCAAAATCTGAAGTATGGTTTCTAGTGAATGCTTATCACTTTGACATCATAAAATTGAAAAATCTTAAGTCCGAGGCCATCTATGCAGTTTTTACAATGTTGTCTATTTTAGCTCAGGAATATCTCACAGATACTCTCTTCTCTTCCACCCTCACTGCCAAGTGACCTTCACCAACTCTCACCTCAACAATCACACTAACTTCCTAGTTTTCCTGCCCTGAGTCCTTCTCCTCCCCTTCCCACTCCTGTCCCCAGAAGATCCCCCAGGCTACAGGGCTATCTAAGTTATTTCTGTGATAGTATCATAATCCAACTTACAACTCTTCCATGGTTCTCCAATGGCCAGTCCATAGCACAGAATTCAGATCTAATATTTACATGCCTGTCTGTATGAACTCTGGGAGCAGGATTTATATCTTAATAACTTCCGATTTCCTAGTAAATATTCTAAAACTAATGGAAATGAAAGAACCATTTGATTATCAGATCTGAAACTGAGAAAAAAATCATCTTGAGGGACTAGAGCTGCCAAACTGAGGAGGCAGTGGAATGAATGAGAACTGCAAGGGCTTCCTTTATATCTTTAATCTTCAGAGTATAACATATTTATAATAAAGGTTTGCTGACGCTGGGAGTTTTATGAGCCAAAACTCGATTTATAGCCCAACAATTTCAAATTTACACAGAAAACAACGAGACCAAATATTTGAAATTGGGAATACCAAGTCTCAGACTCGAAGGCTCCACAGCACAAGTGGAGGGATCCATGCATATGATATAAAAACTAAGCTGCTGAAGGACAGTCTCCTCTCTGGCCTTGAGTCTGAGAGTTTTAAAGGGGCCCAGCAACATTAGGTCAATTTGGAGTAGGCAATTTCAGCCAACAGGCCACAGGTGAAAAACACAACAGTAAACGTCTAAAACAACTTAGAATTGTATTAATTTATATCTTTGCAATGTGCTGTTCTCAAAATATATATGTTCACTAATTGTAATTAACAAAGATTATTAATCTGCATGCAGCAAGCTTAGCTGCTTATTGGTTTTACAAAGAAAAAATCCTCTCAAATTCTATCTTAAAAGTTAAACCAAAAAATGTACATATTGATATATAAAAATTAGTACACTGGGTCACTGGAATATAATCTTAATACTTTCCTATCAGAAACCTCAAGAGGACTTACATATTATATCTGGTATTTGATCGTATCATAACAACCTGTTCTTTAACTATTGGACTCACTGTGTTATCCTGTGTCCAGTCCTAAGAGCTCGTTAATTACCTAAACTATATCTCCATAGGTCTTGTTAATTACCCGTCTCCTGTCTCAGAGGACCTTGTTAATAACTTATACAGTCTCTCTAAAGAGGTCCTAACAACACATTAAAATTAAAGATGCTTTTCTTTTAGCACCTGTCAAGTGCTGTAAATTGAGAAATTTTCACATCAGTTTATTAGCCTACAGTTTTTGTGGATTTTTTAGGCTGCTTTTCTTCTCTCACAGAATCTCTCTGTATCTCAATCTCTCAGCTCAAAATAACAATAATAACAACTTAGCAAAGTTTGTCTTTTTCTGTTACAGAGCTTTTTTTATTTTCAATTTTGAAGTCTATAAATATCAATTTGCATTAGTGAGTTAGCAAAAGGATGGCATGGTTGGTATCTGCAAATTAACCCATTGGGAGATGTACCAATTAATGAGAGCTATTCTAATGAGCATTAGGATGACAAAGGGTAAAAAAGTTTCTAGTATCTGGGGAGCTAAGCATAAAAGTTCTAGTTAGTGTTAAGGGAACTAATCACACTGCATATTCCATGTTCCCAGTCACTGTTTCATTGGATACATTCTGTAAATCCCTGGGCACTAATGAATTAATGGGTCTAAAAATCACCTCAAAAGTTTTTGTTTTCTGTCTCATAAATGAGAGTACAAATTTTCAGCTGTGTAAAAGATTTTATAGCCTGCCATGAATAAGCAAATTGTTTAGTATTAGACAGATATGAACAAAAAATTATATTGCTATTAATACTGCTATTAAAAGAAACCTTATGCATGTTAAGGTTTATTGTGCCAAAGACTGAGCTTTAAATTTACACAGGAAAAAAAAAAAGTCCATAAAGAACATTATAAAAATGAAGATTTTAAAACTATGAACAGGATTTTTTCTTTGGATCATTTGTGTACTATAATTTTTTTTAATCAAAATGTAAACCTACAGTAAACAGTCTATCATTTTTTAATGGACATGTTATATAGCTTCATAATAATGGTTACACACTTAAAAGCCTATAGTGATTTCTAATTTGTAAGAATTAAAAACACATTTAAGTACACATTCTAGGTAACCAATTTTTTGTAGCTTCTAAGAAAGGTATGATACAACCACAGGTGGGAATTAACTAGTTAAGGAAAGAAGAGGAGGGAGGGCAGAAGGGGAAAAAAGTAAGTAGGTCAACCTGATCCCAAAAGTAAAAGAATGCTGTCATGTCAAAATTATAAAATACTAGTGATAAACATGAGGTCTTACCTAGACACTAATTCTTTGACAGTACACTAATTCTCTACTGCCCTAAAAAATAACTAACTGGCCTAAGTTCATCAGCTAAGAAGTAGACAAGTTCTTTCACAGCATATGGAAATATGAGCATATATGCTCTAATAAAATCAGTAATACTAGGGACATTATAAAACATAATATTAAGTTATCACAGAGCAAACAAGAGTTTGCTACATGGTATTCACAATGACAATAAGGGAGGAAATAATGAAGGGCAAGCACGTTCTTTGTGAGAGCCATGAATAAAAGGATGTTCCAAAAACAAAATTCTACAGAAAAAATATCTCCCATAAATTCTTGCTCTCCCATGAGCTGCCCCTCTAACATCAAGCAACATTATTAAGCCCATCGTACAGAGTATGATTATATTATTTATTACTGACTATTTTTAAATTTCAGAATAAGACATATACAGCCAAGTTTCTCCTTATATTAATGAATTCCCTGAAGTACGTAGAGGTTCTTCCATCCTAAACTTGTTCATGGAGCCTCAGAATAATACATTACAAACACAGTTTCTCTTCAATTTATTATAGGTGGCATACAAAAACAAGCATTATTTTAATGCTTTTAAGTATTATTAATCACAACTGTTGCCTAGGTTTTAAATATATCCTGAGACAATTCATCCACAGATGCCATAAATATTTAATAGACATTTCTGCCTGGTCTTCAATAACTATATATAATTTACATGTTTCTTAGCTATTCAGCTAGCTCTCAAACTCCTCCCCACATCCCTGTTTTGGTCAAGCTGATCTCCATACTGTGTCCTCCACCTTAGTGAGGCCCCTATAAGCAGAGCTAATGGGACTGAGTTGTCTATTCTGTTTACCCACACACTGCCTGATTTCTATTCATCACTATGCATTTACTTACCTCTCATGAAACAGACAACATAATTTAGATCAGCAATTTAAAAACCTGCCTGAGGGTCAATGGGAAGTTTTTATATGTTGATTTTTATTTCAGTGCCCACTCACTGAAGACTCTAACTCAGTCTGAGGTAGGACCCAACAAGACGTAGCTTCAAAAATCCCCAGGAGCCCTTGATGATCAGCACTGAGGACACGTACTGACCTGGCTGCGGTGGGGCACTCAAAACAGAAGACTCAGCAGAACAATTAAGAAGCTTACATACTTTAGTAAGGAAGCCTAAAACCAAGACACAAAAACATCACATAGCAATCATGTTCTTCAGTATTAGCAGAAATCCAAAGAAGGGAAACATATTAATCAAGAAAGAATTAAAGAGATGTTAGCATCAAGACTAGATAGGCTTGGCCACTCAGGCAGGTTAAGAGCGCATCCCACAACTGAGCTGAGTGACGGCGATGGCCAGGGCCTCAGGGTAGAGAGGAAATTAACTAACCTAGAACAGGAACATGAGGAATAGAACAGAAGCTGGGTAAGTAAGAAAAGCCTAACACTCAACAAGCCTTGAAGATTAGAAGGAAGAGTGGGGATTTGGTGCTGCAAGTTAATGGTTTTTAAACTTTTTTGAACTAGGCATTCTTAAACAGAACAAAAGGTACTATGGTGCTTGTGCCCTACATGCCAAGTAACAGTAAGGTTCGGCGCCATAAATAAACGCAAAAACTGCACTAGCTTAATATTCTGAGAACCTATCATTTACACAAGGTTTAACAGATTATCCTTGGTTAGATGGCCTTCCACATATATTCAGGGACCCAGAATAGATAGCTGTTCCTATCTTGTCTGTCTGCCCTTCATAAAGATCTCCATTCAGCTAGTGAAAAGTTCAGCAAACTATTTCTGTATAAGGCCAAATAATATTTTTGGCTTTGCAAGCCATACAGTCTCTGTTACAACTATTCAACTCTACTATCATAACACAACGGGAACCATAAACAAATGGGTGGGCTGTGTTCCAGTAAAATGTTATTTACAAAAACAGGCAGCAAGTCAGACTTGATCCCCAAGCCTTGTCTGCCAACTGCTGGTCTAGGATAGGGAGAAAGAGGCAAAATGGAGGCTTGTGAAGGAGGTTTTCATGACCCAGACCTGGAAGCGGTATACATCTCTTCCACTAACTCTTCAATAATAAGCCAGAACTTAGTTGTGTCCCCATCTAAGGGTGTAGCTGTGTCTGTTAAAAAAAAAGAATGACAATTTGGTTTCTGAACACACATTTCCGCTTTCCAGTGAAAAAACAGTCCAGTGTTAAAGAATTGGTTGTGAACAAATTACTGAAAATGGTATGACAAATGTAACATACATCCAGGTATATTTGGTTTTGAAAAATTATATACTGCTGGTGCAAAAAAACATTATTTACAAATTGTGGGGTTAACCACACAACAAATTAGTTGATAGTAATGATGCTAAACTACCTGTGATTTACAATTAAAAAGAGCAGCAGCAATTTTAAAACACAAACTCAATACCAATAATGAACTGATGAAACATTTAAGTGAAAAGTACAAGAATCTCAACTACACTTTCACTACAAGTGTGGTAGGAGTTCTGCAGCATGCCAAGTGTGAGACAGTGTGTGGACTTCTTAGAACCAGCATCTATGGCAAGCAGAACACTGTGAGCTCACTGCACCTGATTCAGTTTCCTCTGGGTTCATAGCGAATCCTCCTTCTTACCTGGCTGTACTGTGGCTGGGACATGCCTGAGCTCTGGCCAATGGGACATATGTGGAAGTAATGCATACCACTGCTAGGCCTGGCCATCAGGTCGGCCCACATGGATCCTCCACTCTCCCTATTGCACGACCTTGGGGGCCAGGTGTTAAATGGTGGCTTTAAGAGAAGGAAGGAGCCTGGTTCCTGGATAACATGGGGAGCTAAGTGACTATATGCATACAGCAAAGCACCCACTTCTCTCTTCCCCATCATGATGAATTAGGTTGTGACAACAAGCAAGCAACTTTAACTGTGACAAGCCACTGAGATCTGGGGTTCCTTATTACAGTTGAAAACCTATCCTAACTAAAATGGAATTCTAATAAATTCCAGAAATATGCTGTTTGGGGTATGAATACTAACTTTTAAGAGTCCTTTAAAACTCAGTTTGATATTTAATTGTGTTTAATTATACACAGAAGTATACAAATTTGCCTTTATGGATCTGTTTTCAGTCTATTAGAAAGATCTTCACAGCCCCCACTGGGCTGGAAGCAGGAGACTAAGGGACTAAAAACAGCATTTTAGGAAACAGGTCTGCTCTACTGTGTTCATTTGTTCAAAACTGTTTTTCTAACACCTACTACCTACCAGGCATCATGTTGGAGATTAAGGCAGAAAGATTAATGAAATGCAGGCACCGCCTTCAAGTTGTTCATGGTGGCTGAAGGGAAAGATGTGACTGGTCTATTAGTCAACAAGGTGATGTCCCACAAGCAAGACTTTATGTAGGAAAGGGCTGCAACCCAAGACAGCTCCATACCCCTCCAAGAGCAGGACAGGCTTCAGAGAAGGCGGTGCATGGAAAGAGACTGAGAGTCAGTATCTAGTAGCTATTAGCAGGGAAAAGTGTTTCAAGAGCCCTGTTCTTTGTTAAGTAACCCAACAAAAAGCCTAATTCATTTCCTCTCTCGGTTTTATTCAATGGGATTTATTCCAAGAACAGAAGCAAAATGCAGTATTTTTGTGACTTGTAAAGTTGTTTCTTCAGATGGAATTAACTTAACACTATGAAATAAAAACTCTAACTTCTAAGAAAAGTGTTCTTTAGTACTTTAAAAAGTTTTGGCATAAAGAAAATGATCCAGTTTTAATCACACACATTAGTCACTCAGAGTATAGGGACACGGTTCCCATGCACCTGCAATCACAGGTGAGCCAGGTCACTCACAAAGAACAAAACCCAGTTCCACTGCTACAGATTTTACCCTTAACTTTGTTCAGCATTCTCACAAACATCAGTCATGAGAGTCCAGGAGACTCTGTAAACAGACCTATTTAGCACTACTGGAAAAAAAGATTCACAGCACGTGTCCTAGTCTATAGCGTCAAAAATGCATTCAGTGTAGATGTTAATGTGAGAAACTTAATCTGCCCTGTACACCTGAGGGATGCTAATGGGAAAATAGGTAGGAATGCAAGTTATGTAAAGACAACATTACCTTGACTATAGCCTCCCAAATTCCACTCAAGATAAAGTTGCTTTCCAAAAATGTGAACTGCACTTGCATCCTTCAATCTTATTTTTAATACAATTAATTACAGCTACTCCTTATTGCAAATGTTCTATATTTACCACAAAGATGGTTCGTGACAAAAAGGAAGAGTAACTTCCCAAGAATCTATAAATGTTTCTGTCCTCATATCTGGCATCTCATAGAATATGAAAATGAAAGAATGTGAAGAGAAAGTCTGAAAAATTTTAAATCTATTATTTTTTATATACTTGCAATCATTTTATACACATACCATGAAACAGCTCTAATTTTGATAAAAACAGCGTTAACACTGAAGTAATCCAAAACAAAGTCTAGATCTAGCAAATGCCACACTCACAAGCCCATGGCAGCCATGTAAAATAGCCCAAGTGTAGAGCAATTTAAGATTTGAGGATACTTATTTTTCCATAGGCTGCCATAAGTTAAAAATATTGTTTCCTTATCATTTCCCATTTTTCTTGCTTTTGACTCTAAAATATAAATTACCTATCTTTCAGGTGCTTTCTACAATTGTTTTTCAAAAAAAGTTTGGTAAAGAGGGGAAAAAGCAAATGTATTTCTATTTACCTCTATAATTTAGGACTTGATGCAATATGAAGTATACTATGCATAATACCAACATAAAACATTTCAGAACAGCACACCAGAACTATGGACTCTTCAATAAAATATTAATACCGTATGATAGAAATGTGTTTCTTTGGAATGCAGTCTATAAAGAAAACAACATTTTAAGGCCATAGCAAATACTCATTTATTGCTAAAAGCAAACAAAATACACACTTCCCCTTGAAAAATTTAAATGTATGTTTTCATGTCTCTTTGAAAGGTTAGAAGACAGAGATAACAGCCTAAAAGGGTGACTGTTAATACTCTATTTTCTGTTTATAGTGATACAAAACAAAGCACAGTTTTTGAATAAAGTATGACATGACTGTATATAAAATATAATATCAGCCACCATTTACAGGATCCCTATTTGGGGCCTGGTATTGTACCATGTACTTTATCATTTATCATCTATCATTACCCAATACTACCAAGTACGTACTCATTTCCTTTGTTCAAAGATGGAGATGCTAAGGTCTATAGAAATCACGGAGCTACTTAAGACAGGACTGCTACTCAGGTCTGTGTACTATACAATATTGCCTCGAAGAAAAACTCCTGTTATATGACCAATATTCTGCCAGGCTCTTTCTTCTGTGATTGCTTAAGATTCTAATAAATTCATCTCATCCTTTGCTTGAGGTTTCCTTAATTAGCTATTCCACTGTTCACTTCTGCAAAATCCAAATTTTATTTAAATGCATAGAGTTCCAATTTGTACTAAGGTGTAAGTACCATTATATACATAACCGAAAATTCAGATTTTGAAAATCTTATCGATAGTGATTATTCCTGTGACTAGAAATTAACATATAGTTAGTTACTCCTTGGTGTAATTCATAGTACCCACAAGGGTCATTGAACTCCAATAAACTATGCAAATAAAAACTACTTCTAAATAGCCATTTAATAAGGATAGTTAAGACCTATTATGAAAATCATTAATACTTATTTCTTAAATGATAGCCCATGGGCTGCTATTAGTCCACTAATCCTCTCCAGAGAGTCCATAAACAGATCCCTGGAAAATAATATCTAGAAACATAACATGTCACCTAAATTTCTGGGTTGAATTAACACCCACTGGTGATTTTCTCTATGTCTCATCAAAAGCTATGCCGTTCTCTCCATAAGTTTCAGCAAGTTTCTTCTGGCTCTTTACATAAAAAGAAACAGACTAGGATAGGGATTAAGAATCTTTTATCCCTCCAAGATAAAAAGGTCAATTCCAAAGATGTATGCAAAGTTTCCTGGCTCCATAATTAATTATAAAAGTAAGATAAGATTTTTTTCAAGTAAAATAAAAGGAATTGAAAATATTCAAGGATTGAAAAGAGATATTGGATACTTTCAAGTGCATTATTTTTCAAAATAGCACAACTTTCACCATGTGAAACTTACCTTGAAGATGGCATTATATTTGCAGCCCTGAATTTTGCTGTAAACGGATTAGTTGACTCATAATCAAAACAGTCCTGCTGATTTTCACTAAATGCATTGGGTGATTTCAAGTCACAAGGGCTATCAGATCCCCCATTGTTAAGTTTATCAGATCTTCTGCTATCTTTTTTTCCAGTCACTCTTTCAAACAAGCTAACTTTCTCCCTTTTCTCTCTCTTATTTTCTTTCCTTACTTCAACTGATTTTGTAAATAAATTCATGCTGCTGTCCCATGATTCACTGCTTTCTTCAAATGGATTCTTCTTCCTTGGCAGTGTTGCAAATTTTTGGGGTAATGAAGCAGTCACATTTGTAAATGGGTCATTTCGTCTTCCGAAAGACGATTCACCTTCATCCACACTGCTGTCAGGTGGGTTCATTTTAGAAGTATCAAAGCTTAATGTTCTTCTGTGTGGAGATTTGAGACTTCCTGCAAACAATTTTGTAGTTAGTACATAATCAGTGACACATTACATCACACTGTTTGACACATTCTGCACGCATACTGCTGCTTTTAGAATGAGAGCAATTAGCTATTTAAAGATATTAACCTTTAAAATAATCAAGGAAAACAATCTTAAAACACTAAGGTGTAGCAGTCTTAAGGATGTAGGCTAGTAACAATTAGCATATTGCTAGACAATCAGTAATCTACTCAGCTCAAAAAGAAACAACTACATAAACAAACTACAATGTCAAAACTGGAGGTTCTGCTTGGCATAACAGTGCTATAAGTTCTCAAAGACTTCTTTTCATCATTAGGATTAAATTTGCTTTCTTACTTCTGAATAAAAAAGGTTTTTTTTCTGGGAACTTTCTGATTGAATGGAATATTCATTTATGCATCAGACTTTTGAGACAGGAGAAGCAACAGTAAGAAAAGCAGCCAGGCTATGAAAAGTGACTAGGAATCATTTTTATTATCATCCAATAATATAAATAAAACACGGAATGCAGACAAGCACTGCCTTTAATAAACATCAATTTTGAGTGTAGTAGGTACTCAACTCTTTGATGGCTGAATTTAGAAAACACTACAAAGAAAATTGCAATCTCCTAACGTTAAAAGTTAAACTTTAAAATTAAAAGGGCAATGTAGACCACTGAGGATACAATTAGAAAAAATGTGTCACCTACCACTTTCAGGAACTGCTCCAAAGGAATTTATCTGGCATCCAAGAAGATGTGATTGACCAATGGTGTCAGACTTCAGTTTCTCAGAAGATATGTGGGCCCCGGTTAAATCAGACATTGAATGTGCTGAAGAGAGTCGCTGAGGACCCAAAAGGAAAGGCTTTTTTGGTTTGGATTTCATCTGTATCTCACCACTTGGAAATTCAGTATTGGCATCAGGTGTGTGAGAACTTGGAATGATTGCAGAAGACGTGTCTGAAAATGTCCCATCATTTTTTCTACCTTTCATCTTATCTTTTAATTTTGCAAAAGGAGATCTTGTTTTGTCTTTCATTGATAAGTCAAACATACTCGCTGTCATATTGTTCCTCATGAATTGAATATTGACTTTTATCTCACCCCTGTTTTTGGCTCTTTTTCCTTGTTTGGATTCTAATCTAAACCACCTTAAAAAGAAGGAAAAACTGGGTTTGTAACATGTAATGAAGAGGATATCGAGCTTTGTTATACACAAATAGCTTTTTAGGTAAAGCTACTATATACATCAAAGCAATCTAAGCACTGGGTAAGTGAGCCTCTGTTAGCCAGAGTACTTCTGGTTTTACTCAATGTTTAATTAAAAAAAAACTCATCACTGTATCTGTGGTGCCAGATACTAAAGGAATGGATTTAGTAAGTTTGAAAAAGTTTTTAGATAACCTTTTCCTTCCGGATTTGAAAGTCATTCATCATCAAAAGTTCCTCCAAACGATAGCCATTATGTTTCCACCTGGGACAAGTGTTGGTAATGGCCTAAGAACATTTTTTAACCTTGAAAGAGACTGAGGTTGAGACTCTGACAGTATTCATCAATACAAACTATTCTGAGCACTATAAAATGAAAATGATCACATCTTTAATAAAATGATAAATATCTAGCCCCATCCCAAAATATTTCTTCTGTAAAAAGTATTAAAATTAACTTTAATATTGAAGACCAATAGTTTGCTAATCAAAAAAATTTCATATGCTTAAATTCATATAAAATGGGTCAAAGCCTTTTCCTGAACAAAAAATGCAACATGAATAAAGTACAGAAAATGACAGAGTCATCTTGTAAAGTTTTTGATGAAAAAAAGCAAGCTTAAATGCTTCCTGTTGGAATCTATGTGCTTCACTGACTACTGCTACTGTGACAATATCAAATAATAATTATTTTAATTGGAGCCAAATGTATTTTGCAGTCACTTCTCTGTATTACACTGACCATTGTTAAAAGATGTACAGCAGTTCCCCCCTTGTCCAAGGCTTCACCTTCCACGTTGCCAGTTACCCGCTGTCAACTGTGGTCGAGAAGCAGATGATCCTCCATCTGACATGTTGTCAGAAGGCAGCCTGACCCTACACCACATCAGCCACCTCACTTCATCTCATCACCTAGGGATTTTACCATCTCACATCACCACAAGAAAAAGAAAGGTGAGCACAGTGTAAGATACTTTGAAGGAAGGAGACCACATTAACAGAACTTCTATTACAGAATATAACTGTTCTTTTTTAAATTATTGTTGTTAATCTCTTACTGTGTCTAACAAATTGAACTTTATCATAGATATGTGTATGTACATAGGAAGAACATGGTATATATAAGGTTTGGTACTATCTTTGGTTTCAGGCATCCATTAGTGGCCTAGGAACCTGTTCCCCATGGATAAGGGCGGATGGTTATAAGGAGCAGTTTATTTTGGTTTTGTTTATAGTATTTTTATCCATGAGAGGGTGACTGGTGTCATAAGAGGTCATTCTACAGGAAAACAGCCGAAAACTACAAAATCAAGCTTAGAAGAGAGTTCCTACGATGTTTTCACATTGCTTAACGATGAAGCATACTACCCATTCCTGCAGACAGGTCATTATTTAAATACAGCTCTAATCAAATGTAACAAATTTTCATAGCTACAAAAGATTGCCTAATCTTGCATTAGTTCTCTCATTGTTACCAACACGATATGCCAGAAGCAGCTTACATTTACTATACATCAAGTGGGAGGCACTGCACAAGTCTTGCTAAACTGGAAAGAAAACTAGCATGTAGTATCTATACCAGCTATACCTTAGCCAGTAACTCACAGGGAAATATTTCTTTGATTAATTTAGGGTAATTCAATCTATTAAGACCTAGTTGCATGAAAACAAGCAATTTTTTAAAATAAAATATTTTATGATAGAAAGCATTAACCTGAGAACCTAAGCTGGGAAAAGCCCTTATCTGAAGCAAACAATGAAATCTGAAGACACAGGACTTAGAAAGAAGAAATGACAGCAACCAACTCTGGAATAGAGGACCCAGACCAACACAAAAACGAGCACTTCTTAGAAAAGCCTGGAAATGAAACAAGGTTAATGCCCAGTTATTGGAAAACAAAGACACTTTCAAGGGGAGAGAAGTACTTCTGATGAATGGAACATGAGAAATACTCTAATATCTCTCAGGTTTTACAGAAAACAGTGAATACACTTGGCAAGAAATATACTAAAAACAAAACAAAACAAAAAACCCAGCATGTAGAATTTCCATGTAGCTGACACATCAAAGCAAACCTAAGGAAAAAAAAAACCAGAAACCAATAAATCAATAAATGAAAGGGGAAATGAGGATAATCAAAATTCACATGATTTCAGATATAAGACCAAATAAATCAACTCCTTAAACATCCTTATTTCATAGATGAAGAAACTGAGGCAAAGAGAATAAGTAACTTCCCAAGGTCAGATTAAAGTCAGTAAGGAAAACAACCAAAGTTGATGACTAACATCTGTATGAAAAGAATTCTTTCCTACCTGATAACCATACGTTAATAAGGTTAAATGCATCACTGATCATATATTACAAGACACCGCATTTAACCAGGAGATAAGACAGCCAAAGAGAAAGGCAATGCAGGTTTTCTCCTGCTAGGGCATATACTTCTTGAAGGCACTTGGCCTTGCACTAAATAAATGTTTATTGAATTTTTACTTCTAAAATATTCTTAAAACAGCCAAGCTACAACTCTGTGTGTGTGTTCTGCATTGTTTTGTTTTTTGGTGGGAATGCTAAAGACTTAGGTAAGCTTTAAAGAAAAAAGTAAGTGTTTGAATACCAACTGTAAATATAGTATACTTCCTATCCTTCCCCCTTCAAAAAAAAAAACTGCAAAGAACTTTAACAAATACACTGATTTAAAATTGGTGTGACAAATAACTTTAGCTGCTTTGTTTTGAAAGTAATGTTAATAGGGAAGTCTTAATGAGACCTTCAAGAATCATTCCAGCGATAGCACTTGTTTTCCCAGGCTTCAAACAGATAAAATGAAGACACAGCATTTGGGGCTTAGTGGATTAATGCTGATTTTTTTCACCTCTGGAGTTGCTGGATTTAAACAGTATATGGCCTCTGTTCAATCTTTAGTGGGCACAGGTCCATGTTCAAAAACCACCACACATGTGGGAACTATTCCGAAGCAATTGGTGCTGTGTGGTCAGAAATGGAACAAGATTGGCAGTGAGGGTGCCAGAGGCCAGAACACAGGTGCACGGCAGAGACCCACACAAAAGTACCAAAATCTGCTTGTGTTTGAGTCATACCTACTCTAGGGACTATGATTGCTATTACTTTACATGAGCATTCCAAAAAAAAAAAAAAACCAACATCACCCACGGCTGTTGTAAAAAAAAAATTGGTATTACCTAACAACATGAACTATTTTACCATTCTATTATTAAACAGTGTATTATTTCCTTAAATCTTGTGCCAGAACCTACCCAGACACCCATTAAAAGTGAGAGATACAGAAGTTCTCTTTCCATGCCCCACTCTAAGTGTTCTGGCTCAGGCCCTATTTCCCTCTCCTTAAGAGAAAAAAAAAGACACTTAATTTCAAGGTATAAAAATAACAAAATAATAGTTTTAGCCATCACACTTGTTTGCCTATCAAGACACAACTAGAAGACAAGCTGTTAAATCCTTTTCTTCAGTGTCAAAAGTAGAAAGTGTCACACCCAGCAGCTTTGTGGGACTTCTAAATCATCTGATAGCTAGCCTTCATCACTCATACTGGTTTTCCAAAAAGCACGTGGGAATATGCTGACAAGGTTCAGCAATGCACAGAATATTAAATATCTTTCTTGCAATACACCGGTGGCTCAACTCCGTCTCTTACTGTGCCATATGTACAGCTGTGCTGGAAAAGGAAGCTATTAAATATATTAAAAAGCCAGAAATACTACCAATAAAGATACCTCATCAAATATGTGGTCCCCATTTATCTACAAAGAAAATGTTAGGGATTTAATAACATATGAAAATCACTTTGAATGCAATAACATCACAAGCTCTGTTGATAACATTTAAAAGCATTTTTCCCCTAAAACTTCTAATCGGTTTTATATAGTATCCCAGAGAATTTCTGTAGGGAGACTATGATATTAGAGTATTGCTTAGAGCCAAATTTACTGTAATTGTGATGCTGCCAAAGATAAGTAAAACAAGAGGAAACTTTAAAAGCTAATTTCACCCTCAGAATCTCTGGGTCCACAGTAGGGCCTAGTTTCACCTGGAAAATTTCTATTTCAGAGAAGGCCTGTAATCCATCATTCATTACCATTAAAAGTACTGAAAATGCAGTATGCAATCTGAAGTTACAACATACTTAAAAGTTTACATTCAAAACACTTTAAATATTATATAGGAAGTGTCACGCAAAATTGGCAATCTGAAACAAATTATTTGGTAATTACTCATTTTTCATTTTAAATTTAATAAAGAGCTCCTCAGGGAAAAGTGAATGCTACTTTGTAGGGAATCAGTTTTATTAGTTTCATCGATACATATTCAACTTTACTTTCTTTGAACCCTTTTCTCTCATTTTTCTTACAATACTTTCATCTCCTCAATTAATTTGGATATTTACCATTTTTCCTCTTGAATATATAGTATTTTGTATCTCTCTACCCTTTTATCCTATATATATGAATGTTTAGGTAAAGACCTGATGTTCTAAAAAAAATGTTTAATGAAAACAAATTCCAAGAGAAGCTCTCAGGAAGACATGTATAAAAAATAACAAAGGATGGATGTTTTAAAATAGAGAAACTGACATGAACTTCAAGAACATTACCATTATAAAAAAGTTTTTAACAGGGTAAATAATTTTGTTATGACTTAAAGAAACACCAAAGCTATTTTGGAAATATGAAGTTCACTGATAAATTCAACCTATATTTTTCTCTCACTAATTCAATCTTAAGGTTCTTTTGGACTAAAAAAATTTTAATTTTAAGGAAGGGGTGAGTATACTTATCTCTGAAAACATACTGCTTTTCAACTTAGTACATAATATCCTAGTGTTAATATTTATATTAAGGTTTTCCTAGAATGTATCTCCCCTAAGCTTGAAAGTCATATTTAAAAAGCTGTGTTTTCATTGACAATGTCATTAAACCATTTCATCACAAGAATTTAATCACTGTCTCCAATCTGACAGCACTTAATGTGGTCTAAACACACTGGTTTTGCAGAACAAAATCTGAAGTAATGCACCAGCCAACAGATTGAAAACTCAAGGGAAAATGTTAGTGTATTCAAGGTTGAGAACATTTGTACATACTTCTGAAACTTTTTTTAACAGATTTAGACTTTATCAGGATGTACCGATCCTAAAAAATGGTTGGGCTAAAAGAAGAGCCAAATGTGTTACAATGCTCAAATGAAATAGTGAGTCCTAAATTTGGTAATTTAGCTTTTGACAGCTTCAGAGTGCTATATATACATGTTACATTGGCAGATTTAATTTTCTGATGTTCCCATTTCCTGGAAAACTGTTATGTTTAATGATCGTTAACAATTTACTCTTAAGTTTTAGGTGGCGAACACTGTGATCCAGACCTTTTATAAGTGGTGAAACAATGTTAATTTACTTAAAATCCAGTGCAAAATACTCAACTATTTAAGATGTTTACCTTCAACAGAAATGAGAAATGGCTCATTAATGACTCCATTTAAAAAAACGTTTCTACACAAGGGCTATTTTTACTTTAGATTCATGCAAATATGGTGCTTAAAACTGGGTCATATTTCAATCCAAAAACCAATGCCCCAACTATACAAATAATTTCAAATAATTTCCAAGAACAGAAACTCCGTAAGATATTGTTAATCTCCCCCCAATTCAAAATAAATTACAAAACTTACTCTGTTTTCCTTCTTTGTTTGTCCTCAAAGATGTCATTGAGATTGATTGCCACCTGCCCTAAAAACTTATCCAGACCCACCAGGGACCTGTGCATAACTATGAGGAAAAGAACGTATTTCTCTGGATTCCCCTGCATTAGCAATCCAGGTAGTTCAAAAGAGGCCTCTTCCTTCCAGACTGGCTCAAGGGTTTTCTCAGCTACAGAGGTGGAGTACTTTTCCTTGCCCAGCTGAATTATAGTGTATGTGTCATTGGTGCCACTTTTGCCTTTTGGCTTAAGATCTTTGGCTTGGAGCACTGTGACCTGCACGTGGGTTGGAAACCACTTTGGGACTTGCTCGGACAGCATCATTCCGTCCTGCTTCTCTACACTTGACTTCACATGCACAGGCAGTGCCCCTCCCGGGGCCGGGAGAGCCTAATTCCTCAATCACTGCATCCTAAAGCACGCTTAACCGAGAGAGGCAAACTCACAACTGCCCGACTTCCCTAGGGCTGATGTCAAAAGGCCTCACTGGGGCAGCCCGGGGACACGGCTGCTCTGGGGGTCCCCTTTCCTCTGGAGAAGCAAAGGGGCCCACCATCACCTGGCCGCGCCGTCCAGGCCTCCGCGCAGACCCCCGCGCCTAGCGTCCGCACCTTCACGCTCCGCAGGCCCGGGGACGGGCCCTCGGGGCGGCAGCGGCTCCCGGGCCTGCGGACAAGTGAAGCCCGGCCTCCACGGCCGGGCGGAGGGCTGCGAAGGTGGCTGGGGGCGTCCTCCTCCCTACAGACTACAGCTCGCTCGCCCAAATTCGCAGCCCCCGGACCCCTGCTCGCCTCGTCGCGGCCGCGCCGCCCCCGCCTCGCCCGCGACTCCCGCCCGCCCTGCGCGCGTCCGCGAGCCCGGCCGGGCTCCTCCTTCCGACCCCGGTAATACGAACCGCCGGCGGCTCGCTCGGCCTTACTCCCTCTCGCACACCTCTCCCTCCTCCTCCTCGTCCTCCTCCTCCTCCCCCTCGCCTCGACTCCTCCTCTCGGGCGGGGGCGGGGCGGGGCGCCAGGGGGCAGAGTGGGCCAGGGGGCGGGGGACGCGGCCGCCCCGGCGCCGGCCGGCCGCGGGGCGGTCCGCAGGCTGCAGGGCAGCGGGCACAGGGCTTGTCTTCGCCGACCGGCGGCTCCTAGCACCTGGCGGACGGCAGCGGCGACACTTCCGGGTTGGCTTTCTCCATGTTGATCTCGGGAACGCGAGGGGGCGGGGCATTGGGGTCAGGGGTCAGCACCTCCCTGGTTGCCGTGACGACCGGGGGCGCGCTGCGCGAGCTCCCCGCCCAATGCAAGCGTGCTGCCCGCGTGATTTAGTGTCCGCTGCTGCAAACAGGCACAGCGCTGGGTTCCGTGGACGTGGGGGCCTGCTCCGGCGGGCAGAAGAGCCTGGTGCGGATTGGGCGACAGTCCTTGCGAGGTGGCAGTCAAAGCCTCGGACCTGCCGGACCTAGGGAGAGACCCAGGTTCGGTCACTAGAAGCTGTCTTTACTGGAGCCTGGATGCCCGGAGCCTGGCACAGAGCGGGCAGGAAGTTCACTAAATGGTGGTGGAATTAATCAGTCCCCTTCACTGACCGAAAACATAATTCTCCCAAAGCCCTTATCCTCTCTTCCTTTTGCAAAGGAGAGAGAGCTGTTATTTGGCTGGAATGACTCTCATCCCCCCCACACTAAGGGTAACGGAAGCAAATTAAAGATTACAAACTAACAGGAATTAATAAAGGCCGTGGGAGGCACTTGACTGGAATCAGAAGACCTGCTTCAAATCTCAAATCTGCCACCATTGGTCTCTGTGACCTTGGGCAAGTCATTTCCCTTCCATGATCCTCATGGCATTTCCTCATGGGTAAGAAGACTCCTAAAACACCATTGCAACTCTATGGACCTCAAGGCCAAAAGGACTGACTGCCTGGGCACTCACAGTCGTCTGGTAGACTACACAACTTGAAAGCCAAACCCAGAAACAATTCTGCTCATACTGTGTCTACTAAGAGAAGCAGAGAGCCTCTTTCACCAAAGGCAACAGACATTGCCTGACCTGTGCCTGAGGGACACCAGCCCTGGGCAAATGGAAGAACTCTGCTGAGAGGAGAAATCAGGGATACTTTCGTTAATACTGCCCTTTTTCCGGCCCAGCCTGATCTAGTGG
Organism: Smutsia gigantea; assembly: GCA_032199065.1. Classification (NCBI taxonomy): domain Eukaryota; kingdom Metazoa; phylum Chordata; class Mammalia; order Pholidota; family Manidae; genus Smutsia; species Smutsia gigantea. The sequence goes on from JAVSCE010006607.1 coordinate 269,197, forward strand.
GAAAAGTATGCGTAATGCTGATGAGTCATGAGCCTTGCCTGATGTCCTGGCTCTGTCAGAAAATCGGTACATAGCTGGTGATGGGCATTCAGCTTCCTGAGGCAAACAACTTAGATTTCAGGAGTCTATAAATAGCTATTACAGAGTTAGGAGGAATGGTTATGAAATAATGCACAGTATAGCACATAATTCTAAGTCTCCCTTTGCCCCTCTAGTTCTCGGTTGCAAGAGACATTTACATACTACCTTTATTGAATTTATTTCTGTTGTTTTATCTTCCCAAGGAAATTCTATGTTCTTTGGTCTGCCTGTGTATCATGGATCCTCCATCCCTTCACACTGCCTAGCACGCAGGAGGCATAACATATTGAATGACTTAATGCCTTGTGTCCATTTTTGAGAGACTGATTTTGAGAGTAAAACAACATGATAGACGTGCATATGCTTTTCCAACTTAAAAAAGCCAAAAAGTGTAAGGCATTGTGTTTATTATTTTCAGGCAAGGTTTAAACCTATTCCATTTGAGGAGATTATATTCTCTATGTTTTTCTTAGTGTCCCCATGTTTATAGGAATGCTAACTGCAGCACTTAAAACTCTAAGAAACAAAAGTCTTCTCATTAAGTATTTTTTGAACTGAGGTATGTCAGGGCCCAATATATTTGTATCACAAGCACAGCCAAAGAATTGAAAAACCTTGGGAGAGAGGAGATATCATTATGCATTATTTTAATCTTGTAGAAGGAAGATACTTCCCTGTACCTAAAGGGTAACACGACAAACCTCAAAGACCTCCCAGATTCTAGCACATTCTTTTGGGGACCCACTGACACTTACCAGTGTCTGTAGGTTTCCTTTCAGTTACTGGAAACTCCCAGTTTTTTAGTGCTGTTTAAGCACAGTGGCTGGTGTGAGTTTTGTTTGAAATAGACATTCCAAAAAGAAACATTGGATTAAGTTACCACCAAGATCTTCAGGGTAACAAGTTACAGACGAAATTTGAATACTCCTGAGCTAGATACCATCCAGAATGAAAGGACCTGGTTTTAGGTCATTTTAATGAAAGTTTCCTATAAAATGTTAAAAAAAAAAGGCAGTATTTTCCATTTCTGAGAGACAGTGAGTGTATGAAAAGGCCATGTGTGGAAAACAACAAAATCATTGCCCTGTGAATACAGCATCTGGATCCCAGAGTGGGCAGTTGTTAACTTTAAAGAAAAATATTGGTAGGGATTTTTAAAGGGTGCATTGAAATAGTGGTGGAATTTCAACCAGGTTCCCCAGGGAGAAATAATTTGATACCTGAAACTCACAAAAACAAAATAAGTATCATGAAAACAAATGTAATGAAGTTTAGAATTTTTATAAATTGCATTTTAAATGTCTTCACGTCTCTATTAAAGGATATAATTAAATAAACACTAGGCAATTAATTATAATAGTGGATGTGCGTTTCTAAAGAACTTAAATTGTTTGGTAAGCTTTATTAATGATTATAAACTTGTTTACAAGTATCAATTCACTCATCTCTGAAATACAGCCATCTCTAGGGTGGAAGCTGGCATCAGTAGTTCACAGCAATGAAATAACATACATATTCCAACACAATTCAAGGAATATTCTAAAAGGAAGGGGCTGAACAGCTGGAATTACTAACATCTCTTCCTGTCCCACCTAAATTGCTTTGGAGTTTTCCCAAAACCTGGCCAGAGCCAAAATTGTTTTGTTTTACTATCTGGCAAGATCAGAAATTATGACTTAATGTTTGTAAGCTAAAATAAGAAAATAGCATATTTTTGCCCCAGGGAAGCAAATAAACAACAAAAAAATGATCTGAAAAAAAAAGAGGATTGAGGAAAAAATTGAACTATATAGAATTCAGACTTGCATTGTGAAAGTTAAATGATTTCCTATAAGGAAGTATTTTTCTTTTTTGATTATTTGTATTGAGAGTAAAAACATGTCAGTTGGGTCAAATATATCCTTGGCTTGTAATGAAAAATAATGGCAATTATATAAGATCTTGGATCAAAGTGGTTCTGCAAAAATGTTTATTGTCTTAAAGTTTTAAAAATTCTTACTAATTTTAAGGTGTACATGGACAGTAATTTAAAATAGGAAGAAGGATTATATATATATAAGGACAACATACCGGAATCGAAGAGAGTCACTTTTTTTTATTACCCTATGACTAATGATATGCCCAGAAATGTTTGGTATAATTCCAAAATCAAGGGCTTGGGGAAATTATTCATCTTAAAGAAGAAAAATGCTGTATATGGTCAATTAATATACGATAAAGAAGCCGTGGACATACAATGGGGAAATGACAGCCTCTTCAACAGCTGGTGTTGGCAAAACTGGACACATGCAAGAGAATGAAACTGGATTATTGTCTATCCCCATACACAAAAGTAAACTCAAAATGGATCAAAGACCTGAATGTAAGTCATGAAACCATAAAACTCTTAGAAGACAACATAGGCAAAAATCTCCTGAATATAAACATGAGCAACTTTTTCCTGAATGCATCTCCTCAAGCAAGGGAAACAGAAGCAAAAATGAATACCTGGAACTACATCAAACTAAAAAGCTTCTGTATGGCAAAGGATACCATCAACAGAACAAAAAGGCATCCTACAGTATGGGAGAATATATTTGTAAATGACATATCTGACAAGGGGGTATATAAAGAACTCACACGCCTCAACAACGAAAAAGCAAATAACCAGATTAAAAATGGGCGGAGGATATGAACAGATAATTCTCCAAAGAAGAAGTTCAGATGGCCAGCAGGGACATGAAAAGATGCTCCACATCACTAATAATCAAGGAAATGCAAACAAAAACCACAATGAGATACCACCTCACACCAGTTAGGATGGCAAGCATCGAAAAGACTAAGAACAACAAATGCTGGGGGGGATGCAGAGAAAGGGGAACCCTCCTACACTGCTGGTGGGAATCTAAGCTAGTTCAACCATGTGGAAAGCAATATGGAGGTTCCTCGAAAAACTAAAAATAGAAATATCATTTGACCTGGGAATTCCGCTCCTAGGAATTTACCCAAAGAAAACAAGTTCTCAGATTCAAAAACACATATGCATTCCTATGTTTATCGTAGCACTATTCACAGTAGCCAAGATATGGAAGCAACCTAAATGTCCATCAGTAGATGAATGGATAAAGACAATGTGGTACATAAACACAATGGAATACTATTCAGCCATAAGAAATAAACAAATCCTACCATTTGCAACAACATGAATGGAGCTAGAGGGTATTACGCTCAGTGAACTAAGCCAGACGAGAAAGACAAGTACCAAATGATTTCCCTCATTTGTGATTTGTGGTGTATAACAACGAAGCAAAACTGAAGGAAAAAAACAGCAACAGACTCACAGACTCCAAGAAGGGACTAGTGGTTACCAAAGGGGAGGGATGGGGGAGGGCAGGTGGGGAAGGAGGGAGAAGGGGATTGAGGGTATTATGTTTGGCATACATGGTGTGGGGGGGATCATGGGGAATACTGTAGCACATAGAAGGCAAATAGTGACTCTGTGGCATCTTACTACACTGATGGGCAGTGACTGCAATGGGGTATGGGGGGACACGATAATATGGGTGAATGTAGTAACCACATTGTTTTTTTCATGTGAAACCTTCATAAGAGTGTATATCAACAATACCTTAATAAAAAAAAAGAAGAAAAATGCTGATATTTCTAATTCTAAACTGTTACAATGCCTGCTGCAATGAAGAACAATTTGACGAGAAAGTAAAAATAATCAATATTTATTTTCCAATAGTGGAGGCTTTCACTATTACGAATATTTCACTATTGTGACTATTTCACTAAAGTGCTGTACCTTTAGGTTAAGTCCCCTAAGGAGACTTATTCTGAGCATTGGGAAAGATTATTTTTCCCCTTTGGGTGTCAGCATCTCTAAAAATCACAACTTGCAAATCTATTGTGGGACAATTATAATGCTGTTTGTATTTAGATAACCCACTAGGTCAAGAGTGTTAACACTCCCATGTACTTTATGGAACAGATATTATTTTCCAGTTGGAGAGGTTCAGAGACATAAAGGCAACAAGAAGCATTCCTAAAGTATTACTACAATCTTCAGGCTTCAGATACACACACACACATTTCACAAACACACACACACACATACACAACTCAACTATATATAATATGTATACATATACACATATAGCAAAACTCCAGAGTTATGTTGCAGATACATACATAGATTAATCTCCACCTATAGTCAAACACTAAAAAAAAAAAATTTGGTAAGTTGATTTGAAACTATAATCACAATAAACCAGTATTTGGCGATTGTTTTGTTTTCATCACTGGATTGATTGATTTGTCTCCTGGGACTGGGCAGTGTATGGACCGTTTGTGATGCACAAGAAGCATATAGTATGAACTATAAAGAGCTCTGGTGAGGGGCTTAGGTCTTAATCTGAGGTCTGCCTGTTACTAGCTACATATCTTTAGGAAAGTAATATTCCTTATTTTGACTTCTATTTCCTCATCTGTAAAATAAGAGTCTATAATAGGAACCACTAAAGCATTCTCTAACATTTAATAATTCTAATAGTACATCCTCAACACAAAGAAGCAAATTGCATTATAGTTATCTAATTGAATTTGTTCCCTATACTAAAGCAGATTCCCTTTTTATATAACTTATTATTGAAGGATCTTCTAATTCAGGAGAAAAAAATCTTCAAAATGTCCTGAGAGCTTTTTCTCCCAAATGAAAATCATTATAGAAAGGAAGTAAATATATTTTTTGTTAATAGACCCTTTATGAGGAAATTCACACTAACAGATTAATATTTGGAAGGAATTATATCTCAGTGTTAGTGGTTTTGAAAAACCTTAAACTTTTCACTTGTAGTCATAAACATAATTCCCATTCATATTATGTGTAGCTTTTCAGGCTATGAAGACATGATGAGGAGAATAAGAATTTATAGACCGGAATACATACTTGCACATAAGGATGTTTCGTATGGATGTCTTTCAGTTTCCTCTTCATGGTATCATACTGTTATGTTGTGCAATTTTTGTTCCCTTAACAAAATCAACACATGTTAATGCACAGAAGATGAACCGATTTACTGAAAAGAGGAGATTATTGTTATTGGAAAAAGATTTTATGAATACTTAGTTGTCTTGAAGATTCAACTGTCTCATTGTCATGAGTCTGAAATTTTCTGGAACATTGTTACTTTTATGGATTCATATGGAGGTTAAAAAGGACTGGATTATTTTGATTATTACTGAAAGAAATGTTTTTCAGAGTTATATAAGCTTATCATCCTTGTTCTTTGTAAACACCTGTTAATATTTGTTCATGTTCAGTTACAATCCAAGATGGAGAATATTTTAAACAAATGCTGAAGAACTAGAATTATATTATTTGTGGAGCCAATATATATGTTCATTTGGAAAGCATTGAATTGGTAGGGAGCTGGCAAAAACATTTAGTGGCAGAAGTTTTTACCCCCCACATAAGATCTAGTGCTCTCCCCCTTTCTGCTTATTTAATCTATGCTAAACGAAATAAAGGACATTAAAAGTGTTTGTTGTATTTTGTGTGTTTGGTATAAAGGCCTGGGGAAAAAATTGATTTTGAGGGATAGGTCCAATTCTTTTGATCCAGGATCAGAATTAAACCATTTTGGCTAAGCAGTTTTCAACAAGCCTGAGCAATGTTTTAATCCATTTGAGTATCTGATAATAAAAATAGTTTGACTTAGAACTGGAGGCTTATCTTTTACAGAGTTTATTAGGTCACCTTCAGAGAACTTGCAGGTTATGATACAGGGAAGAACTGTTGCAAAATGGTACTGTAATCATTTTCTAGTTTTTGGAATAATCATTGATCATCTACATAGCTATAATTCAACAGAGGACTTAACTTGGCAATGTAGATATAAAAGAAATACTTGCTTCAAGGAAATTAAGTGGTGTAATGGAAGGAGAATTGAACTGAGAGAACTCTTCTGGCTTCACCAACAAATGGAGTGTATGACCTTGAGCAACTTTAATTCTTCCTTAGTAAAACAGCAACTTGTGGATTTCTTATACCTCCAAACTTTGATCTCAAATTATCCAGAACAGCTTTTCAGTAGACTCACATCAATGAGCAACTGGTTTTTACTGTGGTTGTCTATCAGGCTTATGCAGAAGGATAAAGTACTTAGATTGTGCAATTTGTGCCTGTAACTGTGTTCTTGTAACCTAAGGTATTAAGAAAAATTAAAGAAGTTGTTAAAAAAATCTCCTATCCAAAGTATGAAGTGCATTGTATGAGTTTCTAAGTTAAAGTTGTAACTAAATCACCTTTGTAATTTCAAGGGGTTTTGTTTTCCTTTTCCATATATACTTAGATATTGGAAAGGAATTAAGCAAAATAGCTTTATAAAAGTGAAGTCTGGTGCATTAGATACCTCTGGAATCAAGGGCTTGCAACATTCTCTAAAACAAGGTTTTCTTCCCAAAGTTCCTGGGATACAGATGCTCACTTAAAAGTACTCAAGTCAACTTTCGTTGAGTGCCCATCTCAGGTTAGGTTTTGTCCCTTGGGCACTAACTACCAGTGTGACCTTGGGCAAATTATGTTCACTCTCTAAATTTATGTTACTCATCTACAAAATGGTTGTTGGGAGGATTAAATGAGGGGTCAGGTAAAGTGCACAGTGAGCCTGGCACATAGGAAGTATTCGAAAGATGTTTGTTGCTATTGAGTGATTGTTGCAATTCCATCTCTCTTCGCAACTGCTTTCCTCCAATCTAAAACCAAAAACTAGATAGCACAGTTTTGGGCTGTTCTTCACCAAGTAATTAAGGTCTGGGGCTGCAGCAGGTGCCTCCCTAGCCAAGTTGGTGAGAGCCAACAAATGGAGACCCTGAGTTACTTTTGTGTCAAGCCAAGCCCAATGTTCTTACACACTTTTTCCAAACAACAACAACAACAAAATAACCCCTTAATAGTATTTCAAACCTTCATTTAAAATTTAACAAGGACTTTTTAAAGTATCATATTAATGACTTTCTAAGAATTTATCAGATTCTTGAGCTGAAGAAAGATAACAAGGAATCCCTAAATTATATACTTTCCATCTCTATAGAGCCGAATTCAAAATTTAAGTAATACATTATACTGCAGATATTTTAATATACTAGATTTTCACTTAGGGTTGTGAAGAATTTAAAACTAAATTATGACACCCTTTGGTTCACCTAGTAACAAAAACACACCGAGCGACTAATCACCATTTTCTAACTCCCTTGTAACACTCTAATTTTAAGCATATTATCTCTATTTTAATAATAGTAACACCTTATATTTGCTGATTACTCACCTTATGCTAAAAGCTTTAACATCACTATATCATTTCATTTGAAAGAGATAAAACTACAGCCAACACAAACATTACCATTGTTTTTTCCTATCCCGTCACAAAGAATGAAGAAGATTGTATGGGAACTCTCCTCTTTAGGCATTGCTCACATCAGGATGAGGTAGGAAACTTGGAAACCAAATCCTTCACATCTTTTGAACAATCTTGTGCTTCAGGTGGCTTTAAGTATTATCACAGCATCTTCCACACAATCCCAGAGCCTAACACTGCTTTGGTGAAAGCGCAGCCAAGCAAAAGACAATTGATCTGTTTTGCAGTTTACGGCATAGTCAGTGAAGCAGCAGCCTGTACTGTGGTGTTTGGCATTCATAAATGGCAGAGGGGTTTAAATGTATTAGGGAATACTATACACTGAAAAAAGAAATCACTTCTGACATCACTGAATTCTTGTGCTTTCATAAACAAAGGACAAAAATGCTAATAGTCTCTCTTGTGGAAAAAATCCTGGGTTTTCATTCAGGAGACCAAAGCTCACATGCCACCTCAATTTACCAGTTATGTTTATTAGACATTTGCTGGAGAGTTAATCACAGTAATGTAAGTAAAGTCATTTGTGAACAATAAATAATTATACAAATATGAAATTTTATCATAGCTTTTGGCTTTTATCTATTAAATGTATACTTGTTAGCATTCACACTTTTTCCTGTAGCATCAATAGTTGTTTAAATGATGAGTTGGACAGTTGTAAAAGCAGTATAATTCTACTTTACCACCATTCAATCTTGTTAAATCCAATCAGCTTTATATGGTAATGAGTAATAAGAACTTGATAGCTTAATAGATAAATACGTGTGACGGATCAAAACTGACTATTACAGAACAAACAGAGTATACTGTATTAAGACAGACAAATTTATTGTGGAATGAAAATCCCTGTGCCTTCTTGGAAAAACACACCTTACAAGCTCATGTAGTTGTAAGGTTGATAATATGGTGATAATAATTACATTCCAAATAATACTAGGTCTCCTTGTGACTTGCCTCCAAGTTTCAGGTAGCAGCTAGGCAAGCCAGACTGGCTGCTCCAGGGTCCATTGTCAGTGTTGCCATTTCAAAGTATCCAGTAGGGATGAAGGCAACAAAAGCCAACATTTATGCAGCAAATGAAGAATTTTGGAAGAATGCAATTGATGACAAAGATTTCACTGGTCAGGGAGAAGGGGCAAAAAGGAAACTGGTAGAGAAGACCAAGCTTGTTGGGTATATTTGAATGCCTCCAAGACATTTCCCTTCCCTCCCTGCTGATCATGAGAATTGGACAAATTATTGATAAAGCCTCCAGACCAATTTGGGCACCCAAAAGCAGTTGTCGTCTGTATCTTGTTTCCTAGGAGGGTCCTTGAAAGTGAGCAAGGTCCTGGAGCTCCCTCTTGTCCCTCGCACCATGCTGACATGGAACAGCAACAGTGGCACAGAATAGCAGGCAGGAAGAGTTTAGGCAGAGAAGATCTGGGGCCACCTCTGAACCCCCTGTCATCAGAGAGGCACCAGAAAACCTTGAGAATTTCGTCTTCTACAGAAAGGTATGAAAATGACTAAGAAAATGCGGGTAGGCTAAAATGATCCTCCAAGTTAGAACTGAGAAGATTGGAATGCTAAGATCAAGGACCAGGAACTGCCCGTGATGGGACCTACACGTATTTCTGCTCACAAGGAGGTGCCAGAAGGAATAGATGCTGACAGCAGTAGACTCACTCGAGCTTCTCCCCGCAGGCCTTAACTTCAGGGCAGCCCTTAAACTCCAGTCCTGTTCCAGGGAGAAGGATAGAGAAGCAGAAATTCTTACCTTACTGAGTTTAAAAGCTGAAATGACTGAGTTTTTACAGTTATGATGTTTTCTGGATGAATATTGAGAGGAGTAGAAATGGACAAATCAAAATGGAGATAAAGTTGAATAATAGGAAAATAGAGTTACATTTCTGAGTATGTAGCCTGAAATACTACACCTGCTACAAAGAGATAATACAGTATAAGCCAAGTGGGGTGATTACCAGAGTCCAGGGAATTCAGGGGCTTCTCCATGATATTGTAAGATGATATTGGATCCCCTTTCCATCAGTTTATGGTGGTACATTTGGACTAAATGTTGAAATGTATTAACATTTGTAACACATATTAAAATGTATTAACCTGAAGTGATGTCTCTAGCGAACCTGGTTTTAAAAATCATCTGCCAGTGAATTGGACGACCTCTGAACAGCATACAAGGAAAGCATCTGGGGCCTTGGTTGATTCCAACTGCAGTTGAAATTGATATCGAGTCTTCTTGCAAAGTTAATGCAAATTTTGGATGCATTAATGGAAATATAGTTCCTGAAGGTGTCCCAATTCTCTCCTTCCCTTTCCTCTTCTGTGACAGTGGCTCACCTTCTGTGCTCCCATGCTAGGACAGCTCCTCTACACAGGTAATGAGTCTCATCTCTTCTTGTTGTCTCAAGATTTTGTATCTGCCATTATCCCTTCTCCCTCCTGCATCCTCAATTGTTTTCTTCTCTGTTTTTCTTCTCATCAACATACCATTTAACCCAATATCCTTTCCAGCTACTACCTGGCTTTTCTGTTTCTTTTGGAGAAAAACTTCCTGAAAGACCTGTCCATACTTGCTCCCTCTTTCTCCCATTTTATCTTGAACATGTTCCAATCAGATTTTTGTCTTCACCAGTCCGTACGTACATATTGCCAGGGTCAATTTTCAGGCCTCATCTTATTTGGCCGATTAGCAGCATTTTATACAGTTAATCACATATCTTTCATCCATTAGGTAAAATTGGTGTTCAAGCATGAATTTATAAAGCAAAGACATCAGAGAAGGACACCAAGGTTCAGAATGATGGCCTACTCTGCTATAGTAGTTGTGTATTGTCATGGTGACAACTGATGATAAGAAATGAAAACATAAACCAAGATCCAGTTTACCGTAGTCATTTAGTATATTTTCCCAATTACATTTAAAATATGTTTTATATTCATCCACTACCCCCACAATAACATTTATTGAATGAATTAAGCTAGTTCCTTCCCCCAAAAGCATGATCATTAAAAAGAATTCTAGTTTGATAGATCTAACAAGGGACTTGGAGTTTGGACTTCAAAATATTTGGGTCCTGGGACCTTTCTCTGGTTGGTGATATATATACAATAACCTACAATATTGTATATAGTGTACAACATATATATGTGATTACTAAATGTTTAGTATCAGACATTATTATAAATATATATAAATATTATACTATACTATATTATAAATGTAAAACAAGTAATTACATAATATAATGTGAACTTATTATATACTTACAGGCTATATATAGTTAATGTGTATAATCTTACACATATATATATAATTTATAGGGTTTTTTGCCTGCAGGAACTTGAGACTCAGACCATTTAATTTGTTTTAGGATGGTTTTATTGCACTGATACTTGTGGAATAAAATTAGGGAGATGGAATTGCATGGGTATTTAATCCCAGGAGCCAATTCCAGGTGCAGGGTCCTCCTGGACCTTGGGAGGTTTGGGATCCTTAGTGGCTGGAGTTCCTGGATTAGATGGGGGACCCCCATTGCATGCCTCTCTCTGCAGGTTCTTTCTGCTTCTCCCTGTATGGCCATCTACTTACTCTTTCTGTGGACTCAGTATCTTATCTCTGCCTGGTGGCTTTTCCTACTCACGTTCTGCCTCTTTGCCAGAACTGAACTTCAGGGCTGAGAGGAAGTCTCACAGGCTCAGCTCAAATTTTTGAGGCAGGCCATCTCATAGGAGCTCTGGCTCCATCACCTGTGTCTAGGGCCGTGTGCAGAGAGAGAGCTGGAGACCTGGCGTTTGCATAGGATCCCCCTTTATTAGGGGGATCACTTGGACTGGGCTGATGCTAGGCAGATGAGATGACTGGCATATAAGACTCCAGGTGAGGTACCCATTTCAGGGTCAAGCTTCATTTAGAAACACAAATGCCTCTACTTATTAGTTTAAATGAAATGAAGTGTTCAAAACCACTAAGTGTAAGTTCTTGTAACACGGATGTTGTATGATAGAAGCCCATATTACTACAAGTATGTCTTTCTGCAGTCTAGTAATGTTTGTATATATTTTTTTCATTTGAACTAATAATGACTGCAAATGATAATTGCTAATATTCTCTAAAATAGTAGCCTTTCAAATCACCTTGCAGCATTAATACCTATTTAAAAAAAGAAAGCAGCTGAGTTGCATTTGGAATTTCCTGGATTCTTCTGTTTGTCCTGCAGATATTCAGTTCTGTTATTTTCAAGATAATATAAAGGAGTTTCTCATGGTAACACTGTAAATCATTTCTTCTCTACTTCATGCAGCTGGTTTTGTTACTGTAATGATATTCTATAAGTGTATATTGCAGAGCACATAAGATGCAATGTGATAATTGCAGAATTTATATGCAATTATTGTTTGCCCAGAAATAATGAGACAATTTGGAAGTGTAGTAATTTATTGTAATACTTTTAATATGTATCTACACTGAGGGGGAAAAATTCCAAATTTCTAAAAATCACATGCCATCTCTCTTTGTTATATAGACTAGAGTGTTTTCATCTCACTGAAAATTCAGAATCAAATCAAAAACAGCTGAGGTAGTTACTCGGGTGCCTTCCTTCAGCTTATTCAAAAGAATATAGGATGAATGGTAAGAATTAAGTAAACCACAAATTATTTTGCTATGTCTGGTTTGTATTATAAATAAATTTTTCACTGCTGGGTGTTTTTTCAAAAATATTGACTGTATTTTTGATATTCATTCCTGTGATCTAAAGTAAACTGTGTCCTACAAGTTTAATGTATTGTTTATTCAAGATTACATTTTTATTACACTCATATGCTATAAATATTTCTCACTCAGCTATTTTGGGAGTCCCCCAAATAGCAATAGTCTTTAAGATATGTCATGGAGAATGTTATTAAGAGAAATATCCCCCTTTTGCATTGGTTCATAATAATTTCACACCTTGAATAGAGTCTAACCACATTAACAATGAAGTATCTCTTTTTAATGAAACATTAAGAGGTGACAACAAAAAAAAGTCAAAACAAAGTGTCACTCTGGCATCAGAATCTTCCTCCTTATTGGTCTGGACTAGGATTTTAAAATACTTGATGGTAAATTTGCATTAGTTTGTAGTTTGATAGACTCGAAGCAGGTGAGTTTCTGGTTGTGAAGTATGAATACACACCTTTTCTTATATATTTAAAAATGATAAATTTACACAATATTCTCACATTTCATTCTTAATTGCAATAGTGTCACCAACACAAAACACTGCATGTAATAGAGAAGAAAGATTACTAGTAATTGTCTGTGGGCCACATATATTAGCAGTGTGTTTAATTTTACTACAATGTTGTGAGAATTAAATGGTTTATTCTCATTTTCTCAGTGGTTCCTGTGGCTCCTTTTGAAGGAGCACAAGATTTACAAGAGGGGGTAGAACAGGGCAACACTGTACCAAGAAAGGTTTGGGACCTAGGAACTGATGGAGAAGATGATACTCCTTGGGTGGGACATCAGTGGTAGAGGGGTCAGTACATTGCCGACTAAGCCCAGAAAAAGCCATGTGCATTGTCTACAGGAGTGCAGCCATACTGGTGAACATCGGTACGTAGGGAACCAACAAGAAAAAAACAATGAATCACTCCATACTACTGACTAGTGACCAGTTGCCCAGGAAGATCCTTCCCCCACTGAGGTGTTAAGTCTTCAAATGGGGTAGGGTCTTCTCAAACCACACATTCCGTCCCTTCCTGTCTCACCCTCGTGTAAAGAGAAGGCCAACCTGCCTCCTCACCCCAAGACCTTTGAGCCACATTTCTGGGGTGAGGTAAGGCTGAGTGAATGCTTTGAAGAGAATGTAAATTGAACTTTGTAAGCCCGACCAGATAGGGATGTGTTTTAATTGCAGAGGGGACAGAATATTATGAAACCTAATGAGGATATTATTAAGGGATGTGTTGACCATTAATGTCTAAAAACCACCAGAAAAACCAGGTGGTCAAGCCAAGAGAAGTTTATTAGATCTATTGCAGTAAGGGTGAGCACCACCTTGGCACAGTCTCAGCAGTGCCTCAAGGTGGGGAAATCGAGCAAGCATATGAGGGCCTGGGCAGGTGATATTGAAGGGCTGTTGCAGGGCAGGAGTCGGGGTTTTTGGAAATTGGACAGTTTGTGACATTATAGCTCTGGATTAAGTGCAAAACAAGGCTGGGTCTTGAAGTGAATCTTGTCGAGCAAGTTGCTAGGCTCGATCAGCAAGCTGTTTGGTTTGCAGCCTTATCTTCTAGCAACACTGTTTTCTGGATCAAGCAGCCTAGTTATTTTGCTTGATCTCAGTATTGTTTACCACAGAGACGGGAGAGCATTCCTGGTCTCACCACTGTTGCAGGCATGGTAAATTGTAAGGGATCCTGTCTCATGAGAAAGGTAGACTTTTCCAAAACAGTATTAAAAGCAGTGATTGGACAAAAATAATATCACTTGATGTTCATAAGCCATTTCACTGAGACTTTGAAATAAATAAATTACAGTACGTCATTATTCCTCGTTTGCAACTGTAAGCTTAAAGAGGTTAAAAACTTGTCCAAAGTCACAAAACTAAGTGCAGGAGTCAGGAATCAAACCCAGGTCTAAGAGATATTTGCACCCCACTGATTACCTGGGTTGGCACTGTCTGACTTTAAATTCTGTGGTTTTTTTCCCCCACTATACCACACTGCCTCCAAAGAAGGCAGGGCTTAGCCATTTTTCTTAGCAGAGCGTCAGTACTACTTATTTTTTCCTTTAGTGTGAAGACAAGAATATGTCCTTGGCATGACACATGTTGGTACTTAATTATATGTTATCTAGCACAGTGTGTTTTTTCTATCTTTTCTCTTTAATAACGTTACGAAAAAAGCTGGAACTGTTTCTTTTACTTCTTTTGTATCATCCATCACTTGGAGAGTGCCAGGCAGAGAGTAAGAACTCAATGCTACATTGAGCTGAATTGAAATGTCTACCACTCTTCAGATAATAGTATCTCCACTACAGAGTTTTAAAACTACTATTTAAGATACAGTTGTTCTGTCAAATATTTGTTGTGCAGAATAAGCAAATATTTCCCAAAATGTTCAGGCAAGCACATTCCCACTGCAAACAGGTTTTTCACAGGAAATCTTTCCTCCTATGTTCAAAAAGTTTAAAAACAAATCATCATGTCTCAGCTGGATCAGAAATGAAGATAAAATGACAGAAACATTTGTAAAACAAAGACCAACCAGCCAGCATTTCAGCTCAAAACATAAGGTGGATTTTGTTCTCCATATGTTAATCAAAGATGGTTGTTTCAGCCCCCTACCCTGCAGGACTAAGACAGCAACTCAGCGTATGGTGAAGTTGGTACTTCATATATGCTAAAAAGGAAAGAAAAGGGAAGGGAAGGAAAAAGTAAAACATCTCATATCACAGGGAGTTGAGTGGGGATTGAAAAGATGGTGGAGGTCAGGGGTGTGTTTTCCTGAGAACATTCTTCTGAAGCTATGGCCTTTCAGTATTTCCTTGCCTGCCTCTCCTCACTTCCACAGAACACCTTCAAGCTGACCTCCTTTTATTCTTTAGGTTTGCCACAAAGACTGGTGTAACTTGATTTTTCACCTGGGTTAAAATGTTGGCAACTGGGGACCTTATGCAATGTTATTTCCTCAGGGCTGCATGTTCATCCAAGGGACAGCCAGAGCTGCGATCATTCTGATAAGTTACTTGCCTTCCATAGATTTTAAATGGTTAAAAGAGGGAATAAACTAGCACAAGGTGGCCAACGGTCACTGAGTGCTTTAGGTGGTTTATTTTGAAGTGCAGTGAAACAGATTTTATTGTCAGCATTTTGATGGTGATCGTGGGTTGCTTTTATTTTGAGGGGGCAGCAAGGTAGTTAGAGGTGGCTCCTAACCACAAGTAATGGATGGGTGCATCTGCCCAGTTAAAAACTTCACTGCAAATGGGGTGTCATTTTAGACCCTAAGAACCCATTTGTTCTTTTCCCAGTGAGGATCAACTAATGAGCAGAAAGGGAAAGTAGGTAATTATTTTAGACACAAATGCTTTGATTTGAAATTACCTAGGTAATGTAAGTATTGCATTTGTGTGGTATTGTCAAAACTGAAGCAATAACTTGAATTATTTAGCAAACAACTTTCATTATCCATTTTACTTAGTGAATGGACTCAATCTCAAACATCCAGGAAATTCAGAAGATATGCCATCTCACACAAGGATAATTTTCAAACCTTTGAGGTTGCAAAAGGGACAGGTGCCCCTGCTTCTGAGAGCGAATGCTTGAGCCTTCCCTTTTCTTCCTCATTTCTTCTCTCTTCTCTGGTCTTTGCTTTCCTCCACCTACCCTCTACTTCCTATGCAAACTCATTGTTTTACTGTTTCAACTTCAGAATGCTTTGACTAGTGTAGACAAAACATTTTACTGCTTGATAAAGAAATTTCCATTTTTAGACAAGGTCTCATTCAAGTTGCTGCCTACAATGCTGTTAGTTTCTCATATATTTACCTCCTTTGGAGCTTCTTTTCCTCAACTATAACTTTTAACAAAAAATAAACTGAAATGACTTGTTCTCGGTGGGCTTTGAGTAAGAGCTTTTTGTTACAAGACCCGCCCCCCACACACACACAAGGTCACCTGAATGTCACACCCCTTTTCAGGTGCAAGATGGCTAAGATTTTTTAAATACAGAAGCTCTGCAGAGAAATTTTTCTCCAAGCATTTGATGGCTAAGAAGGAACAAATACCTCAGTTCTGAAGAATGTCACCTATTTGGTTTTATCTCTGTTTGGCTTTTGGGGAGCTGGCCTCCAGCTTGATAAGTGCTTGCCCTTGCCTGTGACCTAACCTGCCAGTACCAGGTCCTTGTTTTTGTCTCCTCAGTGTCCACTCTCTCCTTTTGCTTTCTTGTTTTGACGCACTACCTCAGGCTACGCGAACCCCTAGTGGAGGCCTGGAGGCCAGCTGTATCCCTCAGGCATGTGGCCACCCTCTCCTGATCCTGGCTGGCCGCCGCTCGCCCAGGCCCAGCTAACCCAGACCAGACACATACACTTGGTTAGCATCTTCCCTTGGGGAGCCAGAGTTGAGTTCAAGTAGGTTAAAGCATTACATTTGTAAATTTGTAAAGGATCATGTTGTGAAAAGAAGGGCAATCTTGTTCTTTGAGACTTTATTAGCCAGTAAATGCAATATGATACATTTATAGGAGCGAAGACCCAGATTTTCTGAGCTTCCCTGAGCCTGAAAGATGTATTTTATTTCATAGAGTTTATGGAATGGCTGCAGCAAAGGTACATTTTTACAAGGCACTACACTGACTTGAGGTAATCATAAAGCAAAAATGCGCAAAGAGTACCGTCAGGTCTAAGCATAATTTATATACATATTTACCCAATCAAATCCAAAGACCCAAAGCCATATGTTTCTAATTTTTGGTTTAATTTTTAAGCTCTTTAGTTGCATTTTTTGATATAAAAGAAATATTAGCTTTTTAAAAAATGTTGCTTGTATCATAACAGAATGCACCAACCATGGCAATAAACACTCATCTCAGCCAAAAGTGTCATGTTAAAAAACTTGTCACATAAATCAGAATTATACAGTGAACCCCTTGCAGCTTATCATTTTGCTAAGAAAACAGAGCTACTGAGCCTTTCATATATGGAAGTGACACACAGGCAAAAAGGTTTTTCAGATGATACCCAAATTCTGAAGCCATATTTTGACACAGGGGTTCTATTTGTATTGTTATTTTTGTTATTGTATTCTCGTTGTTTTCCATTCTATTCTTGTCGCTTCAGAATTTTGAAAAATAAACCTTCTGAAGGGGAAAACATATACATTTTAGGACTGGCATGAAGAGCTGTACAAACTACTTAGGAAAGGCTGAGAATATAAATAGCAGGGGTAGAAAATTGTTAGGTAGGGAGATAGTTGATTGATTGCCAGATACTAGAACTTCCTCCTTAATTTTAAATCACATGTTTACATTTATCTTATGCCAGAAAATTAGCTGAGTCAGGAAGGAGGAGCGAGGAAAGACAAAAGTAAATTTAGGTGGTTGGTTTTTAAAATATTAATTATTTTCTAATTATTGAAATGTTTTTTTGCATCTCATTTATTTCTATTCTCATTGTGCATGCTCCGTGCACATGAGCCAAGCAAAATCAAGTCACACAAAGCAAAGCATGATCACCTCCTACTCTTACATCCCACTGAAAGGTGTGGGTGGTCCACAGCTGGCAGTACATGCTTTCTGTCTCCTTTCGATGTGTTTCTCCAATATATGTACGTGTCTATACATATCTTGTTGTCATATACAGAAGGTTGTAATTTATATGTTGTTCTTCAGGTATTTTTCACTCAATATGTCACAGAGCAGTTTTTAGGCAAGTACATGTCAACTTCTTTCCTATTATCGGCTAATAGAATTTCATAGCATGGCTCTATCGTAATTCCGTTTTCTATTATAGTACATTTAAGTTATTTCCAGTGTTTTACTGATAAAAATCCAACAGTGAACTTCCCTGTGTATTACTTTTTAAAAAATGGGAGTATTTCTTAAGGGTAGAGTCCCAGAAATGAAATTGCTGGGTCAAATAGTAAATGTTTTTTTTAAAATGTATATGTTTTTGCTAAATTGCCTTCCAAAAGCTTATCTTTTCACAAACTGTAAGTGCCCATCTTCTCAAATCCTTAAAATTTCTTGAAATTTCCAATCCTTTTTTTGTTTTATCTTTACAAGCATGAGTGCACATTTATATCTTACTGTTATTTTGTTCATTTATTTACTTAATTACTAGGCCAATCGAAAATTTAGCTCTGTATTTAATATATAAGTTCTCTGTGAATTGCCTGTTCATATTTTGTCCATTTTGGCGGGGTGGGGGGTGTTTGGTTTTTTGCTTAGTGATTTGTTGAAGCTTTTTGTTTATTTTGGATATTAATTCTCTCTCTGTTAAATATGTTGCCAATACTTTCTCTCAGTCTATTTTTTTTTGTTCTTTCTAAGAACTGAGGGCCTCCGTTACATAGGCCAGGAAATGAATTCTCCAACAACCTGAATGAGCCTGGAAGCAAATTCTTCCTCAGTCAAATTTCCAGGTGAGAACTCAGCCTGGCCTATACTTTAATTTGAGCTTTGCTAGACTCTTAACAGAGGATCCAGAGAAGCTATATCCAGATTCCCAAACTACAAGAAAGTCCTTAGGGTTAAAGTAATAAATGTGCATTGTGTTAAGCTGCTACACTTGCAGTAGTTTGTTACATAGCAATAGGTAAGAAATACTGTCCACACAGTTGAAATAGACCTAGATGTCATTAGGGAAAAAAGTAATGAGTAGAGAACTGAATTATCAGTTCCTGGCACCATAAATAACTATAGTAGAAAGATGTATTGTAGGCTATGATGCTCAGTGATATAGGAAATAGTTATGTTTATAACATAGCCTCTGTAAATAGCTTCAAGATTGTACTACTATGTTACTAATGTAATAGAGCGAGCCTCAGAAACTGAGGGAAACCAATAGACAAAGTTTTAAAACTCCTAGAAATCTACTGGACAAAATACTGAGCATAATTAATGTCTGACTATTGGAATTTCACTTGTGTAGACACTAAAACAAATACAACCACCACAATGGAACTTTCAAACTCACAGCTATTTACATGTTCATGAACAAGGCTATAGATGACAGTAAGAAGTGAGAAAACCAAACCTTCCACTCAGTGCATGAATTTCTGACTCTCTTCCATCATCAACCTTTCTCTGCTCTCCTCCCAGCTAGTCTTGCAGGGGTAACTTCGGTGATTTGTTTTTCCTTTCATATTTTCTTTCTTGCTTGCTTTTCTTTTTCCTTTTGCTCATTTATACAAATCCCTGTATTGAGATGCTGCTTTTTTAAAAAAGTTTTACTGCCACTGAGGACTCAGCTTTAAAAAATCTACCATCAAATAATTCTGTGGTCAGACTCAATATTTTTTGCAAATTCAGCGTGTAAAAAAGTGTCCTCGCTAAACTGCATGAAGGTACAGAGATAAATGACTTTAATTCCTTTGTGCTATGAGGATGCCCAGGAGACACATGTTCTAGTTCATGTCTGAGCCCCTTTAAACTTGCTCCAGAATAGTACGTGTTTATTCCAAGCTGGCCAACCTTTGCCTTTCTGCAGCCTTCTCTCCTGTCAGCCTTGATATGAGTCTCCCTTTCCATCGAAAGGTCTAGCCAATGAATTTCATGCCACTTGGCATCTCCGTTCTCACCTTTTCCGGCTTTGTCTGCGTTTATAGGTGTCAGAATAAATTTCCAGCTCATTTTCCAAACTTTGCACAGCACATTTCACTCCCCACCTTGTATTACCATTACCGCTACACCTGTCTTATCTTTAGTGTTTGGAGGGCAGAATCCCATAATCCCCAAGAGTGCGTCTTGCAAATAATAGGCCCCAAATAAACGACTAAGCAGATGAACAATTACTAGAATTTTAAAATGCTTTAAAGATATTTAATTCAGTTCTTGGATGTTGGATTTTACAGATCAGTGAGATTGGAAGGAAAACAAATGGGGACAGTGACTTAGAAATGCCAGTTTTAAATTTTGCCAAGAGTTTAAACAATTATCTACTACTATCATCATTTCATAAAACAACAGTATAAATCAAATGGGGGTTTATAATAAACCTCAACATGCACAAACAAAATTCAAAGGACATATGGGGATAAAAAACTGGTCCTTTGCCAAAACGGATACATCAGCTACAAAATGACCTGCACACTTTATTCTTCTTGCTTTCCTCATCTAGCAGCAGGCAGCTGAAATCTTCACATCATGGCAGCACAGTCTGTGTGTCTTAGAAATCACAGCGCTAGTCTAACCTTCCGCTCAGTAGAAGCATCCTCTTTGAACCGCCCTGCATAAGATCTGCCTGTTGCACCTCCAGCCTTCAGAGAACTTCCTGCCTCTGCCACATACTTTGTGATGCGTGAGAAAGTGGGTGGCAGCAGGAGATCCCCCCAAATTTACCGTCTACCTTTCTGGCACTTAGGGAAAGGCAGATGTGTGAAAGAAAACCAGACTTATTGTACATTGGAATATCAATTAAAACAAAGTGCTCTTGAAAATGTAGACTTTTTGACACTATTTGTTGACATTTTTGGAAGAGGGCAGCAGCCTTAGCAGAGTGACGCCAATGTCTTTACACCAGTTTCTCCCAGTTAGTCAGTGTGCCAACTAAGCCCCAAACTGGAAAAGAGTATTCAGATAAGGTTAGAAATAATCTATTATACATTCTCAATCTTTTATATTTCAATCATTTAAGAATCACAATAAGTTATAAAATTAGTATAGAGAGTTCACTTGGCTTTCCCCAAAGAGAACAACTTTTATAACCACAGTACCTTATGACCCTGATATTTGTGTACAATGTTATTAACTTATCAACTAGAGACCCTATTCCGATTTTATCAGTTTTTATGTACACTTTTTTTTGGTGTATAGTATTATGAAATTTTATCATATGTATAGCTTCACAAAACCACCATCTCCATCCCATAAAGACCTGTTCCATCACTACAAAGAAACATACAAGGTTACATTGTAAATTTTTAATAATTTATTTTATTAGCAGAGTGATCATAAACATATTCTTTTGAACTCAGAGGCAAAGGATGGAATTTTCCAGGAGTTGGAGTTGGAGGGTGCACTTTGATTCAGTGAGAGCTGGTGTAATATTTGGCGTGTCTGGTGATAACCATTACTGCCCTGTAAGTCCTTAGATTTCCCCAAGGTATGTATGGTGAATCAAAGATCATTGTGGGAAATGGTTGGGAAGGAAGTAAACCGATCCCAAAGACAAAACCACATGCAGAGAAGAATGGTGCCAGAACCTTTTAGATAAGACTCGTTTAGGGGTTATTCCAAGTTTTGTGGGGCCTAAAACATAAATGATTTGGGTAAAAATTCCTTTAGAAAGAGGATCAAGAGAATGAAGAACCCTAAAGGGTTCATAGTAAATTCTCCTTCTGGATTAGTCTTAAACTAAGAACTTTTAACTAAATAGATTAATTCATTGGTATCCTTCTTTAAAATTATAAATTCCCACCCAGAAAGACACCTACAATTTGCCATGGGGTGAATTAGTGTCATCAGCTTCTCTGGGTCATTTACTAGGTTGGGGAAAGAAGAGGCCATTTTCAAGCACCGGATATGAAGTCCTTGTGTGGGCCAGAAAGGATCTTAGGGCACAGACGCTATGGCCTTGCCAGTGGGTACAAGGGAGAGAGGGACCACAGTATGGAAATGACATAAATCATGCCTTTTTCACAGTTTTGACTAAAGCTGGCTTGTATTTAAGGAAGCATGTGGCTAAAATGCTGAATTGTTTATGGGGTGTTTTTTGTCTAAGGGAAAGACATCTGGTAAGCATGCCTCGTGGCTCAGAATCTGATATTGCAAAGCCTGAAGAAGTCAAACTACTCATGACTGTTTAGAAAAAGCATGAATATCTATGTGATAAACAGGATGGCTACAAATACACGTACACTTTTAGAAATTAAGATAATTTATATAAAGCACAGAGCCTATCATATAGTATATCTTCAATAAATTGTTGGTATTGTTACCTTTTCATTTATATTATCTTCTTTAATTCGCATTTAATCATTGGTAAGTATCGATTATTATCCCCATTTTTACAGATGTGGGAACAAAGTAAGAAAAAGTAAACACTTTCCACTAGACAATAGAGCGAGGGGAAATTCCACTTCAGTCTTCTGATTCTAGTTTGAAATCCATTTCTCTGTAAAACAGCAGTCTCACAGATTTAAAGACCTCACCTCCTTGTTTTCCCTGTTATTATAGTTAAAATTTCCTTATTAATTTCCCAACACATAAATACTTTTCAGTCTCAGATAATGTATATTCTTTTCTATGCTTTTATTTAGTAGCCTCTAAAGGAAATGGGGAAGCAGACAAAAAGGGCTAACTTGGTTTCTCTCCAAGACTTCCCCTAAACTCTGGGCTGACAAGGAAAAAAGATTTATTGACCGGTGTCTTAGACTCATAATCACTTCCCATCACCTCTCCCTCTTCAAGTCACTTTCCTCAGCTTTTTACTTCAATAAAACTGAGTGGAGCATTATGACATCCCTACACACTCAGCTGCTGCAAATGAAAAGACGCAGAAAAAGGAGGTCCTTGCCTTCCAGGGTTTTCAATTTAGTAACAAGACACCTACACAATTTACCATAATGCAAGGAAAACAATGACATGGAGACACACTGAGAAAGCAATGAATCTGATGGGACAATTTTTATATTTGTGACGGGTCACAGCAAGTGGTGTTTGAGCTGGCCCTTGAAAGAAATGGAAGAATGAAGAGAAAGGGTGTTCAGTTCGTAGAAGCAAAGGGTGAAATCACTCAGAGTCTTGAGCAAGCCACGCAGGCCTTGCCTGTGGCCTGCCACACATCCAAGGTCCAGGAGGGAGGGACAGGAGCCCAGGGGACTGGCCGTGCTTAGGGCTCGGGTTAAGCAGTTGGAGCCTGTTAAAGGATTTTAAGTAGAGATGTGATATAATCACATTTTTCCCTAAAAATAAAGCCCATTCTGGTGTTAGTGTGGAGAATGGATTAAAAACTGAGAGATTGGAAACTGGAAGATCACTTTAGAGGCCGACTTTTACAATAGCCTCTACCCTCTAGGAAATAAACTCATCTACCACCTGGTGAGGTTCAAATTAGGAATAAAAGGGTGAGTTCTTTTTTTCTTATGAGAAACTGAAGATGAAAGTGGAGATGCCTCACCACCACAAGGGCTTTAATTGAAATTTCTTACGGAAAGGACAGTTTAGAACCTGCAAGTAGCTTAAATTTGATTTTTAGTCAGATAACTTTTTCTGGGAACCTCTTTATAGTCAAACATTTTCATGGGCACATGGGAGGAAATGTGCAATAAGTGCTGTGAAAGAATCTAATGAAATTAGCCACTTTTTGCAGTATAAATAGCACTTCACTGAAGTGCTAAAAGAATGATTATTTTCAAGCTGAAGAAGAAATTTTGGAAGTAATTCTTAGTTTCAGCTAGAAAATCTGACCTGTTGCTTTTCTACTACTTAATGGCATTGAGTTTTCTTGTATTTATATGCATCTGCCTCTCTGGTTGAACCACATAAAGAGCATCTATCTCAAATACCTAGCACTAACGGCTTAATTTGACAATTTGTAGGTGGTATTCTTATATTACCCTTTAGGACCTTAATAATTAGTTTTTCTTTAGTGCAGTATTAAAACATTAAAGATCATAAATTCCACAGTCACCTGCATCCATTTATTGCTAATTTATTATGGAACATATCATAAAACTTTCCCTGACATACAGGCCTCTTCATAACTATAAATCTTTTTTCAACTGTTTAGATAACTTATGCTTAAGTTCAAGAAGAGACCTCTAGGAGCAAATATTTAAAACATCTATTTATTACACATTAATGCTGTAGGGTGGATAACCATGTGAAGTCACTGTGAAGTATTCATTTACATTCAGTATATTTATCACTTCAAACCCTTATAAAGATAAATTTGTTTTCAAGAGGGAAAAATGTTAAATGTCAAGTAGCTGTTTTACTGAGTGCTTTAAAATGTCCAGCTGAATAAAGCTCTTTCTAGTTAATACATAACACAAAAAAATGTTCCCATTGAGATTAGATTTGTCACTAGTAACCTCAGTTAAGCTCAGAATTTTTCCAACCTGAACATCTCTTCAGATGGCAAATACATCATGTTATCTGACTGAGAGCTTGTCCCTAATTTTTAAAAGTGGAGATGATATGCAATTGAAAAACTCAGTTATTACCCAATGTGCTTACCTTCTTGCTTAAACTTCTATATTGATTTATATTTGTGGTACACACATTCAGAAAGGGAAAGGGAAGGAATCAGCTTGCTGGAAAACCAATCTGTCAAATGAGCAATTTACTGAAAATCAAATCGTTTCCATTAATTTTGTCTAATACAATCAATAACCAGAATGCATGAGATGATTCCCACAGTTTAGGGATTTTTTTCTTTTCTCCCAAGCTTTCATTTCCCTTCAGTTTTTCTGCAGCTGCAGTGATTAGCCAAACCACAATGTCATAGGTTTCACCATATTCTGACCTTACAAAATAAAAATATCTTGTAACTTGCATATTTCAAACCACAAATGTAATTATATTGACTGTCTTGTGCTTTATAAACAATGAGATGGGTTTTTCTCTTCACATATTTTCAATCCAGCCTTCTGTTTTGCCTAATTCACCCCTTAGTTAATCAGCCAACCACAATATGAACATTTGCAGGTGTTTTAAACTTCTGAGAAGTGCTCAGTGAACTTGACACATAATTGAATTGCACTGACAAGTTGGCAGCAAATAGCTAGGGCAAAGGGAACACAGAATTAAAACTGACCTAAAAGCCAAACTGTAATAAACTGTTGAACACTTCAACCACATGATTTGCTGAAATCCTCCTTTTTAATAGGAATCACAGGACTATGTCCTCTGAACTGTAAACTGTATGTCTATATGTGGAAGTGAAGTGAAGATGCTGAGAGAGGATTCCTATACTAACTGTGAGGAGAAACTCAAATTCAAAATACATTAGCCATAAATAAAGAATTATGCAAAAAAAGAGTAAATTGGTAACAAATCCTTAAAGAATACTAAAAGTGGTACTTTCAGCAGGAAGTCTAAGAAAATGTGATGTCAAAAGACTGAGCTGAAAGGGTGGTCAGCAACATTTTTAGGCATTTGGATCTGTGCAAGCTCTTTTCAGACAGTGACAGGCTTCAAACCAAGTTTCTACCCTGTTATCCTATTTGGAGAAGGCTAGCATTAAATGCTCGCTTGGGATATCACCACCAGATGACCAGTTAAAACTGCTTCCTAGCTACGTCTCTTTGTATAACCCTGTCTGTGGAGTATGTTCCACCCCAGGCATGATTCACGGCTATTGGCCTATAGATTGAAAAGCAGGAGAAAGACAGCACTGTGTCTTCCTCTTCAATCTGTGACTCCACATGCATTTTTCCTGTTGCAATATTACAGAGTAGCCTTGCAAAACTCCCAGCTCCCAGCAAATTGCCACTGTATTGCTCCAGAAGAGACTAATTGACAATCTGTAGGACAAAAATTTCATTTTATTTTATGTTGCCAAAACCCAAACTTAAGTATTAAATATCTCTAGGAAAAATTATAATGTTTTAAAAGGTGGCTTAGTTATTATAGGGGATGTACTATTATATTAAAGACACCTACATCCTTCTAATTCATTCTTGAACAGTTTAAATGTGTCCTGACTAAAGGAAAAAGACTAAGTTAATAATATGAAGACATTTCTATCAACATGAGTCTGAAGTGTCTTTGAAAACCCTGCTATATAGCTTATTATACAGGACAGATTTTCTAAAAGGTTAATATTTATTTTTACAAAGAACGATTTCTTAAATTACAGTCTTAAAACATTAATAATTGCCAGTGTTTCAAACAGACTTCTTTTATCGAGGAGCTGGAATCTTTTGGTTCACTAAACCTCCTTGATCTTGGTCTGTATGAATTGTTTAGTTTTATTTGGTGCCACAGGGACTCCTCCAAACTTATCAGAAGCCTCAGTTTAATGCAGAAAAAGAGAGGCTCAGAGCATGTCAATATAATACTGCTAATGTTTTCCACGTTTATGATTCTAAGGTCAAAGTAAAACTTCTTATTGTATTAATAATAGCAAGGCAAAAATAGGCTTTGTAGTTGTGAATTCATGGTTTTAAAGAATAATTTCCCTATGTTTTCATTAATTCAAGCCATCCATTGAACCATTCAAGGATTCATTATGTATTCCCATGATGTATCTCATATTGTACCTTTATCTTTGGAAGACTATGAGAATGGATATGCATGTGATTCTTTATAGTCATCAACATAGGATATTTCCTTTATTCAAAAGTTATGTAAACTTCTAACATTAAAAGTGATATTTAGTAAAATAAACTTTAGAGCTTAGTAGTGAAATAATTAAAAACCAGTTTTCCTCTACTCCTTATTTGAAAAAACATGGTTTGCAGTCCAGTTTGCGTGCTGTGCTTTACAAAGCATAGACATATATTCTGGCTTCTGATACTATCTGGTTTGTAGACCAGCAATAATCAGAATTTTAATAAAAAGCTCCAAGGAAAACTCAGACAACCTCAGCTCACCAAGCCCTTTCCTTGTGAGTCCACATCCCATCAGCAGTGAGTAATGGTGTAACTAAGTCAAAGCCATCGTGTGTTGCAAGAGGCTTTGCTTGACCAGATCTTCCATTTAGGACAAGGCTGGCATTGATGTCCATCTTGGGTAACTGAGAGTGAAAGTACAGCAACTTGGCAGCTTCCTTTCCTACCTGTGGGCCTTGCTCTTCCATCATTCCCACAGCCATCCTTCCCCACCTTAAACTTGATCTTAGTGGTAGGAGAAGGAATTCAAAATACAGCCCAAGATGCTCAAAACTCCCTGTTCTCAGTGGCAGACCTGGACTGTGTGTCTTTCAGAAGGGCGAGCTCACTTTCCTTACTCTCTAAAGAAATACATCCTTACCTAGCCAAACCTACTTCCCTTACTTAAGCTCACATGCAGGCATGTACAAGCAATCAGTTTCTGCATTAAACTTTGCACTGGGGTCCATTTAGATCCTGCTGGTGGCTGGAAGAAGGACCCTGGCAACTTGAATGACTCATGGCAAAGCCCAGGTTTCAATTACTTTGGAGAACTGAACATTTCTTAGCATTATTTCCTCATGACCTTCACGGTCTCATTTGTCACGTTGTTTTGACAGGGTTGCACTTTTCGAATAGTTCTATTCAGTTTGTATCTCACAAATATTGGTCAAGGAAGTTTCATTGTTAAAAACTGGCAAAGAACATTTTGCCTCCTTCCCTTGTTTGATAGGCGAGTTATGTGGCATGGAGAACATAAGAATTCAGAACATTTCTGATTAAACTTATTTTCTTATTACAACATTCTAACTTGTAAGACACCAAAGAAATATTCTGCCTCGGTGTTTGCCAAATTATGTTCCAGACACATTGATTGGTACATTGTGGTCAAATAAGTTTGGGAAACTGGATTAAAGAGAGCTCCAGATGTTTCTTTGCTGGGTCTCAGAGGCAGTAGATCAGAGTGGTTGGGAATGTGGACTCCACAGTTCCTGCTTGGTCTGACTCCTGACTCCACCACTGACTGTCAAGTCACTTCATCTCTCTGTACTTCAGTTTTCACATCCACAAAATAGAGCCAGAAAGGGCATCTCTCTCAGGGTAGTTGCAAGAATTACTTGGGTCGATACATATGAAGCCTTGAGAACAGAGCCAGAGACAAAATAAGCACCTTGTACATTTTAGCTTATAGTAATAATTAGCAGTAATTATTAATACAATCATTAAGTTTCCAAAGGGGAGATAAAATAGCTTTCCCCAACTTCATTCATTCATTCATTTTCTTCTGCCTAATATAAATAGTGTTGAGTATGGGAGAATTCAAGAGTCAAGAAGAAAGAATTACATCCATATTTATTTGGCTATCTATTTTCTGCCACTGCCTAGCTTATTTTGGGTATTTGCTCATTCACTTTTTGCGGTCTTAAAGATCAGGACACAATTTGAGGATATCCTATAGAAAGATTAAAAGATTACATTATTTTTCAGTTAATCCCTGCAGGTTTTCCCCAAGTCCAGTTGAGAGAAACCAAGGATGGACATATTCAGAGCACAAATTTGAAAAAATACCCATCCTCTTCATTCATTCATTCGTTTATTTGTCAAATTTGGATTGAGTGTCTACTGTGTGCCAGGGACTGTTTTAGGCAGGGATATAGCAGTGAGTGAAATATTCAAACATCCCAGCTTTCATGGGTCTCTGATAATCATCTATGTGCAGATATCCAGAAACCAAGAATAAAGCCACAAGCAAGTCACTTGAATTTCTCCAGGCTTCTGAATATATATTAAAAAAACAAGAAATGGCAAAATCAGTTTAACCAAATTTTAGTGAATGTTAAATGATTATATTTAACAAATTAATACTTATAACATGAAATACATGGAATAATAGTATGTTTGATCTCCTTTAGAAATAACCTCTAAAGTGACAATTCGAGGCCCCAGCTTAGGCCATAAGGGGCTCCTACAGACCACCCCCAAGCCCCACCCACCTCATCCCACCCCAAACTCGTGTTAGGTCTCAGCCTTAGTTAGAACTGTCAACTCATCTGTCCTTTTTCGGCTGAAATAATGACATTTCTTTCCCTCTGAGCCTTTATTTAGGGTAAACAGTTTGTATTTTATGTAGACTAGATTTTTTAGTTTAAGAAGCATATCAAATGGTGTATTAACATTAAAGCCCTAAACCAAATCAGAAAGAGACACAGCTGAATTTTTTTTTAATGTTAAAGATATGCGGCCGTATATATCTGTCTCAGGCTGGACTCAAGCCCTAGAATAAGATACATGAGGTGGCTACAGTTTAATTTACTAAGGTTTTGTTCACAGAATACAATATTGGTACATGGCAACACTGAATAGTTGTCTTATTCTTAATTAAAAATTTTTAAATGGCACTTAAATGGGCTGGTTATTAGACTATGAGATTATCTTAAGGTAGGAAATTGTGAATATGCAAGTATTTAGTGTAGGGTCCACAACTTATTAATAAACTAAGAAGTACATAATTTTTCTAATATTTTAACTTGTTTTTGCTTCTTTAGTTATCTTGTCCATGCTAAAATACAATATTTGATATCTTTGGAAAAATAGGATTTTGGGGTTATGAACTTCTGGAGCTGGAAGTGGGCTTGGAGACCCCCTCATTGGACTCATGTCTTTTACAAATGGGGAAGCTGAGGACCAGTGTGGTGGACGCAGTTGTCTTATGACTGAATTGATATTTTTTATGAGAAGAATATATTTTATTTAAGGTTTATTTGAAACAGGATCCTTGTATCCTATCAAAACCTCCTGTATTATGCATCAAGTAATCAAAGTGTCAGTGCAACTGCTAAACAGAAAATAAATGTTAAGTTTAAGAATATTGAGCTTAAAACACTTTACTGCTTGTTTTTGACATACCTTTTAGGTGTAACCTTCATCTTAAAATCAAATCAAATCAAAACAAAGAAAAAAAGTCCTGGTTTTATTGTGCAGCCAATTTTCTAGATGAATTAAGAAAACTGAAGAGAATAAATGATACAAATTTTTAATTTTTCTATATTAGTATTTGAGAAGTGTTGTATTTCTAAATCCAGCCCTAGCTTTCTATGTACTCAAATGAGGTGAAATGGAGAGCTGAGCAATTGCTGAGGGAAAAACAGAGCCTTGAGTACAATTTTTTAACAAGGTGTATTTCCTATCACTGTCTAATATGTTTGCCTTCATTCACAATTTTAGTCAATATACTAAAAAGAGTTTTATGTATAATTTGAAAATAAGATTTCATGTCTCCAGTATTTTGGTGACCACATGTACATAACACACAGTATCAGGGCAGACAGGGACGTTGAGGAGGATTTTGGGATCCTTTCCTCAACAATGAAACAAAGTTTTTGTATAACCAACTGCTTCCTCTCCTTTGGGCATGGGAGTGTACCATGCCTGTTTCTTTGGAAAACAAAGGTTATGTGTAATCTCTATGAGGTGTGCAAGGGGAGGGATGGAGAGAGGGGGAAATGAGGCTGTTGAAAGGGCTGCTGGGAAAAGTCACCACAGAAGAGAACAGAACAAAAGGAGGGAGTAGTCAAGCAAAGTTGGACGTCACCGACTAGAAAACAAGTTTATTTTCTGGGTTTCATGGCTTTGGAGAAGCTTCTATGCCTAAGCCTCCTATCTTTGTTTTTAAAATCTCTGGATCCTTTAGATTTAAAGAGATGCTTTCAGGTGGTACACTTTTTTCTGAATATTTATGTACTTAATATGTTTCAGAAAAATATATAATACATGAAAATAATAAACTATATAAAAATATATATGTAAGCAGCACATCTATATATGGTAGTGAAAGAAATTGCCCTTAAATTTATTTAAGTTTTTTTTTTAAAGAGTGCCACATTTGCTAACAAGGGTCAGGGAACTAACAAGATAGTGATATGAATATATAAAAAATTCTGAAGGTCATATATGAATGACAAGTTTAGGAAATACATCTGTACAAAGCTAAATGATGTAGGGAAATGATTCTGAAGAGTATGGAGAGGTATCCTTAGCAGAACTGATTTGTCGAAGTACATGTGTTCCCTCGTCATTTCTCCTGCTCAGTTGTTCAGACAGGCCTCTGTTTCCTCCCCTAGTCCCTCTGTGAATGGTGTAGAAGCAAAGTAATGAATAAGGAACACCAACTTCCACAAAGCACTCACCTCTCCATAACACACAATTTTCCTTATCTGTTATATCACAAATCACTTAACATAAAGTAGGAAAAAATACCTTGAGACAAAATTGTCCACTTGGAAACATTTTTGATCAGTTGGTTAATTCTGCAGTTTTACATTTTTTTGAACAAAGGAGGGAGGCCAAGGTATAATTCATAATCTATTTCAGCCTAGTAACATTTCAAGAAAGTAACACTCTTTTAAGAAGTGTCTCCAGCACCAAGCAGGTCCATTTTCCCAAGGAACAAAGCCCTCCTGGCCATTTTTGGAATTTCCATTCAAGACCAAAATGAATTCAAAAGGGGATTGACATACGTGATTGTCTTAGTGTACTGGGAAGGAATTCCTCTGAGTACTCAGAACTGAATGTTAAAATAAAATTTGAAGTTCTTTCTTTCCGTGCTGTACCCTTCTCCAAATCTCCAAAGCATTTGTTTTGTAAAATCTTAAGTGGAAACACATTTTGGTGCCATAATTTCAAACAAACCATCTCTTTTTGAACTCTGCAGCCTTGATGCATTAACACAATACCATATCAAGTTCACAAAATTTCAGATAAACCACGTTCAAGTTATACAGATGACCAAAAAGCCTTAATTTTTCCCACATCTCATGTCCTTTTCCCACACTACTTTAAGAAAGCTCAGCGTTATCTTTTCGGTAAGGGGAGCTGCTACTAATACATGTACCGTTGCGTGTTGGTTGAATCTAATCACAGTTTAGTGTGAGTTTCTTTTTCCAGGCACCTTAACAGGACAAGCATCGTGATTTTGACTGTATTTACCATTTCATGAGGCACAGAGTAGGCAGTACTGAGTAACCAAACACTCCAGTAAATAAATGATTGGATTAAAACTAGGGTGCTTTAATCATCATTCATGTAAGAATTCTGTTCCACCAACCAGTTTTTTTTGCAATCCTCTTCTGAGATAGAAAGAAAAAAAATAAAGATGCAAGAGTAACATATTTGTACCTAAACTAGTATGTTTAAAGTGGTTAAACACTACCACATTGCTTTTTAGAGTCAACTTTAAAGATTTAAGTTAAAATGTATATGGTTCAATAGAATTTATCTATTTCTCAATATAACTTCCTCAAGTTATATTGAGAAAACTCAAGATAATGATGATGATTTGGATAAATGTGATTATCTTTGTGTTGAAAATTGTATCAAAATAGAATAACCTGTATAAATGACCTGAATAAACATAATGACCTGCAAATAGCCCAGAATAATTTCAAAAACTTATGAGAGAACCCAGGATAATTCCTCTTCAATCAGGTGCCACAGTGTTTTATTATTTTACAAATGTTTTAGAAATATATTTCAGAAGCTTAAAGTTTAAGAAAATACAGACATTCTTTAGGGAAAAAAGGTGCAAATTCTCTAAGAGGTAGAGAAGAAAAAAAATGATTTATTCTGTTTTTCTAGCATTGCTATCTTCCAGGTGTTCCTCTTTTGATCCGGCTCCAGGCAATGATTTTCTGAAGTGGTTTCTGATGGTGTCTGACATCATTTATAGTACTCTTGAACAATCTTGTAATGTGCTAAACTACAACAAATTAAGTGAGTTAGTGGCCAAAAAAGAGTCCAATGGGCCCATGGGTATCATGAGTGTTTTGCTACTTGCTGCCTCTCGTATTCACTGCTCAGGGAGAAGAAATGAAGTTTTTCTATTCTCTAATACCTCAAGTGGTGGATTTGTTGGAGAGCTATAGCAGATCTGGGACAAGTCTGGAAGGATTCAACAGTCTTAAGCCTGTGGAAGTTTACAAGTTGCCAGATCATGTCCTTCGTAGACATTCTTTTGTTCATTCATTCACTTAGTGAGTCAGCACATAACCATTCAAGTACCACTGTCTATATTGGATGATAAAATATGTTATGTGGAAAATAAAGATGGGAGAGAGCCTCATCTTCAGTTTGAGGAGTTTATAGCCAATCAGAGAGATGGCATGTATCAGTGAATTGGCTCAAAGGTAGAATAAAGTGTTGACATATAAAGTAACATGTTGAGTTCAGAGGAGGGAGAGATTTCTTCTAGCTGAGGTAATCAAGAAAATATTCATTCCTGGGTACATCGATTGATTTAACACATATACTTAGGTTCTATAGTGAGCTAGATATAGGTAAAGAGGCAGTTAAAATTCATTTATCTGATCATTCAACAAATATATATTGAGGGTCTACTTTATACCAAGCATTACCCTAAACCCTGGGGGTATTTGATGAACAGGCAAAGGCCTTTCTCTCACAGAGCTTACATTATAGTAGTGGAGACACTCAATAAGCGAGTAAGTATATAATAATGGAATTTTAGGTAACTAGTACTGTCAAGTAATTTTAGATAATTAGTACTGTGAAGAGAGTAATCAGTTTAGCAGGGTAGATGACAAAAAGACAAGCATGGTCACATTAGGCAGGATGTCCAGGGAAGGCTCTGGAGGACAGAGGTCTAATTGATGAGAGAAACAGACATGGAAGAACTTTGAAGAAGAATGTGCCAAGAAGAAGTGGCAAGTGCAAAACTCTGCGACAGGTAAAAGCTTGGTGATTTTGAGGGTGGTCCAAGCTGCTGGAGCAGGATGACCAAGAGAGTGAAGGAAGGTGAGTTGGGTGGTCATGAGGACCAGGTCATTTGGGGTCCATGGGCCCATTTTTATACTGTGGTAGTCTAAGGACTTGAGAAGCCTCTGGAAGGTTGCAATCAGGATGACATGGGGGCTGAGTTTAAGAGTGTCCCCCAGAGTTCATGAATGGGGAAAACAGGGAACCCATGTAGGAGGATAAGGCAAGAATCTAGAAGAAAGAAGACAGCAGCTTGAACTCGTGCAGGAGCAGCTGATTTGCTGTGAAGTGATTAGGGTTAGGGCCAATTTTTAAAATAGAGAGGATAAAGCTTATGGATGTGAGGTGGGAGAGAAAGGAACCAAGAATAACTCCTAGGGTTTCAGACAGGAGGAACAGGGGGCTTTTAGCACACTTGGCTGACAGGTGGAAGACCTGGAGGAAAGAGATTTGGCAGCAGAAACCAAGAATTCTGTTTGGGCATTATACTCATTTCCCGGGGCTTCCATAACTAATTACCATAAACTTGGTGGCTTAAAACAACAGAAATTTATTCTCTTATAATTTTGGAGGCCAGAAGTCAGCAACCAAGATGTAGGCAGAGTCATGCTCCCTCTGGAGGCTCTAAGGAAGAAACTGTTTCTTGCCTCTTCCGGCTCCTAGTGGCACCAGGCATTCCTAGGCTGGTGGCTGCCTCGGTGCCAGTCTGCCTCCACCTTCACATGGCCTTCTCCTCTGGGGCTACGTCTCTCTTCTTTCTCTTATAAGGGCATTTGTCATTGGATTCAGAGCCCACTCAGATAATGCAGGATGATCACGTCTTGGGACTCTTAACGCATTTGCAAAGACCCTTTTTTCCAAATAACATCATGTTTACAGCTTCTGAGGGTTAGGATGTGGACATATTTTGGGGGGGTCCACCACTTAAGTCACTATAGGCATGTTAAGTGAAATATGCCTATGAGACATCTAAATGTCAAATAGCAATGAAACAGAACTTTTTAGAGCTCAGGGTACAGGTCAGATCTGGAGATATGTATTTGGAAGTCATCAACATACAAACAAGTATTTCGAGCCTTGGGCTAGATGACATTGCCTAAGGGAAGATGAACTAAAGATGAGAAGAAGGTTGAGGATTCCAACACTCAGAGGTCTGGTAGAGGAGGTAAGAAGGTTGAGAATGAGCTGACAGTGAAGTAGGAAGAAAAGATAGACAATGTAGTGTCTAGGAAGCCCAGGGAACAAAGTGCTTCAAAGTGAAAGTTGTGACCATCATGTCAGATGTTGCTAAAGTCAAGAATATGAGAGCAGATTCATCACTGGGTTCAGCAAAGTGGAGACTTTGACATGTGTGGTTTCAGTGGAGTGAAAGGCTTAGTGGTGTGGATCACAGATAGAATATGAGATGAAGGAGGGACACTGTTGGCCAACATGTTCTCATTCAAGGAAGCACAGTATGCTGAGAAGATGGGGTGGAGGTGGAGGGGCAGCCAAGGATGTCAGGGAATAGGCACCTAATCTGACTCTTGAAGGCTGAGTACAAGTTAGACACGTGAAAAAACAGGAAGAAAGTTTTCTAGGCATAGAGAACATAAGAAGCTAGTAATGGGTTTTAAGTAGGGCAGTAATATCAATAAATCTGCATTTCAGAAACATCACTCTGGCCAATGAGTAGTGAATGAATCAGAGACTGAAGGCAGGAAGAGCAGGGAATATTGCCCCAATCGGGTGGCGGCCTGTACTGGGAAAGAGGTGGTAGACAGGGATGATATTAAGAGTACTTAACAATCTGTGCTCTAGGGCCGCTGGCCCATCAGAAGTCTGTAGCTGTACTGGCACATACCAGCTGAATATTACCTGCTGCATACATGGCAAGGACTGGATAGATCCTAGAGCAATTTAGAGGTTAGAGTTGACAGGGTCTGTTTATTGATTGGATGAAATTAATGAAAAAGAAAAGTGCCAAAGGTGATACTGATAGATGGATGATGACACTATTTAATGAGGTAAAGGACTCCACAGGAAGAGTGGGTTTGGCGAGTGGCCGTGGGCAGTTATGAGATCAGTTTGGATCAAACTGAATTCAAGGTGCATTTGAGAACATACAGGTCTTAAATACATGACTTCCAATGTTTCTGAAGGTTCATTCTGAGCCTTCATCTTACTTACAGCATTTTGGCATAATTGATCACTTCCGGTTCCCCTCAAGACTGTCTTTTCTAACTGTATATGATAGAGTTTGTGCATGACTTCACAGTATCTGGGCGCCACTTCTTACTCTAGCCATTGCTCTGCAGAACACTTACATGAAGGCTTCAACAGCTTTGCACATGTGTAAGCTGACCACGTCTTGCCTCTTACTTCCTGTGCTGGGGCTTCACTGACACCATGGAGTGGGGGCATCCTATAGAAACCAGGTAGAACCATTCCTGCATGATCCAGAAGTGCAGGAAAGTTAACACTCCTTGGAGCAGTCCTTGACTAACCAGGGATAGGAGCCAATAGGTGAATGCTTTTTTCATTCTTCCCTGAGCTCACAGGAGTTTGGAGAGGCATTTCATAAGGTTTTTGTGAAAATCCTATTGGACTGAATCATCCAGAGTGTTTTTTTTCCCCCACTCCTGTTTTACCATCCTTATCCCTCATCCCTGCTTCATAGGGTTCACATTTCAAAATAAACCACACACAATAGGCCTTTCTTTAAGTCTTTTCTTTAAGGGAGTCCACGTGAAGGTTCTTAATATGAGGCAGAGCTATAAAAAAGCCTAAATGTGTAGTCTAAACAGATTCTTTTATAGCTCTGTCCCATAACAAACAGATCCTGTGTCTAATTTTCAGCAATCTCTTACATTGCTGTTAAAGATGAAGGGCTTCTCAATGTGCCAGAGAGTCCTTTGGAATTTCACTGCATGCCTTAAGCTGATAGTGGCCTGAGCTTATTGTTTTCTCACCCCTTCATCAGCTTTCTAAGAGGCTCAACAAAGGCAGGCCACTCCATAATCCATATAATTATTGTTGTCCCCATAACATTCTAGTGTTACCAATACCTTTTGCCGGTGTCTAGATGCCAGGGGTTATCACCACGCTGCTTACCACTAGCAATGGGATTCTTATTGTCATGTGGCCAGTGAGTCATCCAGTTTCAAAATCCTGCCCCAGTTCCCTGCGGTGTGGAGTAAAGCTATGTGGTAGAAAAGGCTTCTTCCCTGGGTCAAGACAATAAATCAGAAGCAAGCTACATCGCAGGGAGAGTTGTTAGGATCACCCTCAAAGACTTAAGGTGCAGCGGTAGTGGTCCCCATTATATCCCTGAGCATTTCTCCTGTCTGGTAAAATATGATGGCCCATGGTGGATACTGCAGCTATGGAGGATAATGTTGGCACTCTAGTCAGGGCCCCCTGAGTTTTCTTTCTCCCTCTTTGCACTCCCTCTAGCATTTTGGTGTTCTTTTACTTCTAACACCCCAAGTCTGAAATTCTTCTTTGGGCACTGGAGACACAGTGGCAGAGATGGATCCTAAACCTGGGCTTCCTCTCACCAAGCCTTGTCTAGTTTTTGCCCTTGAAACTTGATGTCATTCATCTCTTTCCACTGGGGTAGAAGTTCCATGAAGGGAGGCATTTGTGCATGTTTGTTCATCATCCACCGCCTAGAACTACGCCTTGCATAGAAAACAATTTCAATAAATGTGTGTTTAATTAATTCATTGGTTAATTAATAATCTGATTTATCTATGCAGCCGTGAGTATCAAGAGCACAGTCTGGGTGCGAGAAACAGCACACAGTAGGACCAGAAGGTGAGCATTTTCAGGCTTTGCTTCAGGAACAATGATTAGTTGTTTCATTCAGAATAAACTAACTTGCAGGACTATTTTTTATACAGGACTTTTTGTAAACTTCATCGTGCATCAGCTTCTACTCCGAGTGCTTTCAAAGAAATGGTAGAATGAAACCCATGGAAATTACCTCTCGGCACAGACCCAAGCTTTTGTCTACCTGCAAATAACCAAGAGGGAAACGCTTCCAAAATAATAGACTACCTTGTGACTGAAAATATGTTGTAACTAGACGACTAAATCAGACAATAGTGCTATATTAAGGGACATAGATCTTTTGCCTGTGTCACTCAGATTGTCTAGTATCATTTCTCTGAAGAGGATCATTATTCATTTCTGCATATTGCCTGTGCTAATAATTCCTTAGGATACTAATCATTGAACTTGAATAAGGAGAAATAAAAAAAATGTTAAGTGTTAAAAATGTTAACTAGAAGAGAAAAATCCAAGCTTCTGTAACTTCTTAACTATTTTCCAGAAGCCACCAGTAGATAGACGTGAGAAGACAGAGAAAATTCTTACATGACAGTGTCCGTCAAATGTTTGCTGCCTTGGAACAAATCTGTCTTGTATTTATTGTCATTCAGGGAGTATCTCACCTTCAGCGTCATTCAGGACTGCAGCTAGTTTGCATGCGTTGCCGAGCGATTTTTTTGTCCCTTGAGCTTGACACCAAACTGGGTCATCTGGGAAGTGGATGTGATCGCTGACCTACCATGGTGATGCCTCTGATGGAGGCTGTACTTACAAACTGCCTCCTCCTCCCTGGTCCCCTCTCCCTCCTGACACTCCTATTTAATTCAGTAAGTCGGTGAATCCCCAGGGCCTCTGGGAAGATTTACCAGAATTCCCCTTCCGCTTACTTTCTTGCAGGGCAGGAAGTACAAGTGAATGTTGACTAGAGCTTATTAATCCTAGAGTTACTTCTTGATGTGACGCTGGCACCTTCCCAACAGAAAAATCTAAATGGAAGCTTCTGAAGCCTTTAGCAGCCGAGTTGAGTCAGAGGTTATGGAAAAATAGGAAAGACCAAAGATGATGGGTAAATTTTTAACATTTCTCCAATAAGAAGCAGTACGTCTCAACATTTTTAGGGTGTTGAATAGGAATGATTGCATCAACAGTATGTCTATGCATACCCCACAAATTCTTACGTGCATTTACTTCAAAAGGAAAACTCATGTCACTTTAATGTGCATATTGGCTGGTATGGCTCTGTTTACATTCTCTAACACCCTAATGAATAAAGGGTTTTCCTTTGGCAGCAAATAATTGAGTCAGTGGGTCATTCAATGTGGAATAATAATTTCTTTCTGCAGCTAGAACACTTCTGTATACTTCATTTCATTGTGTAAACGACTTTGAAAGTATAAAAGTGATTTTTTTCAAGGCAAACTGTCCACTGTTGTTGCAAAGCACCTTCTGGGGACAGCACACAGCTCCTGCTCCTTCCTGCCAGAGCTTTCGGAACAGATAGCTCCAAGATCTCTATCATTTGTGGCAATCTAATTTTGTTTCTGGGGTTTGGTTTGACTAAGAAACAGACCCCTAACTCTCTTTTCTGCTGTTCCTTCCCTGTGTCTGGAGACTGGAGGCATTTCTCTGAAACAGCAATACCTACATAGAGTTTTGTTTGTCATTCAGTTGGACAAAGTGAAAAATGTTACAGGTTACTTACCTACTTACTGTTCATTGGCTCATTGTTAGTCATGGAGAAAAGGTCTTTATCTGGAATTTTTGTAATGAAAGAAATGAGACAGAGCCTTAGTCATATGCATATATATGTGTTATAAACAGAAACTCTCATGCAGGTTTTACAGCTTTAACACTAGAGGTGAATTTGGGGATTATTTAGTCCAATCCATCTATTTTGCAAATGGGGTAAACAGAATCCAACAGGATTGAATATTTGCCTAATGTTACAGAGCTTGCTGGTTATAAAATCAGAATTGGACCCAGGCCTCCTGGCTCAGTTCTGGCAATATTGTCCTCCTTGTTCCCTAGTATCCAATCTGTAGGCAGTAGAAATGGAAGTCATGACCTCAGATGACTTTATTCTTTGATTAGCCTTC
Organism: Smutsia gigantea; assembly: GCA_032199065.1. Taxonomy (NCBI): domain Eukaryota; kingdom Metazoa; phylum Chordata; class Mammalia; order Pholidota; family Manidae; genus Smutsia; species Smutsia gigantea. The sequence continues at coordinate 308,608 of JAVSCE010006607.1, forward strand.
TTCTATCATGAAGATATTGGATCAATAAAGATGCAAGAGTTTGTTCCTACAATTTCTCCTCTCCCTCCACCTGTTTTGGGTTGTATCTAAGTGATGTCCTCTGCATCCACCAGATCGTGCCTCTCATTTCTCAGGTAATAGTAATAATAATATGTAAAGTTTTGAATTTAAGCTATATGAGACCTGGAAAGACTTTTTATAAAAGGCTTTTGTAATAAAAGAATAATGATTTTTATTATCTTTTAATAATGATTAACATGGCTCAGTTATCAAACATAATGACATACTAGTATAATTTCTATTAACCCTATCATCCAAGTATTCAATCTTTTAGTAGAAACAGGGCACATTTATATCCATTTTGGGCCATATCAAAAACACATGGATAATTCTGAATGGGGTGTAACGGGTGAAAGGGATAAAGAAGTACAAACTGCAAATTATAAAATAACTTAGTCATAGGAATGGAAGTAAAACATAGAGTATGTAACCAATAATATTGTAATATCTTTGTATAGTAACAGTGGGTAACTATGCTTATCATAGCATGCATCTAGAAATGTATATATTAGCGAATCACTATGTTGTATATCTGAAGCCAATATAATATTGTGTATCAACTTTATTCCAAGAAAAAATAATCATTCTGAATGTAACCATACTCGATTTTTCTCAGTCAGAAAGTTGACAAGTATTTAAAGGCTGGAGAATAATAGAGGAGGAAAGGGAGGGAGGCCATCCTCACACTCAGATGTAAACTAGACAGAAAGACAGAAAGACTACTAGGATTGGTGCCAAAAATCTGAGAGGACTGGTGTACAGGTATTGTCCTTGAGTGATCCTGAGAACTAACTTATCAAAAGTAGAAGAGAAGGGCCCTTTTAAATGCAAGGAATACTCTACTCTTAAGAATCCTCACTTCAGGTAATAGAATATATGGTGATTATAAATGTAAAGATCTTGGTAGCTATGTTCTATGATGGGGTTACTTTTGTTCATACTAGGCTATCTTTGTGATTGCTTGGAACTTTCCAGAAAATATAGTATTTAGGAATTTCAGTGGGCCTTATTACACTCACATGAAAGAGCAGATTACGGTTATTTCTTTAGGCATATATGTTACATCCTTCTAAAAATAAACTAGAAGATTTCCTGTTATGTAAAACATACACATTAAAAGGGGAGAAAAAAAGAATCCTGTCTTCAGCTAACATATTCCTACTCATACTTGTATTTTTTTTCTAGGCATTCATTCCTTTATTTATATGCTAATTAATTCCAAAAAAGGCAGTTACCATAAAACTATGCTCTTCTTCAGAAATAATTAAATCTGTATTTTATGAAAATACAGAACTTCTATAATCAAACAGAAATATGTAACAAACAAAAAAGACCGATGCGGAGTTAGGTTTTGGAACGAGTTTTGAAGACAGTTACACCAGAAAATCTACAATACGTTTCAGCACAAGATTCTTTTTCTAATTTTGTAAAAGAAGGAACACTCCACATGTCATTCATTTTTTGGAAAGACATTTCTTACTCTAACACATTTTTATGTACCTTTCCACTTTCTCCCAGAGGCCAAAGATGCTGATTTATTCAGTGTGGGGCCTTAGAAATCTGCCTTTTTCAGTGAGCTTCTTGGACCTCACTGAGTCAGGCTGGAGTTAGAGAAACACTACCCAAGGGAAATATTCCTCTTTTTAAATTTTTAAAATAAATGATTTTTCTCCAAAAGAAAAAAAATGTGCAGCATCACTGAGTTTTAAATGTTTTTTCTCCTAAGAAAAGAAAGGCCTATATTCAAGCACAAGAAATGTTTTCTACACAGTTAACTTTATATAGGAACCAAGCAACTAGTTGAAAATCAGCACCTCAGTCCCCTTGTGTGCACAGTGCTCAAATGCCAGTTTGTTTTACTGGTGTCATGAATGATTTGACTTCTTCCTACAAGGTTGACAGAATTAATGAAGTAGACACAGATTCAGTCCCATCATATATGGTGTATAGACTCTCTGCTGGATTGGTCACTGTAGATTAGTTGATGGTCTCCTGGTGGACCAGAAGGTCTGTCTACCTTATCTGGAGAGGATTCCTGAACTGGTCCTTCATGGTCCTGGTATGTCATTTATACCTAAAAAGAGCATTATTTATCTGAATATCAAATTCATACTTCCTTGCCATTTGGGAGAATAGTTTTGAAACGTTTTCAATATTTGCTCTTTTGCAGTCTTCTTCCAGAGTTTGCTTTAAAATCCTTCAGAGGGAGGTGAGGCGATGGGCTTGTCACCTTGGCCTCAGGTCTCCAGGGCCTCCCCTGCCACCCCCAACTGTAGCCTTGGGACTCAGCCTCAGGGCAGTGCTGGTGCATATGAGTGACAGAAGGGTCTTCAGACTGGACTTTCACGTACACTTCCCTGCACTTCTTGGACACAGATCATGGCCTTTCCTGTCCTGTCTCTGTAAGACTTGGTGACCTAGTCCCATCCATTTCAACTCTGACTTAGAAATCCAGAGAATGTGAGCCATGGGATTTGCTTTAAGACATCCTTGCCTGTAACCTTGGTCACTTAGGTCACTGCAGCCTTCCCCAGAGAGGCCTGTTAGACAGAACGCAGTAATAACACAAAGGAGAATGACAACACGACAGCTGCAGCAAGAGCAGGAGAAGTAGAAATAACACACAGAGTGCTTACGCTATTTCAGACACTAAGCACTTACATATACAAACTCATGTAAGTCTTACAACAACCAGATGAAGTAGATCCCATTATTATCCCCACTTTTACAGATGATGAAAGTAAAGCACAGGCAGATTAAGAAACTTGCCTAAGATTAAATAAACAGTGAGAAGCAGAGCTGGGGTTTGAGCCCAGAGAGTATCGCCCTAGAGTCCATGCTGTTACCCATTCACTGTGCTGCTGTAATCTAATATTCAATTGAATAACAATAAATCTACCTTCTATTTGTGTAGCTATAAGCATTAATTTATATGCTCTTCACAAGAGCTATGCAATGGGTATGATTATCCTATTCTCAAAATGATACAGTAACACCACCAAAGGCTGTAATCATTTTATGCAACTCTGTGGTGAGCAACCTTATAAATATTTAATTACTTAAACTGATATTCTTTCTAGCCCTGAGATGTTAACAGAGAAATATATTTTTCAGTTTCTCTCCTTGATTTCATTTGATTTTAGCTTTAAGATTCTTTTCTGAAAGCCCTCCTAGGTAACCCTAAGACAATTTGCTTAGGAAAACTGAAGGCCATTCAGTTCCTTCAAAAAGAAATTTGGGACAGATGTGTTTTTTCTTCTTCTTCAACGAATCCAGAAGATGAAAAATCGATTTTCTTTCTTGTGAAATGCATGTTCCTGTTCATCTCTGTATGTGGGACTGTCAGAGTTTATAAGTTTGGCAGTGTTCTCACATGGCCATTCTGTTCTCCTTTAGAAACTTATTAAATCTATATTTTTTATGAAAAACAGAACATAGTAGATTTTTTTCATCTTTTGACATTTACTTGTTGGCGAATGTTTTTAAGTCATGCTAGATCTCAAACCAGAATGACAAGACATTCAAGACTTCAGTGTTTCCAAAGCTTAGGAAAAGGGGAGGCATGGTGCATGATAATGCCCAGCACTATGCACAATGTTTTATCTGAGAATCAACTTTGATTTTAGAGCCATTAACTACCTCTGTGAGGTTGATGTAGGTTTTTCAGAAGGGAAAAGAAAGGGATTGCCTCTTCTTCAATATTTCTTATACAACAATGCTACTCAATGGCGATGTGTAAGCTCCATGGGACTTAAAAAACGGTTGGTGTGGTCTAGCCTGGAGGTAGGTAGGCAGACTGGACGGCCCTTTCCAGTTTCCTCCCGGACCCAGGATCCTAGGGGCTTTTCCCACGTCATTTCCTGGAACTCCGGAAGCTCCATGGGCTTGCTGATCCCATCATCACTGCAGCTGCAGCTTCCGGATTGACATTTGTTGTGTCCTAGTGCATTGGAGGCATTATTCTATCATCTCCAAATTATTATACTGGATGATAGGGTTAACCATCTCTAAGAGGGTTTGCTGAGGTTTTAGTTTCATTCCCCTGCAATCATTGATGGATTTTTTTTTCCACTTGCTGATAGAAAACTCTGCATTAGAGGAAAGATGAAATTTCTGTCTTAGGCTCATTTTAACCTCCTTCTTGTTAAATATCAAACTTAAATATCATGATTTAAGAATAAAAATTATTTATATGAAATGTTAACCAAATCATAGCATGAATAGAGGTGAGATTTAATATGTATTGCACATCATCACATGAAATTCAGCATTAGATATGGTTCCCATCTTGGAGTTCACCTCTTAAACCTGCCAGGCTGACAGGCCACAATCTTGGAGGAAGCATGGAAAGAGAGAAGAGGAAGAATTTTCTGTAGACATGCATAACCATTCATATGATGGAATAAAAAAAAAGTTCTGTAAGTACTTTCCATACTCCCCACACTTTACTCGGTTGTATTTCCTTGTGCCCCATTATTTTCCTGTTGGGTGCAGGAGAAAATAACTATTCTACAGATAGCTCACAAAAGACTGGCCAACAACTATAGTTATACAGAATGCTTTTACACAGACTTTTCCAGAATCTGTAACTTGAATGAAAAGCTCTTTTTTTTTTCATTGCTCCACTGTGATGAGAACAGTTTATTTGACTCATACCAAACCAAATCAAGCATTTCTGTGGGCACAAAAAGGAATGTGGAGCAAAGAAAAATTTTCTTCCTAAAAAAGAATATGTGCATGGAAAACAAAATTGCTTCAAAGGTCACAACATCCTTACCATTAAACACTGAAGGCAGATTTGGGTCAGTCCAATTTCCCTTGCAGATATTTGACTTTAAAAATCACATATTCAACTTTTAAAAATGGATTTGCATGAAATGATATATAAAAATATCCCATGGTATATAAGTCATGATGAGTTTCAGCTTCTGTTTCATCTGTCTCTCCATCTCTAAGAGATGCGAATTGCCCTTAGACAATAGTGGAAATGTCTTGTCCTAGTACCTCCACATCAGCCCGTAAAGACGTTTACATTAAAAACTAGGAGTAATGCTGAAATAAATGAGTTTCTTCAAAAGGCTAGCTGCCCCCTATCTAGGAAATTAAAAGTCATTGAGGAGAATTTTTTTTTAAAGCAATAACAGATAAGTATATAGATCCTGGTCTCTCAGGCCAACCCTATTAGTACATTTTAGAACCTCAAAGGACTGATACTGTTAACTATGTAGCTAATTTTAAAAGGGAGACCAAACATGTTTCTAAAGGATCCAAGTACATTACCCTTTCAGTTGTTCCAAGATCTCAGATTTGTGACTGTACTTACTCAAAGAATGACATGTATCTGCTTTTCTCTTCAAGAATGTAACATTAAAAACAAAATAATTATTTTGCATGCATTTGAGAATTACAGATTCTGACATAAGAATCAGAAGAGATTCACTGTTCCCTTATCCTTAACACAAGGAGAACATCATTTTGCTTACTTTCTCACAAGGCTGCTGTGAGCACTTAAATTGTGAAAATGAGATAATCAAGGTGTATATTGATGGTTGTCTGGGCTTCACTGACTTGCTCAACCTTGCAACAAACCTTGTGAGTAAGAAGGGCAGGTGTCACCATTATTATTCCCTTTTTTACAGACAAGGAAACCAACACTTAGCAAGGAGGAATGACTTGCCCAACATCACAGATTTAGTAAGGATCAGAAGCAAAATGAAAGCTCAAGCCTTTTGACTCTAACCACCATGCTCTTTCAATAAGGTGCCATAAAATTCCTTTATAAAGTGCCTTACAAATGGGAGCTGTTACATTATCAGACCCTTTAAGCCTTATTCCTGATCTTCTGAGGTCAAACCCAGGAAAAGTAGGGGAAATATTAGAAAGCTAAACCGTTGGACCATTCATAAAACAGTTCAGGTGAGAAGCCAAGCAGAAGCAATAGCAATATACCAGATATTTGGAGCAGAAAACTCAGCCATGGGCCAAAGGCTGGTCATTAGTTGGGAAAATAAGTGGTGAGTTGGCATCCAGAAGAACAAGGTCACAAGACAGAAAGCTGAGGTGGATGAAGGTCTCCCCCTCTTCAGGAGTATAACTCAGCAATATGCTACTTTGGTCTCTGTGGGGATTAAGGTACAGTCCTTCACTATGATAACTTGCTTGATAATGCTCCATTTTGGTTGAATTATCTCCCTGTCTCTTTTTCCTACTTCTCTACCCATGTTTCCTTCATCGCCCCCAAAACTAGCACTTGAATCCTTGTTTCAGAGTTGGATTCTGGAGGAACCCAAATAAAACACACCTCGCTGAGGGAGGTCATTGCCATCCTTGGGAATGACGAGACACGGGTAAGAGCAGCACCAGTGACCAAGGAAGCTTAGGAGAGAATCAGGAAGACAAAAGGGTTTAGGCCCAAGAAGTCTCACCAGAGTTAAGAAATTCACCGCAAACAGGTCAGAACCTGCTGATTGCACACTGGGTCCAGAAGACATAGTTAACAGATGGCAGCTGAGGAACCGTGAGCCAGACAAGATCAAGCCTCAGCCCTCTAACAAGAAGGAATTGAAGCCCAGAGGTGGAGGGCCGGGGTACTCCAGGGCTGTTTAGGCCTTTTTATTAGAAAGAGTCTATTCCCAAGGGCAGATGGCTTGGCGGTCTGTAGGGAAATGTTGCTGGCCACAGAGGCTGATCCCAGAAGTATTGCAGCAGAGAGAAATTTAGTGCTTATTAGAGCCAAACATGATCTTGTTTAACCCAAACATGATCTTTCAGGGTTTAATCCAACCAGTCATTCTACAGATGAGGAACTGAGGATCAGACAGGACGAATTCTTACCCTACGTCAGTCACACAGCACTTAAAGAACGAGGGCTAGAATCTGCCACTGGCACTTTCCTGCCCACTCCATGCTGTAGTGACAAATGATCAAGTCAGGATTTTGATTCTTAAACTTAATAGCTATTTTAAAAAGAGTACCTAGGCCTCTAGAAATGCAAAAATTTTGAATTAAGTCTCAATTTCCTCCTGGGGGCTGGCACCCATATAGAAGTGCAGACTACAAGGTCTAGAGTCTACCTATTTTAGAAGGTGTGTATAATCACCCTCTGTCACCTAATGGGAATGCTGCTGGGAGTTTTAATTACTTCTCATTAAGGGTGCAGATGTGCTCTGTTAAATGAAATGCTCTAAATTAATTTCATGATAGTTTGACCAGGTTATAAAAAACTGACAAACTCCCAAGAACCCAACTATTTTGGTCAATGCTGATTCTGTATTATTATTATTATTAACAAACTTATATGTAATATCACATTTTATATAACATGTAACTTAACTATATATAACCATATTCTATATAACACAATATAGAATATAAATACATAGTATTTATACATAATAATAATAAATGCTGTATTATATTGTCTGATCCCTCTTTAAATCCAAGTCAAGGATAGTTACTGTTGAAGAAAAAAAATGTGTCTTCCGATGAGCTCTAAGGTTTATTTCAAATGTGAAGTCTGTGCAGAATTATCTCCCTTGAGAACTCCAGAGATAAAGATATAAGTCTTATCAGTCTCCTTCCTTCTCATAAATGACACCAAATATTTAGGGAAACATTGTACCTCAGAGGTACTTTACTCTGATAAGCTCAGACCCCTTCTCAAACTCTCTTTTAAAATACCTTACAAAGACTAATTCTGGAGGTAACAATGATAGTTTTAACTAACTGGAATGATTATGTGCAAACATACATGCACATGCACACACACACACAACCTAACACAGTTCCCTGGACTATTTAATATACTGTTAACCAACATTATATGAACTTCACTCTCTAGGAGATTACCAAGTCATAAATAGGATAACTAAGCACAGACTGGGTTCCTGGACACAGAAGTCTGATTTATTTCAAAATATTAAATGTTGAAGATGGAAGGGATGATAGAGATCATTTAGTTCAATGCTCTGTGACTTGGGAGACTCAGGCCAGAAGGAAAAGAATTTGCCAATGGCCACCCAGCTCATCAGTGGGAAGCCAGGTCTTTTGAATCCTAGCGGAGAGTCCTTTCCCAAAACCAGCAGGAAAGCTCCCTTGTCCTGAGGAAAAACTGGCTTCTTCCTGGCCATTTTCCCTTGTTCCATAGCAACTCTCCTAGATTAAATAAGACAAAGTGCCACTTACTTGAATGTGTTCTTGGGGAAAGCCTGTGCTTTGAGAAAAGGTGGAAGTTCTTCCACCCTTGTTTGTACTACTCCATGGAGATATTCAGGATCACACAGAAACTTTGCCATATGGATTGTTGAAGCATTTGTAGTTATCAGGATGAAATGCAAATAAAAGCATTGTACAAACTGTCCTCTACCCATGTCATGAGCTCCACTGAGTAGGATCTGAAGGTCAAGTTGCATCTTTTCAGCCAAAGGAAGGGTGTGCTGACTGCATGCCCAGGAAGCAGTTCACCAATTTCATCTCCTCACTCAGAGCATTTTCTAGGTGCCGACAGGCAGATCACAAAGCACTGTGGGCTGGTCAGGGCCGGTCAGGGAAATAATACAATGGGTGAACATCTTTTTCCTTCTCTAAGGAGTGTCTTAACAGTCAGGGTGACCCTCAACACATAGAGAAGACAGCTCCCCAGAATGGCACAATTTCAAGGCACTAGGAAAACCCCTCCATAAGAGAAACATAGTTCTGGCAGCCCCTTTGTAAATGAATTTCTCAACAAAGAGATGATAAGGAGGTGATAGATAGGCAGGGTGCTGGGCAGAAATGGAGGGCTACCTGTTTATAATAGATGTGAGGGAAGGCTGGACCATTTCTGCTGATATGTACTCAGCCCCAGGATCATAACAAGGTTTTTGTCTCTGTGGATGAATAAGCACCATCCCAGTTCTGAGGCTGGAGGAGGGGAATGAGGTAATGGCTTTTAGGTTTAAAGCACATTAATAATGTAGTCTCCAGGATGGGCAATGCCACCACCCTGGCGTCCTCCTTCACATACAAATAGAAGACTGGGGTTTCTGGGCCATCTAAGGTAGTACTTTTCACAAATATCAAACATAAATAATTTAGGAGGCAATGTTTAAAAATGGGAAAGACAAAATCCCAGGTGAATTTGCTGCTCATCTCCCTTTCTATGTGCCTCTGCCCCCTTGTACATCTTGGGTAGGGTAAGACCTTTTAAACACTGTCATTCTGACATCGCATTTAAAGTTCTTTAGATACTTGAGTTTTTTGTCCCTGTTTTGAAGACAAATAATAGAATGATGGCTTTTGAAAGTTTTTCTGATATTATCTACTTTTGCAAAAATGAAAACCAAAACGTCCATGAATTTAGACAGAAAAGTTAACACTCTGTATTGTGTAGACTTTAATGTTGGAGCCCCACCAAAGTAGAGAGAAGTGTAGAATATTTTACAATAGAGAGCAGAATTGTCACATGAATCATTTATTTTTTAGTGGTGGTATTAAACTGCTTGAGTACGACCTCATCCACAAAAGTCTTTTCACATTTAGATGTAACACATAAAATTTAGATGTAAAGAGTAGAATTGCTCTCCCAATCTCAAGACTGAAACTAGTGATCGTTTCTTTAGCCCATCACAGATGAAACATACAATTAGTTAATAAAATTAGAAGTGTGAGCTCCGCGTTCACATTTGTCAGGTAGCCGTGATGGCCAGGCCATGTCAAGATTGCATGGTGAGCCATTTAAACCCAACACATTATATGTGTGTTCATACAATTAATTGGTTATTCAGTAAAGCCATCGATGTATAAATGCAGCCCCGCCTGCCAAATTACCTTGTGTAACAGAGGCTTTCCTGCATGAAATATACCCAAATGAAATCGCGTTTCATTAGTACAAATGTAGCAAGAAAATACACAATATCAGTGAGGCCAAAACAGTGTGTCGGACTGGATTTCCCAAAATGAACAGAGTAAAATTTCTGGTCATCTCACGTCCAGGGTGATTGAGAAACAGAATCTACCCAAGGCCTATCATCAGATGATAAGGGAATTACAGTCATGTCATGAAGTTCAGAGATGTGTCCCTCTGCCAAGTGGATACAAGCACAAAAAGGACAGCAACGCCCAACAGCCTGGGAAGAGGGGGAAGACAAGATGGCAGAGGTTTTTTTCTTTTTAAACTCCACAATGTCAAGGGAAAACAAACTGTGTGCTGTCAAAGCAAAATCTGACGCAGTGGAGCGCTGTGCTTGGCAGGCCTGGCGGCTCCACGCGCTGTTCTGTTTGGGCCCGCTATGCACTTATCAGACCTCGGAAGAGAACATCACCGTGGGTCATGGAGCGGTCAGCTGCTCGTCTCTGCTGTTGTTCCACGTGGCCTACCCTGGCCACTATGGGAAGAAGGGAATGATTTCTTTAAGGAACCGAGCTATTTATAAAGTAAATATAAAGTCTAATATCTTTGATGCACAAATGACAGTGCAGGAGAGCTCCAGCGGCTGTCTATTTGCGGAACATCAGCCTCCTGTGTGTATAAATTGCCCCGCACTGAGGAGAAACACAATACAGTTCACCAGAGACTTGGCTGCAAGGTATAGCGGCTTGTCTGTGGGCAAGTAATGACTTGCGTTTTCAGCTGCTTCTTGGTAAGAGCTTTAGTAATTGGAATCAGTTATTCAAAACATCGCTAAATGTGATTTAAATGGCAAGGATTTAATAACAGAGAAAGAAGCCATTAAAGGGGTTCAAGCAGGGGAGAAGGGAATTCCGTTTTTTAGAGCAGAGGGAGAAAAATAAAGCAATTACTTGATGTAAAGGCCAGAAACAGGACTCCTGCTGTCAGGGAGAAATCAAATCTGTCAGCAATTAGTGGGATCTTAGGAGGTAAAGAACTCTCCAGTGTTGAGCAGTGAATAAGGGGTTAGCAATTATATGAACTGATAAAAGTGTTCTGGTTTCCAAACAGCAGGTTCACAAGCCTTACTTTTTTCATAACTTGATGCAGATGTGATGAGTCACACTTTATGATATTTCTCAGGGGTGGACCAGAAAGTTCCTTAATAAGCGCATTGTGCGGCCCCTTTCCTTCTCAGACTGTGTTCGTGCTACCTAGTCCAAAACGATGCTCAGGGAACCATTTTGATAGCAACGCTCTTCTTTAATTAACAACTGGACTAATAATTTCCATGAACGTGCAATTTTAAAAAATCAAATGGGAAAGCCATGTTTCTGTGCCCACTCTCACAGTGGACATTGGAAGTTACTGGTATTCTCAGCGTGAAAAGAACATTACGTGGTATAAAGTAGTAAACCTTTCATCAAATAAATGAGAACTTTATTATGATATGTTCCTTATTATTTTGTAATGTTTGGAGTAAAAAAAACCGATTACATATATTTATATATGTATGTGGCCCACAAATGACTCCGTCTGAGATCTTTAAAAAGATGTCATTGTTTTGTATTGATAGACGTGGTTTGTGAAGCTCACCATGATATGTGAAGTCATATCAGAAAGAAAAATCAATCGGCCTGTCACAAAAACATTTACAGCCTTTCATTTCAAGGATCTATTCTCTCTGCTGAAAGAACATCCATAAGAGATGAGTGTTTTAAGAAGGTCATCTGACTAGCTATGATGGTGACCTATTTATGTTTTTGCTCACATGTATTCTGTTTTAGACATTAGAAATTATACTTGAACAATGACATTGCAAATAGAAATCTGTCATCCAGCATATGCTGCTGATTTGACAACTGATAAGAGACAAATAAAAACAAGGTTTTTTTTTTCCCCCTAAGAAATTCAGTAAATATATTTGGGTATTGAGAAACTTCCTGCTTCCACTTTAAATACCATATAAACTAATCATTAAACAATTAAAAAATATCCAATCAATGTATCTCAAGAGGTTTTCCATTCTGGGCAAAAATCTTCTGACCAGAAAAATCTTACAAATTATTATAGGTCTGTAGGTTCCCGTTGCTGAAATAACTGAGTGCCCTTTAAAGGCCCATGATCATGAAACATCTGTGAAAACCAAAGTGATTCGGAAAAGTAGGATTGCAGAGTGTAACTTTCAGAACAGCTTTTAATCTGGCTCTCGAGTCAGCATAGGTTTTGTTATTTTTCTCTTCTGTAACACAGCTTTCAGTTTCATATTATTATTATGTATTATCATAGGTTATTGCTTCATTTTCTTAAATATTATATTATCTTATGCAAACTTACAAACAGCATCTAGCAGACTGGTGGATAGGTTTGAGGAGAGATCGTGGTATGAAATTGGGGTGAGCAGACGTCAGCCGCAACAGCTACAGTTCTCTGCAGAGAACTAGAGCTGTGCTCTTTACAGGGCTGTCAGATACCAAATACACACCCCATATAGACAGAGGTCCCATACCCCAAATGTATGTGAATGTGTCAGATGCTGTACTAGGTGTGCTCATTTGTACAGATGTTTTAATTGCTAATAACCTACAAAGATATTTTAAAAGGCAAATAAGTGACACCCCATCACTAATTTATTAATTCATATACATACACATACACATACACACTTAGCATGTACAAAGACACACATACATATTTCATTTAGAGGACTGAAATTTTTAAACTTTCTTAGTTAACTTCTGATTTTTTTTCCTTTCTATCTCCCATTGCCTAACTCCAAAAGGCACTGAAAACAACTGAGTTAAGGAAGTGGTAATGATGAAAAACACTAGATTAAAAAAAAAAAAGTACCCAGCACAGGAAAATGTTCCTGTGGAAGCATTTTCTTTCTCTGGCTGTGGTGTTTCTATGAAAGCTGTACTGAAATTCTTATCAACCTATCAAACCCTCCCCTCTGGGCCAGGCTGATGGGGTGCTGGGCTCTGGTCTCATCACAGTAAGGATGGAGTCACATTCTACCAGGTTTTAATGAGCAGGTTGCTGGATTTTCACATGACCTCACCCAGCTCTGCCACAGACACACTGTGTTTCCTTTAGCTCTCAGTATCCTCATCTGGAAGCAGTAATAATAACAGTTAACAGAATGTCTTTGGAGTTTTCTACATTTCCTGGAAATTATAAAATGATGATATAATCTTACCTAAGAAAAGAATTGGAAAAAATGTCATATTATACCTTATAGCTGAATTGTAGCATCAACTCCGGTCATTCAAAATACCTGCAAAGGGACAGAAGCAAACGAGCATGTGGCTTGTCCTAACAGAATGTAGTTGTGAGACACAACATTTTTATTCTTTTTTTTATTAAGGTATCATTGATATACAATCTTATGAAGGTTTCACATGAACAACATTGCAGTTACAACATTCACCCATATTATCAAGTCCCCCCACACCCTATTTCAGTCACTGTCCATCAGCATACTAAGATGCTATAGAGTCACTATTTGTCTTCTCCATGCTATACTGCCTTCCTCGTGACCCCCCCTACATTATGGAGGCTCGACATTTTAAAAATCATGCTTCAGGTGACATCACTAAGAAAGCTAAAGGTATTTAAGTGATGCATTCAAGGGACTTGATATCATTCAGAGCAGCATGTAAAAAGCCCAGGTACAAATTCTGCATGATCCTTTAAGTCAATCAAGTTCAGATGTGTTTCTACTAATGGTCACAAAAGCATCTTCATTAGCCAGAGCTCAACTCTTGCCGAGGCAGGTTCAGAATCCAGCTCCCACCCTTTGAAAGCTGCCTGGGAGCAGGGCGGCTGCCTAAACTGCTTCACTGTGTTCTGGCCTGGGGATGCAGCTTCCAGAGCATGAGGCAGGAAACATCTGGCAGAGCAGTGGCCTCTGTGTGGGTGCCAAGGACACACCGCGGCTAAGGGCCTCGGCTGGGACGGAGTGAGCCCTTCCTCCAGTATCAGGAGTCAGAGCTGCCTCGGCGGTTATGCGGTGTGGCTGTCGTGAAACTCCAGACAGCCTGGATGGCAGACGGTGTGAATGTTGTCACTCTGCACTCCAAACTGGGTACCGTTTGCAGGAAATGTCCTGCCTTCTGAACTGGCCATTGGTGAGTGTCAAGCAGGACCCTAGAACATTGCCAAATTACAAATCTGAGTGTGTCCATTGGGATGTAGTGTGTGAATTTGATATGCCTGTCCAACAGTCCTTAGGAAAGTCAGTCTGACCGTTTGCTGTTGCAGCAGCCTTCCTTGGCAGCAAGGGGGAAAACTGGGTGGACTGCAAGTGTGGGGAGGATTGAGGTAGGAAGGCTTTCGGGCTTTGGGATAAAAGGACTGTTAAGTCAATTCCACAGAGTTAGTGGGGGAGTGGCTGGCCCCTGCCTTTCATGCTCTCCTCATATCCTAATTGAGCACTGCGGCAATTAAGACATTGCTTCTTTAAAGGATATGATTGAACTCTGTCTTTTCATTTTGTGATTTTGATCTACTTGAATTACTGATTAATCATGCTTCCGAATAGGCACTCACCCACCTGGTTGGGGGCAAACAGTAAAGGACGCTGTTGTGGGCAAGCTGGGTGCTACCATTCCTGTTCTTCTAGCTTGTGCTGCAGGTCAGAAGCAAAGTGGAACAACGTGGGCCACTTCCTCGTCAGGCGGACTAGTTCTTCCCTCCTCGGTAGCCATGTTACATCGAGGACTTCGCTTCTTGGATGCGATTTCACAAGCTTCACTGGTGTGGGTGGACTCACAGCCTCGCAAAGTGTATTGAAGGTGGCTACACTCTGTGAAGGGTGCTCATCTTTGTACCATCAAACTCTCAATGACAACCCAGAGATGAGTATTGAAAAGCCATCTAGACCATGAACTTTCCCTATTTTAAGAAACATAGGTTATCTTCAGCATAGGAATTTGTTCTACAGTATTATTCACTGATCTTATGAAAAAACATCTTTTCATGGAACAAATCTTAACGACAAAGTTGGATAGCCACGTGTCATTTTGCTGTTTTTGCTTATTTTCACATAGAACAATGCTGATATGTATTATATGGAAATGGCAAAAACTGAGATTATAAACAAAGGTAGAATTGAATGTCACTGGTTTCAGCTATTCATTAACACAAAACTCAGATTCTTTGCTTGTCTTCTTTCCTTTAGGTTGAATTCCCTTTAGTGTGATGCTTATTGTGTGTTTTTAATAGTAACATCTTCATGCACAGCTTAGGACCCCATTCCGCCCAGCATCTAAGAAATGACTACCAGAAAAATGAATCGTCAGTGTTATTTTCTTTCTGTAATCAGTGGTGGAACCTGTGCGGAGAAAGAAAAAAAAAGATTTTGATGCAGAGCATTATTCATTAGAAATTATTATACAATCTTGTTGCTATAATATCAAGGAGAAGTCGAGTATCTAATTTAGGAGTAAAGACATTGGAGGGTAATCTGCTCACTGTCTCTAACTGGTTCTGTGATCTAGGAAGTAATAGGACAGTTTTGAAAAGGGCTCTCAGGGTTCCATATATTATGTTGCTATTTTGACCCATCCTTGGGGTGTTTTTCTAGACTTTTCTAGAATTCTATATAATTCTCATATCTAGAGCATGTCATCGTTTCAGCCCTCTCCACCCTTCCCGTCTCCCTCTGATAGAGTCCTGAGTCACACAAACCTGAGGAGGTAAAAATTCACATTGCTCTGCATTCCATTCATGATGAAGAAGCTGACAAAACAAAACAGGATGAAAGTTGGGTAAGGTTCATTAATAGCCGTGAAAAAGTGTTCAGAAACAGATATTGTATTAGAGGAGATAAAAGTGGGAATGCTTCTTACCCTTCATTAACTAGTTTCTAGAATGTTTCTATTGAGTCAGCAAGTTTTTAAAAAGGCATTTTCAAAAAGGGGGAAATGCGAATTAGAGGCTTCGGTCATCGAACAGAAAATAAAGGAACTGTTAAAGAAAAATCGAATGGAATGTCAATGGACTCGATATTGGTGGAGCCTCACTATACCCTCATCTGCGGAACTGGGTCATGAGTCCTCATAGTTGCTGAAACTACAAGGAGAAAGTTCTAAACTGCTTAAATGGGAGCAAGGACAGTTCTGCCTTCTGGGAATTCCATCCTTTGGGTTGTGACAAGTGCAAAGTACCAGAGTATATAGTTTGGAGAAAGCAGTAAGTGTACAAGCCTGGGTGGCAGTAGGAGAGGGGGACTACAGTATGGTGTGGTATTCTAGACAGGCAGAAAAATTCAAAATTTAGCTATGCTTCTGTGAACTTATGATAATGTAATATCTTTTTTATGGAAATTAATCATTGGTTTACAGGTAATTCAAAACTATCTTGATTTTTTTTCTTTACCCCATTTGTGATAAGAAACTGCTCCTGGTCTCTCTATCCTCTTGCCTTATTTCAAGTACTTTTGACCCGAGGTATATATTTATGAAGTAGCTGAATGAAGTTAGGGATGTGGTTTGTGTCCATGAAATGGAGCAAGACCACTTGTCCCTTTTTACAGCTCAGCCTACAGTTATCACTGTCTTTGACTTATTAGCACTGTGTTCCAACCAGTTGACCCAGTGACTCCATAACTATGATGAGAGACTTTTAGAGTCATTTGGAGACTTTGTGTTCCAGGTTAAATTTGCTATGACATAGTGATCAGCAAGATAGAAATCAGGAGACCCAGATTCTAGCACAGGTTCTGTTACCATCCTGTTCACACAGAACAATTGATTCTTGATGGTACAGCCTCCTATTGACAGAATGAGGATAATATCCTATCTGTTTTACAGGTTTGTCGTGATGAACAATAATTGAGATGATAGGCATTATTAACATAAATTATGAGATGATGTTTTTCATATAACTAACAATTTAGTCAACATAATGACAATCTACGTCTAATAAGAGGCATTTTACTTAACAAAGTTCCGTAATACACTCTCCTCCTTCTCATGCGATATTAATATGAAGTTCCAGGTATTCTTGCATTCAGAGAGCTTTCCCAAAGTGCCACAAACTTACTCAATTGCCATCCATCTTTCATTTTTCTTTCTACATCTAAGCTATATCCGCTATTAACAATTGCTACACACAGAGTGATCTGGAAGTCTGTTGCCCCTGCACGTTTGGCTGGTCTCCATCCCTGAGCACCACGCTGAAGTGGTGGTCTTTGTGCCTTTCTCATTGTCATTCTCGGGTGCCATAGTCACTTGAATACTTGAGCAGGGGAAGCAATGTCCCGGCGTCAAGTCACTTTCAGCTCTTGAGATCTGAAAGGCAGCCACTTGGAGTTCATTACACATTTCTACTCAACACTCCTGCCTTAACATTGTATTGCACAAGAATTCTAAATTCATTTTGGCTGTGTTACAAGGCCTGTTTTCTGCCTGGATGCCCAGGTCTCTCTTTCTTTCTATTGTCTCTGGTTGGTGTCCAGGAATAAAAGATACTTAACATTTAAAAAGGCAGAATTGTTTGCAGTGAAAATACTTCCCACTAACTGGCAATTTCTGAGAACTTGAAAGACTCAAATGAAGATAGTCACTTCCTTTGCAAGCATATGTATTTTTATGCATCTTTTCTGGAAATAAATTAACTCTTTGTTAACCCTGCTTATCATAATTTATGTCTGCAGCCAGTGAGAACTTAATGAAAAATTCTCTTTCTCATAAGCATTAAGAGAGAAGTTTCATGAGCACTAAGAGATAAATTCTCTCTTAATGCAATAAACCCTTTATTGAAGAGGAGCTTTAATGCTCATATACCTGGTGAATCTCTTTGATGTACAAAAACAGAAATCTTTCAAGCTTCTCGTGACCTATTCAGTCTTTACACTGGAATGTGAGTCGGTGATGAAATATAAATGTTTTTGAATATGTTTTGGCATTGGCATTTTTTGTTGATAACGGTAATTGACCAGAAATTAATTCACTGCCATGCTGTTTATGGGGCATAGTAAGTAACAGTACTGAAGTTTAATAAACCTTGATGCCTTAGTTTTTTATGTTTTAAGTGCAGCATATCTAGGGAGTATTCTGTGTAGTAGTGTGCTATTTGGAGGAATATGTCTATCAGCCTCCGAAAAAGAAAAGCCATTTAACTGCTGCCTTTTAGAGGCTGAACAGCAGTTGTGGATTTAGGGAGACAGGAGGAAACGAGGCCTGCCTACATTTTTGAGTGCATGCATGTGTGTGTGCGCCTCTGTGTATGTGTGCATGTGTGTGCACACACTGTTTTCCACAGGGAGAAACTAATCTCTTGGCTTAGATCCACCTTAGTATTAGCCCAGTGCTTTCTCTCCCCTCTTTACTCTAAATCATTATTAAGTTTATTACTTCTTTTTCTTTTGCTGGAGAAGATTAATGGCTTTCCCTGGGCAGAGGGAACTCTGCAGAGCCCAGTGGCTCTATAAATAGCACCTGCTGCTAATTCTCCAGTGCCTGGTATCTCCCCAACACATCTTGGTCTTTAAACAATTTGTTCAGAAGAAGAAAGCTAAGGGTCACTGTGCACTTTGGTGTTACTCAAAATGTGTTTTATGGATGGTGGGTTTTTCTCCAGGAAGTTTGGCCTGGTGGAGCCTTTAGAGAAACTGGACGTCCCAGCACCTCCCTGGGGAGGCATGCCTCACTAACCAAGCTTGTAAGGATATCACAGAACCTGTTGGACCTGAGGGGGTGGCACCATGCTAATAGTTTTTGCCATTAACTACCTCCCCCCTTTTTCTAATTTCTTCTTTCTCAGTAGGTTTCAGGCTCAGCTGAACTTTCTGATAGCCTGGGGGAGATGTGACTTCATGGAGTTATAAAACACGAAAAGGGGAAATGCTGGGAAAATTGCAATGCTAAGGTTCAGTAACTTGTCGTTTCAGGAAATGGAATGCTTGGGGACAACACAGATTGCGGCAAGGGCCAGTAGTCATCATCCTAAAACCATCCCCATGTTAAGGGGTGATAGTAAGAACAAGAGAGCTTCTAACCTCTAGGGCAGGTGTTCAATAAATCTTTGTTGAACGAATGGATGAACAAAAGGAGTGATATTTCTTGTTATCAGAAACATGCTTATCCGATGAACTGAAGTCAGTGCGGTTGCCAGCAAACTTGTGTCACTTGAGGCCACGTAGCCTAAGGTAAAAGAAAGGGGAAATAGATTCCCTTCCCTATTGTTCGGTGATAGCTCTTCAGCAGCTTCTCCTGAGTAGCTCCATCACCAGCAAAAAGAGCCAGTTGTGTTGAGCACCTGGCATTTTGCTAAGTAGTCTGCTGAAACCACTGAGTTGTATAATTTCTATGGCAAATGCAGAGTTCTCTTATGAACATCTTCCATTGCTATTCAATATTTACATGTAACCTTGAGAGCAGTGATTTCTTTCTCATTTGTGTGTTCAGTGAGACCAATGAAAGATCCAAGGGTACTTCCCAGGACTTGAATTTGGAATGCTGGAAGCCTTACTCTTTGTATGCCAACTTACTACAGGGATTCAAATTTGAAGTTTCCTTTCTCTTAGAACAGGACTCCCATGACAACCCCTACTAACTTTAAGTTAAGGACTTAATTTACCCTTGTCCGATGTGCAGTGTAAACACTTTCTCTGCCTGTTTATTTCATCAGTATTATCATATAATTATGTAATAGCATCTTATAGCTGAAAGCTATCTCAGATAATTTGAAATAATCACTGTCTTTTGCAGATGAGGAAACAGGTCTGGAGAGAAGGAAGTACCTTGCTCAAGGTCGCTTGGCTTGTCAAGAGCAGAGTTAAACAACCTGGACTTCCTGTCTCTGCCTGTATGAGACTTCTCCCATTAGGCCATGCTGGCCTTAAAAACCTCACATTGGTATTATTTCTTGGTTTTCACTGTGGCGATGTGAATTCTGTAAATCAATAGTTGTTAAACTTTTTAAAAAGGGATCCTTTAAGGTACTTCATTATATATACACAGGTAAGAAACAGAACTACTTAGAATCTGAAGCCCATCTTATTAACATCCTCCCCCTCCCACGCCCACCCTGGGCCGTCTCTGGGGCAAATCCAGGGAATCCAGATGGGGAAATCAGTCTGAAATATCACTCTTTACACACCAGGAAAACCAACTTACATTTACCTGCATAGAGGAAGAGTTTTCCATCAAATGAGTTTTCAAATACTTGGCTTCATTCACCCTTGAAATCACCAAGGATGCCCAGAACAGTAATTACCTCCAGAGAGCACAAAGTTGGCACCTCTTGACTGTTAAATAAAATTTGCTGGATGAATTAATTAATGAAGGGTTAGCAACTCCATCCCTGGAAGCACTTTACTGCTCATCATTGTCAGTTGGTCCCTGCCTCTCCTATGTGGCCAAAATGCATCCTGTAATGTTTGCTAACACACTTTCCTCATTGTACTTGGCTCCATTTTTACCTGTTTCTCCTCCTGGACTGTGAGATCCTCAAGGGCAGACTCTGAATTCACAGTACCTGGGACACAGTGGGCACAGGGCATGCTTCAGTAAGAGTTTCTTGTTAAACAAAGAGCAGTTGCCAGCCCCTCAAGCCTGTAGTGTGAAGGCAGGGTTCCTCAACCACTGCATTATGGACATTTGGGGCTGATAATTCTTTGTTGTGGGGACTTTACTGTGTACTGCAGGGTGTTTATTAGAATTCATGGCCTCTTCCCACTAGCTTCCAGAAGCATCCCCACCCAAGTTGTGATGACCAAAGACGTCTCCAGATATTTCCAAATGTCTTCTGGTGGACAAAATTGCCTCAACTGAGAAGCACAGAGCTAAGGGAAGTCTTGTTTTCTTTCCTCTGAGCGTCTGTTTCAAATGAAATGGGCTATTCTAAAATGCAAAATGTTTTGATAAATAAAAATAGGTGATTGCATTGCTCAAATCTAGGGCTTTAATAATTAGTACTGTCAGCCATTAATTAATGTCACTCTCCACATATTTTATTTTGAGGGAATTTTAGTAGCGAACACAATGTTTGCTAGTTTGGGAAGATTGTTTATTTTATCAAGGAACATAATGCCATTTTTCTCTTGAGCCATTGATCTGAGTTGTCAAATAGCACAGTTTCAGGATAGAGAACAAAAATGGCAGTTTCATGCAGTCTGTCATCATGAAGAAGTAGGACTGATTAATAAGCTGTTTTTCCCTCGTTCTCTTCCCTTGGATGGTCTAATGGGACGTGCTTATGATTTTCAAACAAACACCCAGGCCAATGCCCTAGACTCCAAGGCTCTGAGAGTTTATGACACCTGTCTACCCCATCCTAGGTCACATGATACCTAGATGTCACATGATACCTCTTGTTTTGTTTGAGAGAAACGAAATGTCACTGAGTATTTGTTCTCACCAATGAACTGGGCCTTTCCACATCAAATGTAACCAAGAGTTTAAAGAAACATCTTAGAAAATTTTCCTGCATCTGCCTCCCAGAAACACATAAGCAAGATACAGAAATACAAAACACGGTTCTCCAAAACTGGCATCTCCAACTTCTCATTCTCAACCTGAAGGCATCCCCTTCCTATTGATCATTTTCCAATACATAGGTCTTAACAATTTGTAACCTGAATGTCTCCAACTCCCACAATCCTCTAAAAGCATTCTTTTTATTATTATCCAAGTAAAATGACTTAACACACCCTTAATATTGCAGGCTCTCAGAAGTCAAGCTTTCCTAGTACAATATTTCCAGAGATCCATTCATTCATACATGCATGAATTCATTCAACAAACCATTACTGAGCATGCAGATCTTCCTCAATTTATGATGGGACTCCATCCTGATAAACTCATTGTAAGTCCAAGATGTTCTAAGTCAAAAATGAATTTAATACACTGAACCTGCCAAACATCAGAGGTTACTTAGCCTAGCCTACCTTAGGTGTGCTCAGAACACTTGCATTAGCCTACCGTTGGGCAAAGTCATCCAACACAAAGCTGATTTTATAATCAAGTGTGATTCTCTTCTGTAAATTAATGAATACTGTACTGAAGGTGAAAAACAGGATGGTGGTAAGTGTATCAGTTTTTGACCCTCGTGATCTCGAGGCTGACTGAGAATCGGGGTTCACTGCCCTGCTTAGCATCAGGAGATAGTATTGTACTGCATAGTGCTCACCCAGGAAAAGATCCAAATTGAAAAATCAAAGTACAGCTTCTACTGAATACACATCACTTTTGCATCATCATAAAGCCAAAAAATCGTAAGTCAAGCCATCATAAGCTGGAGACTGTCTGTACTGTGTAACTACAGTGTACTAGAGTCCTACTCCCGATTCCTGCTCCCACTGAATTCCCTTCCCGCCTCCTGTTGCTGTCCTCTTTCCATCTATTTCACCTCCCGTATGGTCACTGTCTCTTCTTTACTCCCCAGAGCACCACAAATTCAAGGCTGCTGCATGATATATACATGCAGAGAAGGTTAAAACTATTAGAGAGGATGACAGTCTCATGCATGACAAAAAAAACCCTTAAAATATAGTCACAAATTTTCTTAAAAGACCCTTTGCCATCCCTGTCACTAAGGATATCTCACTGACCTTCTTCCTCAGCATCTGCGTAACTCATTTTAACACACTATTTTTTACCAAATCATAAAAATTTGGCTGGGTATTTTTGCTAGGTTGCCTACATCCTCTTCTCCCAGATCAGAGAACTCACCTCTCCAGAGCTTTCTTCCTGTCACAGCAGATGAACATCTAGTTGTGGTTGCTTTAAACTGTATTATCTAATGTAATTTGGGCCTTCTGTATCAACTATCTCCTCCCAAACTTTTAGTCATCAAAAAAGCTTATCAAAGCATTTTGCTATGCAAAAGATTCTGCACCCTCAGCAATATGAAACATTAACAGAAGCTTTGCAAGTTCTTGGCCAGTACAACAACCTTAGTGATAGAATGAAGACAGTCAGCAATTTATTATTCCCTTATCTAAAGCAAAGGCCCTGGGGTAAATTTTTTTTAATTCCCATTACATTATTACCCAAGAGCACTCATTTCTCCCTGTAGCCCTACCTCCAATACACACAAGCTACTGTTTCTTGTTAGTATCAATTATGAAAAGGTAATCAATGGAGCTGTACCTCAGGTCCACTCGGTTTTCCCTTTTGAATAACTTCGGCATATGTTTTCATGAAATGGGCAGTTATAATGAATGGATCAAAATGAGATTTGCTGATTTATCCTATCTATTTCTGTCTTAGGGTCATGGGAAAGTATGGATTAGCTCACACTTGAGGATGTAGGTTCTATTAGGAAAAAAAAAATAGCCAGAGCTATTGAACTTTGGACTGTCCTCCATAAAATTCAAACTATGGAAAGGAAAGAATGTATTTTCCTCTAAGAAAATTCTGAACTTCTTCCCAGGGTCTATAGTGAACCACAATGCACGCAGATTCCTTTTTGAGTGTAAATGGAAGGATGTCAGAGGAGGAGAGCTATAGCTGGGTATTTTAGACTAACATTTAGATGAGTATAGTTCCCAGTGGAAAGCGCTAATAGGAAATTCCACTGGTGGTGTGTGCGTACTCAGAGTGTGCATATATATGTACATGTGCCGCTGTGTTTGTATGAAACAAAAGTATAAATGAAACCAATGAATAATGAAACAAATCCTTCTAGTTGGCAACAGTGTACCTTGACTAATACAAATAAAATAGGAATAGAAGCTTTGTTGATTTAGACACAAATATTGGTCTGATGCTTCTTTAAGCAAGGTCGACACTGCTACTTATTTTTCCCATAGTTGGAAAGCATTTATTGAGCACTTACTATGTCCCGGCTACTCACTAAGCCTAATCTTCAGCACTACTTCTATCTTTACAGCGCTCCAAGGGAGCAATCGTTCTTATCCCTGCTTTACTGATGAGGAAATTGAGGCTCAGGAAAGAGAAGGAATTTGTCTTCAGTTTTATCCGTGAGGCACAGAGCCAGGATGCCAACCCAGCCAACTTCAAAGCTGTGCTCTTTACTATTTCACTGGCTGTTTGAAATGAATTCAATGATTTCCAATTTTGTTGTTTTGATTTTCATACCCTATTTGAAAATCATACTGTATTTATGTTTTACTGTGGCAAGTCATACAGTGGTCTTTAGCCTAAGCTCCTGATCTGATCCTGTGACTGTTTTATATTATATAGTGATTTGTGCCTTATTCCATTTCAGACAAAAGCAGCACTGATCACTTCCATGGAAGTCATGTGTTCCACAATGTTGCTAAAGTTTTTCTATCCTTAAATATCTAGGTACATTTAGAAATCTCACTTATTTGGTGAAATAGCTCTTTGCCCTCAATATAATTTTAGAATTGGCACTTGTAAGTCCCAGTATAATTCTTTGCACATGATAAGTGTTTGATGAAGCTTTGTGGACATAAAGAAGCATACTGCATTTTTTTCATAGAAGAAAATATAGCCCAAGAGTGCTTAAGGCCTGTGAAGTTCGAAAATAATTTCTGTTCCAAAAATACCAGCCAAATTTTTATGATTTAGTAAGAAATAGTATGTTAAAATGAGTTTCCAAGTATTTCCCCATGTTTTTCTTGTCTTTTTCAGACAGGCATACATCATTTGTTTAGAAAATACTTAGCGTTCCCCCCCACCATGCATCATAATGCCATATCTGATCAAGAGTGTGCCACATGCCAGTCTTTGTGCTTAATGATTTATGGATTTTTTTTTAATATCTGAATCCCATAGCAATCCACTGTGATGGGTATGTTCTCCATTTGCAGATGATGTTAATCACCTTCCTGGAAGTCTACCATTGAAGTGGAAAGACTGTAATTCAAGCCTATGTTGATCTATTTCCAGAGCCCCTTCATATTCTTTTCTATGAAAACAATAAGTTCTGTGTGCAAAATTGCTCACAGCACTCCTAAGTACAACAGAGTGAGATATCCAGTCATTTGCATTTTATTCCTCATTGATGACAAGGGGATAATAATAAATGAAATGGCTTCAATCTTGCTTTGTCTCAAACAGCTTTCTTTCCATAAGGTCACCCTGTCACCCACATTAACTCAATACAGGGATTGATTCTTTAAACTAAATGCATACATATGTGATATTGCTACTGAGATTATTGAATGACAGGGGCCTCAAGCTCCCTGGACTGGATGTCTGGTGCTCTCCCTTGTTGTAGCTCTACCACCGGGTGACCTTTAGCAAGTCTTTGGGCTCAAACTTCTCCACCTGCTTTCTCAGTGGCTTGCTGGCCCTAGCACACAATGACATTAACATTTTCCAGTGTTGTCAATATTAATGACATTAACATCCTCCAAAAATGACAAGGCAAAGTAAGTTAACCCTGTGTAGCAAACTAGATGGTGGACCCCAGGAAGATGTATACACGTCTTCATCCCTAGAACCTGTGAATATTACCTTATACAGCAAAAGAGTGAATGTTCCCTTGCATGGCAAAAAGAAAAAAAATGTGATGAAGTAAAGGATCTTGAGAGGAGGAATGTGTGTGGATTATCAGGGTGGGCCTATAAATATAATCAAATGTATCCTCACAAGAGAGAGGCAAAGGAAGTTTTCAGACAGAAGAGGAGGAGGAGGAGGCAATGTGGTCGAAGAGGCAGAGATTGAAGAGATGTGGCCACAAGCCAGAGGATGCTGAATGACACCAGAAGCTGGAAGAAGCAAGGAACAGATTATCCCTGAGAGCATGGCCCAGCCAACACCTTGACTCTGACTTCTGGCCTCCAGCACTGTTAAGAGAATACATTTCTCTTATTTTAAGCCACTCAGTCTGTCATGCTTTGTTACAACAGCTACAGGAAACTAATATATCTAGTTATGCCACAAAATGCTTCTTCTGCTAGATTGTCCTACAACATCTGTAGGAGAACATTTACATAGGATCAACCACAAGACTTGAATATTTACTGAGCATTCTCGACTCAACACCCATCCTAATGTCATGCTCAGAGACTGTGACATGACATGTATTTAAACTGTTTTCTTAGAAGAGGTCTGGGGCTGTACCTGAAGGGCTCTGCTGAGACTGGGCTCTTGTGTCCCATAAGTCCCAGGCTAGAGGGTAGACCCCAAGGAATAGTGAAAAGCATGTCCCTGGCACCTCTTGTAAGAACTGGAAGGGTCTGTCCTGATTGCCAGATCCAAACTGGAAATGAAAACAGATGATGAAGTGAAAGCTGTTCAAGAAGGGTGGGCAAGGTGGAGCAAGGCTGCGGCTGTGGGGCCTCAGAGGGGATTCCTGAAGCAGTGGCCCGTGACAGGAGCACTGATCAGGTAAATGGTGGAGGTTGTTCATAGCAAAGAAGGGTGCCGACTTTTACAGAAGGGATCTTAACAGTCTTATAAAATCCAATGCCTTAACTGTTGCTTGAATTTCCTCACGCCACAGCACGTTATCACCCAGCCTCCAAAACCCTCTACCCTCATCTGTTCATTCACTCATCCACTCGACCAACATTTGAGCGACTTCTCTACACTGGCCACAATAATGGATAAGACCAGGAATTGACTGTCTTCGTAATAAGATATAATAAGAGGAGATGAACGTTACAGTGGGAGAGAATACAGTGCTCCAGGAAAGCGAGGCTGGACTGACCAACCTCCTCCTGGAGGACTCAGGGCTGGCATCTTACGAGGTGATATTTGAGCTGAGTCTTACAAGTGAATAGTATTTGCCCCCCGAGGCAGCTCATTTCCTCTTTGAAAAGTTCTTTCGTATATTGAACCAAAATATGTGCTCCGTTAATGTTTACCTAAACTCTGATCATTATAAGCCAAGTCAATGACTCTTGAGGACTTTGATCTCAATGGGTGGAAAGACACTAGGAATGTATGAAGTTAGCTTTCAGTAAGCCTCTGCCCTCTGGAAGGTCCCTTGAAAGGAAAGTACAACATAGTCTCATTTCTTGGACAATAAATTCTTTTTTTTTTGACTTTTTTTCTACTAGTTTATTTTGGTATCATTAATCTACAAGTACATGTGCAATATTATGGTGATTAAACTACCCCCTTCATCAGGTCCCCCCCACCAGCCCCATTACAGTCACTGTCCATCAGCATAGTGAGATGCTATAGAGTCACTACTTGTCTTCTCTGAGTTGTACATCCCTCCCCGTGCCCCCCCAACATTACATCTGCTAATCATAATGCCCCTTTTTCCTCCTTGTCCCTCCCTTCCCACCCATCCTCCTCAGTCCCTTTCCCTTTGGTAACTATTAGCCCGTTCTTGGGTTCTGTGAGTCTGCTGCTGTTTTGTTCCTTCAGTTTTTTTCTTTGTTCTTATACTCCACATATGAGTGAAATCATTTGATACTTGTCTTTTTCGGCTTGGCTTATTTCACTGAGCATAATACCCTCTAGCTCCATCCATGTTGTTGCAAATGGTAGGATTTGTTTTCTTCTTATGGCTGAATAATATTCCATTGTGTATATGTACCACATCTTCTTTATCCATTCATCTACTGATGGACACTTAGGTTGCTTCCATTTCTTGGCTATTGTAAATACTGCTGCGATAAACATAGGGGTGCATATGTCTTTTTCAAACTCGGCTGCTGCATTCTTAGGGTAAATTCCTAGGAGTGGAATTCCTGGGTCAAATGGTATTTCTATTTTGAGTTTTTTGAGGAACCTCCATACTGCTTTCCAGAATGGTTGAACTAATTTGCAGTCCCACCAGCAGTGTAGGAGGGTTCCCTTTTCTCCACATCCTCGCCAACATTTGTTGTTGTTTGTGTTTTGGATGTTGGCCATCCTCACTGGTGTGAGGTGATATCTCATTGTGGTTTTAATCTGCATTTCTCTGATGATTAGCGATGTGGAGCATCTTTTCATGTGCCTGTTGGCCATCTGAATTTCTTCTTTAGAGAAGTGTCTATTCATGTCCTCTGCCCATTTCTTAATTGGATTATTTGCTTTTGTTTGTTAAGGTGCATGAGTTCTTTATATATTTTGGATGTCAACCCCTTATCGGATACGTCATTTATGAATATATTCTCCCATACTGTAGGATGTCTTTTTGTTCTACTGATGGTGTCCTTTGCTGTACAGAAGCTTTTCAGCTTGATATAGTCCCACTTGTTCATTTTTGCTTTTGTTTCCCTTGCCCGGGGAGATATGTTCATGAAGAAGTTGCTCATGTTTATGTCCAAGAGATTTTTGCCTATGTTTTTTTCTAAGAGTTTTATGGTTTCATGACTTACATTCAGGTCTTTGATCCACCTTGAGTTTACCTTTGTGTATGGGGCTAGACAGTAGTCCAGTTTCATTCTCTTACATGTAGCTGTCCAGTTTTTCCAACACCAGCTGCTGAAGAGGCTGTCATCTCCCCATTGTATATCCAAGGCACTTTTATCAAATATTAATTGACTGTATATGTTTGGGTTAATGTTTGGATTTTCTATTCTGTTCCACTGGTCTGTGGGTCTGTTTTTGTGCCAATACCAAATTGCCTTGATTACTGTGGCTTTGTAGTAGAGCTTGAAGTCAGGGAGTGTAATTCCCCCTGTTTTATTCCTCCTTCTCAGGATTGCTTTGGCTATTCGGGGTCTTTTGTGGTTCCATACGAATTTTAGAATTATTTGTTCCAGTTCATTAAAGAAAGCTGTTGGTAGTTTGATAGGGATTGCATTGAATCTGTAGATTGCTTTAGGTAGTATAGCCATTTTGACAATATTTATTCTTCCTAGCCAAGAGCATGGGATGCATTTCCATTTGTTAGTGTCCTCTTTAATTTCTCTTAGGAGTGTCTTGTAGTTTTCAGAGTACAGGTCTTTCACTTCCTTTGTTGGGTTTATTCCTAGGTATTTTATTCTTTTTGATGCAATTGCGAATGGAATTGTTTTTCTGATTTCTCTTTCTGTTAGTTCATCGTTAGTGTATAGGAAAGTAACAGATTTCTGTGTATTAACATTGTATCCTGCAACTTTGCTGAATTCAGATATTAGTTCTAGTAGTTTGGGAGTGGAGTCCTTAGGGTTTTTTATGTACAGTATCATGTCATCTGCAAATAGTGACAATTTGACTTCTTTACCAATTTGGATGCCTTGTATGTTTTTGTTTTGTCTGATTGCTGTGGCTAGGACCTCCAGTACTATGTTGACTAACAGTGGAGAGAGTGGGCATCCCTGTTTTGTTCCCAATCTTAGATGAAAAGCTTTTAGCTTCACGCTGTTAAGTATGATGTTAGCTGTGGGTTTGTCATATATGGCCTTTATGATGTTGAGGTGCTTGCCCTCTATGCCCGTTTTGTTAAGAGTTTTTATCATGAATGGATGCTGTATTTTGTCAAATGCTTTTTCAGCATCTATGGAGATGATCATGTGGTTTTTGTTTTTCTTTTTGTTGATGTGGTGGATGATGTTGATGGATTTTTGAATGTTGTACCATCCTTGCATCCCTAGGATGAATCCCACTTGATCATAGTGTATGATCCTCTTGATGTATTTTTGAATTCGGTTTGCTAATATTTTGTTGAGTATTTTTGCATCTATGTTCATCAGTGATATTGGTCTGTAGTTTTCTTTTTTGGTGAGGTCTTTGCCTAGTTTTGGTATTAGAGTGATGCTGGCTTCATAGAATGAGTTTGGAAGTATTCCCTCCCTTTCTATTTTTTGGAAAACTTTAAGGAGAATGGGTCTTATTTCTTCTCTATATGTCTGGTAGAATTCAGAGGTGAATCCATCTGGTCCGGGGGTTTTGTTCTTGGGTAGTTTTTTGATTACCGCTTCAATTTCGTTGCTGGTGATTGGTGTGTTTAGTTTTTCTGTTTCTTGCTTGGTCAGTCTTGGAAGGTTGTATTTTTCTAAGAAGCTGTCCATTTCTTCTAGGTTTTCCAGCTTGTTAGCATATAGATTCTCATAATATTCTCTTATAATTCTTTGTATTTCTTGGGGTCTGTCGTTGTTTTTCCTTTCTCATTTCTGATTCTGTTTATGTGTGTAGATTCTCTTTTTCTCTTAATGAGTCTGGCTAGGGGTTTATCTATTTTGTTTATTTTTTCATTGAACCAGCTCTTGGTTTCATTGATTTTTTTCTATTGTTTTATTCTTCTCAATTTTATTTATTTCTTCTCTGATGTTTATTATGTCCCTCCTTCTGGTGACATTGGGCCTCATTTGTTCTTCTTTTTCCAATTTCAGTAATTGTATCTTTAGACTATTCATTTGGGAATGTTCTTCCTTCTTTAGATAGGCCTGGATTGCAATATACTTTCCTCTTAGACCTGCCTTTGCTGCGTCCCACAGAAGTTGTGGCTTTGTATTGTTGTTGTCATTTGTCTCCATATGTTCTTTGATTTGTTTTGATTTGGTCGTTAACCCATTGATTAATTAGGAGAATGTTGTTGTGAGCCTTTTTGTTTTCTTTCTAAAATTTAATTCTAGTTTTATACCTTTATGATCTGAGAAGTTGGTTGGTAGAATTTCAATATTTTTTACTTTGCTGAGGTTCTTTTTGTGGCCTAGTATGTGGTCTATTCTGGAAAATGTTCCATGTGCACTTGAGAAGAATGTGTATCCTGTTGCTTTTGGGTGTAGAGTTCTGTAGATGTCTGTTAGGTCCATCTGTTCTAGTGTGTTGTTCAGTGCCTCTGTGTCTTTACTTATTTTCTGTCTGGTTGATCTGTCCTCTGGAGTGAGTGGTGTGTTGAAGTCTCCTAAAATGAATGCATTGCTGTCTATTTCCTCCTTTAATTCTGTTAGTATTTGTTTCACATATGCCGGCGCTCCTGTGTTGGGTGCATATATATTTATAATGGTTATATCCTCTTGTTGGACTGACCCCTTTATCATTATGCAATGTCCTTCTTTATCTCTTGCTACTTTCTTCGTTTTGAAGTCTATTTTGTCTGATACAAGTACTGCCACACCTGCTTTTTTCTCTTTGTTGTTTGCATGAAATATCTTTTTCCATCCCTTCACTTTTACTCTGTGTATATCTTTGGATTTGAGGTGAGTTTCTTGTAGGCAGCATATAGATGGGTCTTGCTTTTTTATCCATTCTGTTACTCTGTGTCTTTTGATTGGTGCATTCAGTCCATTTACATTTAGGGTGATTATCGATAGATATGTTCTTATTGCCATTGCTGGCTTTAGATTTGTGGTTACCAAAGGTTCAAGGGTTGCTTCTTTACTATCTAACAATCTAACTTAACTTTCTTGTTAAGATATTGTAAACACATTCTGATGTTTCTTTATTTCTCTCACTTCTTATTCTTCCTCCTCCATTCTTTATATACTAGGTGTTTTATTCTTTGCCTTTAGTTAGTATTTCTATGGTCTGCTTTCTTTGCTATGATTTTATTTTCTCTGGTGACATCTTTTTAGCCTTAGGAGTGCTTCCCTCTAGAACAGTTCCTTTAAGATGTCCTGTAGAGGTGGTTTATGGGAGGCAAATTCTCTCAGCTTTCACTTGTCTGGAAATTGTTTAATCCCTCTGTCATATTTAAATGATAATCGTGCTGGATACAATATTCTTGTTTCAAGGCCCTTCTGTTTCATTATATTAAATATATCATGCCATTCTCTTCTGGCCTGTAAGGTTTCTTTTGAGAAGTCTGATGGGTTTTCTTTTGTAGGTGATCTTTTTTCTTTCTCTAGCTGCCTTTAATACTCTGTCCTTATCTTTGATCTTTGCCATTTTAATTATTATGTGTCTTGATGTTGTCTTCCTTGGGTCCCTTGTGTTAGGAGATCTGTGGGCTTCCATGGACTGCGAGACCATTTCCTTCCCCAGCATGGGGAAGTTTTCAGCAATTATTTCTTCAAAGACACTTTCTATCCCTTTTTTTCTCTCTTCTTCCTCTGGTACTCCTATAATGCGAATATTGTTCTGTTTCGATTGGTCACACAGTTTTCTTAATATTATTTCATTCCTTGAGATCCTTTTATCTCTCTCTCCCTCAGCTGCTCTGTATTCCTGTTCTCTGATTTCTATTCCATTAACAGTCTCTTGCATCTCGTCCAGTCTGCTGCTAAGCCCATATATGGCTTGTCTCATTTCTGCATTGTCTTTTCTGACTTCTCTCACTTCCTCCCTTAGCTCTTGCATATTTCTGTGTAGATCCGTCAGCATGGTTATGACTTTTATTCTGAATTCTTTTTCAGGAAGATTGTGCATTTCCATCCCTTCAGTCTCCCTCTCAGGTGTTGTCTGGGTCTGGGTGATCTTTGTCTGTACCATATTCCTCTGTCTTTTCATGGCGATAGAAGTGGTCACTGGTAGGTGCCATGTATGTTGGCTGGGCTCTTTAAGACCGCCTCACGGGGTGCTGAGTCCTCTCAGGTGCAGATGCGGGCTGTGCACTGTGTTGTAAATTCTGGTCTCTCTTTTAGGAGTAGTTGTATTTGCTGTATTTTCATAGATTTATATAGTTTTGGGAGGAGATTTCCGCCGCCTTGCTCATGCCTCCATCTTCCTGGAACTCTCTGGACAATAAATTCTTGAATAAGAACTTTTAGGGATTGCCAAAGGAAACTATTTAGATACTTAATATTGCAGCAAGTATGAATTCTTAGGCAAATGGGCCATCTGCCTGCTCCACAGTTCTGGGTAGATTTCTCCCTGGTGCAGGAGGAAGGTGGTGAGAGGATGGAAGTAGTGAGATGTGCCAAGTGTGAAAATCCAACTGCTTGAGTCAGAAGCCTGGGAGTAGGGACCCCTCTCCTATGATATCACCATCACTTCCTCTTCATTCTAGCCTTGCCTGGGCTCCATCCGTTCCTCTCTGTCCCCTTTGCCCTAGCATCTCTCCCCTGAATGATTGCAACAGCCTCCTTCCTGGTCTCCAGGCCTCCATTCACTCCTTTCCCCAGCCCATTCTCCATTCGATAGCTGGGGATGCTGAAAAATGCAAATTTGATTATGTCATCCTAGTCTGAAGCCCTTCAGTGCCTTCCTGTTACCTGAGAATCAAGTCCAAACCCATTCATGTGATTCAGTCACTTTCAGACCACTTTCATCCTTCCTCTTGCATAGCCATGACACCTGACTGTCCTTAGTTCCCTGAGAACACTAGGCTTTACCTTATGCCCAGGCCACTACTCACACCCTCCCTGAGCTTGATATGGCCTCATTCTTTTCCATCCCTACATCTGTCACTGTCTCTTCCTTGGCTCCCATGCATCATAAGCTTCCGCAGTGTCCTTGCATTTCCAAACACTCCTCACCCTTTATTTTAATTCTTTGGTTAATGCTTATACTCCCAACTAGCCTGAGAACCCTGTAGGAGCAAAGGTTACATCTCTCTTGTTTAGTTTTATGTCTCTGGTATTGAGGATAGTATCTGATACGTTGTAGGCCCTTGGTAAATAGTTGTTGAATAAATAAGTGATTGAAATGATTGACACAAAATTATAAGTCATTTGGGAAATGAAAACAACTTAGATAAACTCAGTGGGTGATTGTAATATTCCATAAGAGAAGCAGAAAAATAGGAGAGTTTTTTTCTCTGACAAGAAATTGGTTCTGGGGAAACAAACTGGCTGTTGGAAGTTGGAGAAGGGCCTGCTTAGGACACAACTGTGAAATTCTTCAGCAACTGGGATGGGCCACTCCAGAGAAAGGAGCTGTTGTTTTTATTTGTGCAGAGCCCATTTCTCATTCTCCTTTTATATGGGGCAAAAAGTTGCTTCTAGGGTGGATGACTGAATAGCAAAGCTGGGGCTAGAAAGGCCACCATTTGTCCAAATTCAGCTCCAGAATCTCTGAAGTCTGCTTGTCTCCTAAATACTTCAATTTTGCCTCCAGGCCTTCCAGGATCTGGGACCCCTCTTATATCTGGCCTCTCCTTTGCCTGTGCATTGCTTTCCATTGAACACCCTTTGCTTCAGAGGCTCAGAACTCAACAGATGAAAATCCAGCAGACACCTCATTTGGATAAGACCCTGTGTGAGCAGCTTTAGGAAACTGCAAAGAGCCACCAACAAGTGAGACCACGGACCCAGGAACCTAATAGTCTGGATTCAGGCCCTGCTTTGGCATTTTCTAATGATAGGATCACAGCAGGTTACATGATTTCTTTGAGCTGATTTTATGTGTGTTTCCTTATAGAATTGTCGTGAAGATGAGATGAGGTGACACGTGTAACGTGCGTGACTGGGGCCCTGGGTCATAGAGCTCAGCAGGTGTTACTGTCGTCTTCGTCGCCACCACCGTCATCATTGCTGTTATGGGCAATCCCTCCCCTCAGATGGTGAGTCCAGTCATGGCACATGAAAACAGCTAAGAGCACAAGAGAGTACGTTCCCAGCCTCAGGGGCCATTACGTTTCTTCTCCCTGCCTTTTTGCTTTCCTCTCTTCCCTCTCCTTTTTCTCTTTTCTTCCTTCAAAGCCAAGGAACACTTAGCTTGATCTATTTGTTCCTTTTCCATGAAGCTTCCCTAGCCATAGTGTTCTTACACTTGATTATTTAGTCACGTATGGGCTTTTATATCTCCCACAAGCTCTGTCTTCCCCATATTAATTTCTTGAGGGCAAGACTGAGTCTTGATTTTGTTGGTGTCCTCCACGGATCAAAAGCAAATATTTCTTGAGCACCTGTTTTGTGTGAGAGGCGATAGCGTGGGCTGTGGGCACACTCAGTACCAGGGCAGAGCTTCCCTGCATGGATGCTCCATGAGTCTTTGGCAATAGATGGATCTCACATTGTTCTGTGAGAGGGTATACAGCTCACAGCTGCTTTTGGAAGGAATTGAATTATTTAAGCACCAGGGTGGTATGTAGCTTACAGCAAGTAGTCAATTAGGCCACTTAAATTAATTTTTGGCAGCCGCTAATTGGAGCCTCAAGTCTTTTGCCTTTAAACAGCTAATCCAAAACAGAAAAATAAAATGATTAAATATTTCTTAAACAATATTATTCACAGACTTAAAATATAAGATTTAATTAAATTTGAGTTGTTAATCTTTTTACAGAAATTAATTTCAAGTTTATTCATTTAAATAGGGCAATGTATACCTCAGGATTCTGACTATGAACATTAAACACTCAGGCTCACAATTGTTGTGATATCTGGGGGCAAGACAGAGGATGTCCTTGGGGACTGCTGAATGAGATTTGGGATTCAGCCTTCTGATTTAGTCATGGTTTTAATTTCCAGATATTTCAATGTTTCAGACATAAATAAAACAAAGCCTCTTTTTCAGGAATGCTGAGTGGATCTAAAAACTGTAAATAAGGCAGTATCTAAAATGCGGAAGACAACCAAGTGTGCATCAATGGATGGATGAATGGATAAGCAAAATATAGTATATGCATATATGCATATGATGGAATATTATTCAGCCTTAAAAAAGAAGGACATTCTGACACAGGGTTCAACATGGATGAACCTTGAAGACATAACGCTAGGTGAAATAAGTCAATCAGTAAAAGACAAATACTGTATGATTCCAACTATATGAGATACTTAGAGCAGTCAACATCTTAGAGACAGAAAGTAGAATGCTGGTTGCTAAGGCTGGAGTGGGGAGGGAGGAAAGGGTAGTTACTATATAATGGGTATAGAGTTTCAGTTTTACAAGATGAAAAGAGTTTGGAAATGTGTGGTGGTGATGGTTGCACATTATGAATGTACTTACCACCACTGAACTATACATGTAAAAATGGTTGAAATGGAAACTCTATGTTACGTGTATTTTATCACAACAAAAAAGTTAACATACAAATAAGAATCCTTACAAAATCTTGAATATATAAACAAAAGTTTCTCTAGAAATTGAGTTGCTAGGTCTCAGAATTTCTCTCTTAAGTTTTATATGACACTAACGAACTGCTCTCTACAGGGATTTGAATGGATTTACCTTCCTCTCATCAATAAATCTCAAAATTCTCACCAGTACTTAGTTTTGTCAATCTCTTAAGGTTTTGTCAATCCAAAATGGTATGTTTTGAATGGCATTTCAGTAATTATGAGTGAGTTTAAGGAAAATTTTAAGTGCTTATTGGCCATTTAAGTTTCCTCTTCTACTAATTGTCTGCATATCACTAAACCATTTGTCTACTTGGGAGTTCTTTTTCTTGTTGATTGGTAGGAATGTATATATTCTGAATGCTAAAGATTTTATTGTCCTATGAATGGAAAAAATCTTCCCCTAGTTGAAAGCTTGTCTTGTTTCTGATGTTTTAACTTTACAAAATCTTTTTTGTCTGGCCAAATTCATCATCCTTTCCTTAATATGCTTTCTGTAATCTTCAGTAAAAAATCCTTTCTTGATGTTATAAAGGTATTTGAATATAGGTATTAGTATAAAGTATACTTTATATAATGGTGTATATACAGTTTGGTAAATTTCATATTCAGTCTTTATTTGGAATTTACATTTAGTGTACGGTGTGAAATAAAGATAAATTTTTTTTTCCTAACATAGACATGCCGTTATCCCTAGCATTAATTGTAGACTCCATCACTTTCTACTGATTTGAATTGTCCCTTTTATCATACACAAAGTTTTCATTTAAGCTTTTTTCTGTTTGGGACTCTCCAAATCTATTCCATCAACATGTTTCCAAATCCTGTACTAACTTCGAACTGTTTTAATTACTGTAAATTATCATCAGACTTCATATCTGGTAGAATAAATCCTTTTTCTAGGTTCTCCCCATTCTCCCTCCCCTTCCACTTTCAGAAGTTTCCTGATCATTCTTGGATCTTTAGTTTTTTTATGACTATAGATTGATTGCCTTACTGGGTTGAGATATCATATTGGAATGCATCAGAATTGCCTTAAATTTACAGTTTCATTAGGGCAAATTGGTATTTTTACAATATTGAGTCTACTAATCCATTAATATGGATCTCACCTGATCACATCTATTTCTACATTCTTCCATAATGCTTCAAATTTTCTCCATAAGCCTATTGTACAGCTTGGTTACATTTACTCCCAGATTCCTTACAGATTCTACTGATATTGTGAATGCCATAATGTTGTTCTTCTATATAGTCTAGTTGATTATTTGTGGCGTATAAAAAAGCTACATGAGAGATCAGCCTTATGATTCCAATTTAAAATATGTAATTGCGTTGTAATTTCAAGTTGAAGGAGTAAAATTTTTTTGCTGTGTGTAAACAGAATTAGAATGTTTACCCACATGTTTTAATATGAAGAATTTTGTTATTATTTAGATGTAAATACTTTATAATTTCCATTGTGATTTCTTCTATAATCTATGGAAGTTCTACAACTGGGATTTGCTTTTTCTTTTCCAATTTAGAAACTCTATTTTTACTTAATTTATAATTCAATTGCTTTGTTATCAGATAACATAGTTTTTATGCTATTGGTTTTCTGGATTTGAGCTTTATATAGCTGTATCCAGTATACTATTTATCCTGTAAGTTGAGTGTTTTTGTTTTTGAAATTTCTGTTTTGGTTAATTTTCAAACCAGCTTTTTTCCTCTCTCCTTTTTTATAGTATTCTGCTCCTGTCTTATGGCTTTTTAACTTCCTTGGCACTTTAAATATTCTGAAGACTATTTCAAATTATTCTCTTTTATTCAATATTTGGAGCACACATTTTCCATTATTACACGCCTTGACTCTCCTCCATTTTCCACTGTCAGCTCATCTTTAGCAATGGCTGTTTTTTGGAAGTCCCATTGTCTAGTTTGTAAAAGCATCCCCACATAGTGGTTTAGTTTTTATTTCTGTAGGTTCCTAATGGTTTTGCTGGTCCAGAATCACTCTTTAAATTAAATTTCACTTTGAATACCTACCTATGCCACATTGGTATGTGGAGTCTGGGACCCTTGGTGTGTGGGGCTGTCCTGTTCCAGTTCTGAGGATGACACTTTTTCTTACTCTGATACCACATAGCTGACAGGCTTCCTTACTATGTCCATCGGTGTGTGGGAGACTTTTCCTTTTCCTTCTTTCAAGGAAGTGGCA
Source organism: Smutsia gigantea (assembly GCA_032199065.1). Lineage (NCBI taxonomy): Eukaryota > Metazoa > Chordata > Mammalia > Pholidota > Manidae > Smutsia > Smutsia gigantea. The sequence continues at coordinate 346,426 of JAVSCE010006607.1, forward strand.
GCTCTTTCTTTCTCCCAGCTTTCTGCACACAGCGTCATTCAACCTCTGGGTGTGTGGATGGCCTGTGTCTACACCTGCCTTCCTGTGGGGCCACGGAAGCCCCGCCCCACCCATGCTGATTTCCCATTCCCATGAGCCCCTCAGCTTCTGCTTTCACTTATTGACTTGATTTCAAGAGCCTGGCATCTGGTGCTTTCCTTTATTAGTTTCTAGCTCAGTTAAGCATTTATTAGTTTTGTTTTATTATATTTTCTCAGCTTTTAAACAATGTGCTTACAGTAGATGAGGTTTCTCTATGTCAGCTGAGATATCTTAAAACAAACTTTCTGTTATTAAATTTGTATCAATTAAAGAAGGAAAAGGTAATTCCTATTGTTGCTAGTTGTTCAGGGATATGAGTACTCACATATATTGAATATGTTAATAATGAGTATTCACATATTCCTACTATTTGGGGGAAATATACATTGCAGTATAATTTGTTAATTCATATCAAAAGTCTTAGAAAATATCATACCTTTCAAACAGGCAATTCTATCCTGATGATTCATCCTAAATGAATAGTTAAAGTTGTGGGCAAAGATTGCTTTATTGTTGGAGATTGTTAAATTGTACTAGTGACAAATACTTTTAAGTGAGCCATGTGTAAAGTTTTGGACAATTGAAGTATTTGGGATATGCTGTGTTTCCTACCAAAACATACATTCTTGTCTCCTGGTTGTTAAAATCCTATATACTGTTTTTCTACTGAGACAAAAAAAGCCTTTGCATTTCCATATTACAGTTTTTAGGTCTTATTAATCAGCATGAAACTATCAAGATGTTAAAACCATATTTTTCATCTACTAGATATCTAAGTTATCCATCCATCTTCTTCAAGATCTGAAATATCTATCCCTTTCTTTTCATGTCCTCTGCTGCCGTCTTAATTTAGACCACTAAAAAATTTTACTTGGACCATTGCAGTATCCTCTTAACTGGTCCACATCTCCAATGTATTCTTTTTCAAATCCGTTTATCACACTGTTGGCCAGTTATAATCCTGCAGTGTAGTTCTGATCACATAATTTTATTCCTAGAAATCTTTGATGCCCACTCTCCTCCACTGTCTAAAATAAACTTCAAACTCCTTAATATGTCATTGAAGTCTCTTTATAGTCTGACACAAAGATTTTTCAAACTTCACTACAACTCTCTCCAATCTACTTCCAAGCACCAAGCATAACAGCCTTCTTGTGATTCTTTGTACATGCCACAAGTTTCCCTGTCTCCCTTAGTTTAGTCCTTTTTGCTCATTATGATCTCTCATTTTGGAATTCATATCCCCTACTAACCATCCTTCAAACCCTGGCTCAGATAACTTCTCCTCCTTAACTCCCCCTTCCTCACTTAGAATTAATTTCTTCTTGATCCACATTCCCATTTTTCTTTATGGCCTTATCAAGGCACTTACTACGTATTGTCATTATTACATGAATTATTTACATCTCTGTCTCCCTTAGTAAATCATAAGCTTACCTATATCTTATTCACACTTCATCATGTTGCCTAGAATAGTGCCTTGTACCCAGTGTGTGCTTGTGCAAGCTGATTACACGTTATTGCCTTCAATAGAAGGCTTGCATTTAGCGCATTAAAACAAACACTAAGAAAGGAGAGATAACTTCATGAAAATCTGAACTGGTCTCCTTTCTTTCTTGTGTTGTCAAGGAAGGGAACAGTTTTATGGACATGAGAAATAGTCTCTCCTGAGAACTCAGCTGTGCAGCTGGGGGAATGATGTGGTGTGACAGGACAGAGTTGTCAATTTGTATTTTTTTTTAATGATTTATACATTCAATGTATTGGGACTTTTAAAATTTCTCAAACTCAAGGATGATCAGACTAAAATGATGCTGAGTAAAAAAAAAAATCTAAACATTGTACAGAAGGTATTCTAACTAGCTGAATGAAAAACAGATGTCTTAAATTAAAAGACATAAATTATTTGAGCTTAAAAAGTTCATATATCTTTGTGATGAAAATCTATCACTCAAGACTTAATAAGAGATTTTGAAAGCTTACATATTTGTATGTTTAGTTAATTGATGACATTCAATAAAATGTCTCTTCAAAAAGCTGCTTAAAACTATAGACAATAATGATTATTCTGTTGTTACATTCCACTTTATTATTACTACTAATACTTGTTTAACTTTGGGAAATTTAGAAGATACAAAATAGTGCACAGAAGAAAATAACAATCATCTGTATTTCCAGTGCCTCCAATTAATCATCATTAGTTTATTTGATCCTCACTTGTTAAGAAAAATTACTACTTTTTATCAAAGTGATAAATATTGATTATGTAAAGAATACATATCATTAAGAAAAGTTCAAGGGTGAAATAACTTTTTTCCCTAAAAATGTCAATTACTTCACAGTCATGTGTTGTCCTTAGCGAGGGCAAGTGTGTCTTCTGGGTATAAATTTCAGGTAAGTTTTTACGTTGCCCTAAAGAATGTTAGTATCACTCTTCTGGGAAATACGAATTTCTGTTTTAAACTTAATATTTAATATGACGTATATTTTCAAAACTTTGAATGTTTCACTTTGAAAGAATGATGTCTTTTTTCATGGGTGAAATTGAATAAACAAGTTATGTGATAAGAACTGAGAAAGGTCTTGAAGAATGCCACCAGCTTGAAACTTCAATGATGAATATTCTAACTTGGGGAGATCAGTTTTGGGGTAGATTTTATCTGATTCAGAAATCCTTCGGAGTATTTGAGACTTTAACCCATTTATTTACTGCTCCTAACATACTTACCTAAGAGCATGAATTTACATGAGGTGTTTGCAGCAACCTAAATTCTTTCTTTCTCCAGAGTCTGCTGCTCTGCCTGGAATGGCCCAGCCAGTAGGTCATTTCTTAGAAAGATAATCCTTCTCATGCTCATCTCTTCTTGGTGAAAAGATTCCTAAGAAGGTATCTGAAGACCTTTTTATACCTGCACGCAAATCTTTGGTAACCACGGTGTTTTCTCTTAGGTGTCACCTAAGAAAAGAGAACACAGTGATGGTATGAAGACACATCCCATTCCCTCTTTGCTGTGTGGAAAGTGGATGAAAGTACCTCTCTCTGGCTGACTCTGGGTCCCAGACTTTCGATGAGTTACACTTCGTCCTCATTACCACTACTCTGACATGAAATGTTTTCACCACAAAGATGGGGAGCAGTACAGCACTCCAGTAAAAACATTTATCTAGCTTAATTAAAGAGGATGCTCAAAGGAAAAGACCTGATGGAAAAATGCATCAGGCTGACGTTGCATATATAGCTGGACATATCTGTCTTGGGGAACTAGAGCTGTGGCCCTATTGATGATATAATCCACATAAACTGGTATGAGAGATGTGTTCTGTGCAAGTCCACAGTGAGCTTAGAAAACCATGCTTGGCTGTCCTATACAAGAAATGCCAGGAGAATATTAACTTTTTCTGCTTTAATTAAAAGTCGTTGAATGACTCTTATTTTTGTAGTTCTCAAAAGCTAGTTCATCTATCTTCTATATACAGTAGGTCTATCTTCCATAAATAGTAGAGCTCTCTTCAGTGCCCAAGTGCCCTCCAAATGAGAGATAACAATTACTCCTCAAGTTTTATAACAGCCATATGGCAAACCTTGTTTGTGAGGACCTGGCATCATTGACTTAATTGCTGACATATTGATGAAGGTAAGTGGCTTGTCCCGGGTCAGATTGTAGGAAGTGACTGGTGTAAAACCTGAACCCCTTCTCTGCTTCAGCATTTTGCCTCTGACACCACCAGTCCTGGTCCATTCCAATTATATGTTGTTATTCACATGACAGAAAGAGATGGTATTTTGGTGATATTATAAAAATCAATCCCATGAGAAACCGGTCTGGGAACCTTTTGGAGGAATGAATTTAATCAATCTTATTGTGGGGCTCCAGTTCTAGCAACCTGGTGATCTGAATCAATATGACCCTCTCCTCCTTCTATGATCTTTGAATTCAGGATAAAATTTAAAAAACAAAACAAAGAAACAACAACAACCAAAAAAAAAAAAAAGCAACAGCTAACAAGCAGCAAAACACATAGCTGAGTTTGAAAGAAAGAGAGAAAAACCTGCAGATGCAAGAACAAAACAAAGCCAGTGCAGAAAGCCTGCCAACTGTCGAGGGACTGCTGTAGGGTCAGAGGCTTGAAGGCCTGAGCAGAGTCAGAAGTGAGGACCTGAGAACCTCAGAAGGTATTTCAGAAGGGAAAAATCCACCTTTCAGAAGGGAAGCAATGAGGAAGCTTCTTTCTGCCTAGGGCTCTGCATGGGGGTTGGGAGGAGTCCCCATGAGAAATCCAAACAAAGTCACATGTAGATGTAGAGGATGAATTTAAATCGTTCACACGGTGTGGACATTCCACACAAGGAAACGAATATAAAAACCAGTCCCCAACCTGCAAAGCTCAGCAGATGCAAAACCAAGATGGGTCTGTAGCAGTATTTTTCAAAACCTAGGACACGGGGCCTTGCTGCTGAATATATTTTTTTCCTTTGGCATTAGGACTGGTGGCCACTGCAAAATTTTCATTATATAGATTATTTTGTTGGGAGCCCAACCACAAACCAAGTCATTACCTTTTGGAGGGGGGAGGTTCTTTCCCCCTTACTGAAAACACTACAGATTGGTCAATTTAATTATGCTCCTCGTTATTAATTCTCTCTACTACTAACTTATAATTTTGAATTAAAAAAACAAAGAATATAACCAAATCAAAGAAAACATTGAGCTCACTCAAATCTTTACCAGTATGATTTTTAAAATTAATCTAGGTAAACAGCAAAAGTTGTTAAGTAGAAAATATGTGGAATTGCTTGTTAAGTACCTTCATAGGACTGGAAGCCTACAAGGATGTATTCTTTTCTTTAATCTTTTTGGTCATTCTTTTAGAGCAATATTGTCATTTGGGTGGCTCTTTAGTTGTCACTGTCTTCACACCAAACTTTCAATATTGATTGATGAGTGAGATCTGTCAGTTTTGAATTTCCAAGAGCTTAGAAATATTTCAGTCATCTTGAAAATAAATGTGAGCACACCCCTTTTCTCATCCTTGTTCTGGGGGAGCCTGAAGCCATGAGGGCGGCTTGTTTACGTTGGCGGCAGCCCCCACCCTGGGCGATCCTACTGAACCTGTGGTGACCTCCTGTGACCAAAGCTCTTCATCCACAAGGCAGCCGAGAGCATCTTGTGGCCAGATGTGCACCCCCATGCCCAGCGTTCCTGGACTCAAATTCATAAATCCCCTGCTAGCCACACTGACTGCTCTCTCGCCACTAACAAAAGCTTCTTTGGACCGCTGCTCCCTGACCCAATTCCAAGGCAGGGAGGTGATTGGCCATCTTCTGAAATGACAAGATCTATGAGGTGTCGTCATCCCAAACCCAAGAAGCTGCCAGTTAGGCTTTTGCCCAAAACCTTCTCCTTGCCTAGCAAGCACCAGGCTGGATTGGGTTATCCTATGTCACCATGGGGTCCAAGAAGTTTCTTGATCCTAGCAAAATGGGATGTACTTTTTTATCCTGTCTCCAGAGGCCAGAACACCATCACAGATGTCTAGTCCCTTTATCAGCCAGGATCTACATTTTTCTGCCTGGCTTTTATTATCTATCGATGCGTTTAAAAATGCTTAATGATGAAAAAATATTTGAATATAGTGCATTAGCTCCAGGGAAGCCAGTTTTAGCCATTAATATTGCTAATCCATCTTTAGTAGAGAGAAACCATTTATATATTTCAATGCACATTTCTGCTCCCTTGTTCTTTTCCCTTTACCTCTGGGGCCGTAAATGAGTTGACATTTGCATAGCACTGAGCTAAGGATTTCCATCTTGAGTCTTTCACTTAATCCTCTCTACAACCCTCTGAGATAGGTATTACTGGGATCTTTTACAGGTGAGAAAAGTAAGGCTCAGAGAGATGGAAGGGACTTGTTTAATATCATATAACCCATAAATGTTAGGGCAGGCTCTCCAAACCCTGACCCTCCACTGCCTAATCCTGTCAACTTACCCAGTCTTCGGAGGACCACTGGTTCAGTCTTCCTCTTGTTTTTATGTATTAACTGAGCCCCCAAGACTTCCTGACGATTATCTATTTGCAAACAAATAATGGCAGACCTGGGCGGGGGGCAGGTCCTCCAGCTCTTCTTCCCCAGCTCCTGCTCTCCCCCTGGGCTCCTGGCACTGCCCTCCCTCCAGCCCCACTTCCCGGACACCCACACAGCATGCACAGCAGCCTGTGTCTCCTGCCCTGGGTCTTGGAGAAAGCTGCCATGTTAAGCCCAGGATCCTATGTATCCCAAACGTGGTGGCACTGAATTATCAAATGAATCTCCCCCATCTCTCACATTTAGCTCTGTGGTGTTCTGGAGTTTTCTCCTTCTTACTTCCAAGAGTCTTTTGTAGGATACACACTAGCAAGTTCCAAGGGATGAGTTACTGAGATATAATCGATGTGGATCTTTGGCGGCAAACAAACAAAACACTACTCAGGACAGTCATCTTTTTTTCCTCATGAACTATGATCTCTACTTGGCTTCTCTATGGCCCTGGAAAATGGAGGCAGAACTTTGAACTTATGATTACCTCTGAAAGCAGGATTTGTTAATCATTCATCCCTTGGATCTCTTTGGCAACAAAAGACACCTAAGAGACTTGATGCCAAAAGATCCCTCTTCCCATCCCCAGTTTTTCTTTGTCGTAATTCATGGGAAACCTGGTGCCCAACAATGATGCGAAACAATGGTGGTCCCTCTCATTTCCATAGTTCTATACAGCTTATATAGTTCTGTACAGTACCATTTATAAATAATAAAACTGAGTTTCAAAACCTTAGGGAATAGGCCTAAAATAAAACAGGTAGCATGGCAGAGCCATTGGCTCTGAAGCTTCCCAGTGGCCACTGCTGTGCACGCCACCAGCAACAAGACCACAGGGCAAACCCCACAGCAGAAATCTCAAGGGTCCTGGTCACCCTGTGTTGACTGATCTCTAAGAGGCATTGGAAGGTAATTGGAGAAGTTACTAGACATGGTCTCTCATGGGACTTTAAATTTTGTCAAAGGGAACGCTTGCCTGCAGTTACTCAGAGTTATGTCTTGAAAGTCTCCAGGAAGCATCATCCACCAGATATATTTTTTAGAAAATGAGAGTTTTTCTCTACTGTAATCTGGGTGAAACATTCACAGTAGTTTTTTTCTCAAGTCAATAGAATCATAGTTTTACAGCCAAAAAAAAAAAAGGCCTCTCTCAATCTTCTGTAATGCTGGAACACTAACTGGCTTTAGCTACCCCCCCCCCCCACCCATTTGCCCCCAACATTCCTACCTACTGGTTTTCCTTCCCTTTCTGTAACAGGGCCAGTTAGGGAGAAGCACACTTGCTCACAAAGCGGCTTGCTGGGTTTTAACGGGATTCTACATTATTAGAAAGTTCTTATACCAATGGAATAGCTCTACCTCTGCCCATCAGCCTTCATTTGTAGTCTGACGAAGAAACTAGGGCCAGAGGCATGAGGAGTCCTCTACACATGTCATGCCTCCTAAGGGCTAACAGAACCAGTAACAGTATCACCCAGGGGCCTTTCTAACTGGATCCCTAGACAGGACCAAGGGCTCAGATGCGTGCTTGCCTCCGCGTGCCTTAGTCTCCTCTGTCCAGATTGCATCTGGATAGGACAAGACCACCTGGGTGGTGCTTGGGTATTTCTGAGAGACCACTGTGGTGCACCTCACTTTCCCAGCACTGTATAGTACTTGCTTGTTTGTTGGTGAGCTCCATGAGGACAAGGCCCAGGTCTCCCCAGCTTAGCAGCATACCTCCAGGACCCGACACCACTCCTGGTACATAAAGACTTGTATTCTCAGTAAATAGACCATCAGCCGCAATTTCCATCATCCTCAGGACCTCCACGTCATAGCTCCATATTGTGAATTTGCCCTGTCTCTCACTGATGGTCACACAAACTCGCCCCAAAGTGACAGGCTTCTAGTTTTAGAAATCAAACGTTCCTGGGACCAATTTGGTCATCCAGACCCAAGAGGTGAAGGAGTCATATTCATGCTTGAACTTTCCTCTTCTTGTTCCTCAGAGATTATTGTCAAATATTTCAACTAGAAAAAGTCGGGAGGGAAATATTAAATGCAAATGGACTTTGGCAGGTTGAGTGATTGTCAGGCAGCTACAAGAACAAACTTCTGGGTCCACTCCCAAGGAGAGAAGGAGAGAAGGTTTCAGCTCTTAGTGGGAGATTTATTTTTGTAGGTCAGGTGTTTTTTGAAGTTTGCAGATGGCAATTTCATTTGCATTTAATGTCCTTCAGATTATTTCCTTTCTGTTGCGCTAAACACCTCTCTCGGTTGGGTCTAATTTGATGAGGTCATGCTGTGACCCTTGACCCTTTGGATCTTAAATGAAACCATCTGACCAGAAAGAAGAGAGAGCATTCTTAGTGTTGTTCGCAGGCATTTGACATTTGCACATGTGCGGCCAACTCTGCTAACTACCCACTTGCCAGGTTAGCTCTTGATTAGAAGTGGAACTAGTGAGTTATCGGCAAGTCCAACATTTGAAGAATAAATGGGTGCAATTAATCCTTTCTCACAATTCTTGTCAAAATAAACACATTATGACAAAGAAAGAAAAACAACCACCTGTACTTACAGAGGGTAATTTAGGACATTAGCAAACAATTCATTTTGGAAAACACCTGAACATTGCAGTGTACAAAACATTTGCAGAGTTCTCTGCCAGTAAATTGAGATTTACTTTGTAAAAATAGACAAAGCCCCTCTGCTAGGTGCAGAATGCTGCCTGCTCCGTTAGGTCTTTGTTGTTACAGGTTGGGGGAAAGGGACTAATTCTAACTCCTTAATTAAAACTCAAAACAAAAATTGAGAGAACAGGAGCATAAGAAGAGGGTGAGATTTTTCCCAAAAGAATAACATGTTTATGCTTGGTTAAGCATTTGAATTGCAGCCTTATAAGCATTTTTGCAAGAATGCTTATTTTTTCCCCCACAGTTATATCATGCATCTGTCTTTTAGATATACCGGTTTCCACCTTATTCTATATCTGCTCATGTTACATAATATAACCCATGAAGTATCATTCTGGGAAAAGATATTGATACCCCCAACTTGCTATTCAGATAGATACCTGCTTCTGCAGTATTGATTAAATTATTTCTTGGACCTTGTCATTCCTTCTTACTTCTGATTAAATTTAAAGTTCTGATTCAACTGTGCCTTGGGGAACATGGAAATATTACTATGAAAAAGTGTTTTAATTCAGTTTCATTTTTATGGTGTGTCAAATATAAGCGGTTTCATCAAAGCACATTGGATCGTTCCAGAGATTCTGATATTGGACACTACTTAATGGATACCAAGTTTACTTAGACTACTTAGATGCTGGAGGCCCAGCTGGGCCTAAGGAAACAGATGGGACTAGAATAGGTAATTGATTCACTCTGGTGACAGAAACCTGGCTGTAGGGAACAGGTACCACATAGAGCAGACATCCAAAATGGGCTTCTTGTGGCCTTCGTGGTGCTTTGAAATACTTTGAATTATCCATGCTTAAACATGGAGAGATTTAACATTCAAAGACTGGATTTCTGGCTTCTCTTGAAAAAAATCCATAGATCTGGCAGTACTGAGCCTGCCTTCTCCCATGCAGAGATCAGCTGGACTGGAGGAAAGGCTGCCCCATTTGCGTGGAGCGTGTGTCCTCCATGGTACAGAGTCCCTACCACTTTTAGTACTGACACTGTCGCCTTCGCTCATCAGCCTCACCTGACAGATCCTGCAGCCTAAGTCTGTGACCCCTGACGTGGTAGAATAAATATAGCTTCAGAGTTTGATGGGCCTGATTAAATCTTGGCTCTTCCCTGGACTCTGCATTGCTCTGGGCAAGATTCATTTTACTTTTTCTAATTCTAAATAAAAACATGTTAATTTTAGAATGACTGATGGTAAACAAAGTATAAAGCAGAAAAAAGGAATCGTCCAGTTTATATTACCCTTCATTTTTCCCCTATGATTTTAATATGTGTGAGATAATACTTATCTGTAATTTTGTACCTTGTCTCACTTTATCAGCATTTACCTAATCTTATTTTACCAGCATTTTCCTGTGCGTTGATAAACATTACACTGAGCAGTTATATAGCATTGCGCTGTATGTAATGTACTTAACTATTAGTGTGTGTGTATATATGTATATATGGGTATATGTACACTTTTGTTGCTATTATAAATGACACTTTGTTGAAAATCTTTTTCTGTCAACCTTTACTGACATTTTGGATTATTTCTTTAGAAGAACGTATTTCAAGAGATGCAAATAGTGTGCCAAAGGGTATGACTATGAGCTTAAAGTCTGTGAATCACATCACCAAACTGCTCTCCAAGGGTTAGACCAAATTACATTCCTACTAGGAGTACATAAGAGTTCTCATTTCACTTCAGCTGCATGAGCTTGAGTAATCTTGCTCATAAGGAAAGAAAGTTGATGTACTAAAATTAATATCTCATTGATATTTTATATACATTTCTCTGATATTCAGTGGATTTGATTATGTTTTCATGTTCATTATTTTTATTTCTTAGGACAAAAATTGTTTTTGAATGCTACTTGATCTTTCTTAGACTCATTTCCTTCATCTGTAAAATGGGTATAATAGTCTTGGAAATTAGCTGACATTGCTTATATAAAGTTCTGCACAGGTAATAGGTACTTAACAGTTACTGTTCTTTATTTCTTGGTATTAAGCATAAGGGGAACCTACTATTTTTGCTTTTTCTCTAGCTGATAAAACAATGGTGAATTGCAGGCCCTTGGGAACTCCTATCTAATCATAATATTTATTGGTTCTCACTCTATGTGTTAGGCACTGTGCATCTTTTCATTTTTGATACTCACAAGAAGCATGAGATGGGCATTATAATCCTTGGTCTTCATGTGAGAAAACTGAGGTGTAACAAGGTTCAGTCACTTCCTGGATTAAAGGGCTGAGACCCAAGCTTGAACCATCTCACCATGGATCCCATCCTCTTACCCACCAGGCCATGGGGTCCAGTGAGGGTCCTGCTTGGTGCTCAGGGCCACAAGTGGGGCTGCCCAGGCTCCCACTGCTCTGCTCTACCACCATGCTCTGATGAGGACGGCACCCCATTTCTGGGCCACCGCATCCTCCTTGGTAAAATGAAAGTATTTGAGTGGATGATTGTAAAGTCCCATCCCAGACACATAGGTGATGTTGTGTGCATGCACATTCATCTGTATAGACTCATACCCACTCACACGGAGAAGTCAGGTGCGCACACACACACACACACACACACACACACACACTCATGCCCCTTGAGGAGAGCCAACCCTAGGAAGCTATGTTTTTGGCTTATCTTTCTTCCTTGTCTTCTAAAAAAAAGTACACACACACATACACACATATATATGCACATACGCATGCAAATACAAGTTTATTGTGCTTCTTGTGTGCCAGACACCATTCTAAAAGTATTCTTTAATTTACTTAATCCTCACAACAGTGCTCTTAGGTAGCGCGTTTATTCCCATTTCCCAGGGGAGTAAGCTGAGGTGCAAAGGTGTTAATCATCAGCTATAAGCATGCTACCTTCTTATTCACTCCCCTCTACTCCCTCCCATGGATGGAAATGTTGCTTTAAGTAAGTTCAAATAAATTTAAAATAATCACTAAGGCTTAAGAGAATATTTGTCTTATAATTTTTTACACTAACAACATTAACAGAAGCCCAATTAAAACAAAGGATAAGGTCATGTAGCCTCTCCTTTGTGTCATCACTTAAAGTCTAATTCCTCTGTTCATATAAAATTGTACATTGAATACATGTCATAATCATAGCATGGATTTAATCTGTCTTTTGCTTTATTCAATTAATTTTATATCATCAGCATTTCTATGCTGCTACATAGTCATCACATCTGCATTTTAAAATTATGGGATAACATTTTATCAAGTGACTAATCCATAATTTACTTACCCCTTATGATTATATAGTAACATTATCTCCAGTTTTCTTCATACTTACAAGTAACACAGCAATAAGCACATTTACTCATGTGGCATTTTATTTTTATTAGGATTTTTTAAAAATTATTTTAAACAAAAATAATTACCTATTGTTGATGACTTTGGGTTTCCAAAGCTAATTCTGTAATTTATGGGGTTTCATAACATTTTAACTCTGACCAATGATTGCCTCGGAAGATGATAGAAAAACAAATAAAATAATGGATATGTGTCGTATTCTGCAGCTAAAATATGTGGCAGTAATACAGAAGAAATGCTTTTGGAGGGAGATTTTATGATTGTTTATTTTCAAAGCAGCATCTCTTAAGCTACATTTTTTTTTAAAAAGGAAGTTCCTCAAAGGCCATTTTATTTTCATCACAATTTTTGTGTGTGTGTGTGTGTGAGCTTGCAACCTAAGGGCTCAATGCCATTTTTGGTTGTGTTGATAGGGCCAGTGTTGCAAGACAACAGATATAGAAGTTTCCCTAGAAATCTTAAGGACTGATGAATGCAAATAAGAAAACATTTACATTTAACTTGCAGAAGAACAGACCTGGACAGGATGACATTTGTCCCCACCATCTCAGTTTGTTTGTCAGGACGGAGGGTTTTCTAGGACATGGGACTTTGAGTGCTAATGTTGGGAAGGCCCTGGGAAAACCAGGATGAGTGGTCACCCTAGCAGGGATTTGACATTTTCTGTAAATCCTTTTAAAGACAGAAACTAGGCCAAGAGGGGCAAAAGTTAACTAGAGACAGAGTTCTCCAACTTAGTGCTGCAATGGAATGGACCTGGCTGCCAGCCTCTGAATATATTCAAGAAAAGGCATGGCAACCACGTGTTGAACATGCAAAAGAACAGTGGTTCTCAAATGGTGCTGCAGCTTAGAATCATCTGGGAAGCATTTAAGTCTCCCTGTGTGCAAGGAACATCCTATTACAATTAAACCAGAATTGCTGAAGGTGGGTTCAGACTTCAGTAGTTTTCAAAGCACCTCATATGATTCAACTATGTGATTAAGGCTGAGAACTTGTGCTATGGACGATGCCCCTCAAACGCCAGTGTGTATGATTTACCCGGGGATCTTACTGAATCAGGTTCTCCATCAGTAGGTCTTTGTAACTTTCCTGGAGGCCAGCTTCAGAGAAGACAAATTTTTATTTATTGGTCACATAATTACTGACTTGGTGCCAGGACCGGTGCTGGGCATTGAGAATGCAGGCGTGAAGGGACACGACTGTTGCCTTCAGGGGGCCTACAGGCTAATGAAGAGATGGGCAGGTCAGCAGACTGTTACAAAGCATGGGTATGGTGGATGATAGATGGCAGCTTAGAAGGATGGACTGGGGAGGACAAAGGGAGAGCCAGCCCTGTAAAAGACACCAGACGGGGTGAAATGGTGAATGCAGGGCCCGTTTGTCATTATTTCTGTGTGCCCAGCATTTGAACCCCTTCCTATACTGGAGGAACACCACTCCCTACCCCAGGCATACCAGTATGGCACGCAGCCCTTGCCACTCCCTGAAGCCCAAGGGCAGATTCTTGTTTGCCAGCTTCCCAGGCACTGGGAGAACATGTGGCTTCACCTCCAGCGATCACGTGAGGGTTTCAGATTGGTTTCCAATCAGAGCCTGGGAAACAGGTTCCGCCCAGGCACTAGGGTTTGGCCACGGCAGCAGTCGCATCAAGTCTCCAGAGTTGTTGTCACAGCGGCTCGAGGAGCAGCATCGAACAGCGCAGTTGCTGCAAACCTGCCCCCAGCCCCGCCGTTTTGTGAGCCTCCCGGAGACACTGCAGTTTGCCCAATACCCATTGCAGCTTAAAATCTCCAATGTCCGTCCCTGTGCTTCACAGCTGAAAACCCAGCTGACTTCTGTGACCAGTGCAGAGCAAAGTGAGGAGGCTGGTGCGACACCTGGACTCCCCCGCGGCTACCTAGTGACTGCATACGAACAGTGATGTTCCGAGCAGCTAACACCCGCGTATCCCAACAGGAAGAGAACTACAGGTTACTTGTAAGGTTGCTTGCTTATGTTTTTATAAACTTATTTTCCTCAGTACTCACTTCCCTCAACATTTGGTCTCTAGGTTTTTACATTTGTAAATTTTATGCTTGTGATGTTTCCACTTTTGTTTTAAACTTAACTAGAGAGCTCAGTTGACACGCATTTAGTGAGTACTTAATGCGATCCAGGCAACTGGGGCAGTAGGAATACAAAGAAGTAAAAGATAGAGGCCCTGCTGTGAGGTTGTGAAGATGAGACGTGTACATGTGTCAGGATAAAAACCCGGTTCCCTGAATACCTGTCCAATAAGCAATATAACGAAACAACGCATTTTATTACATAACCAGAGGATGGAGTTTGTAGATTCTAAAATTCTAAAATATCCTCATTTTGGAGTCCAGCTCATGACCTAACAGCTAAACTGGAGACAATTAAGTTACAGGTCATCATCAACCCCTTGTCCCTCACAAATAAACAGTCACACAGTAAGATTTGTGTCTGGTTCCTCACCCATGCTTGCAGCTCAATAAATTTGTCTCTGTTGCTAACCCACAAAGTAGTAAGGCAGGCAGGCCAGAGGGAGAACTGTCTGGGGTTTCCACGTTGACATAAAGTGCCTCAGAGGACTCGCTCTAGTACAAACCTTAGTGTAGCTGGTATCTGACCAAATATCCTGGTCCCCCTGAAATTCCACTTTAATTGGTTCCCCCCAAAAACTGAAGAACAGGAAGAAGATGAGAACCTCAGGCTGCATTAGAAGTGCGGTAATTCTGCTTGGAAAGACAGCCTCATGCAAGTTAATCCACAGGTGGTGCCATTAACACACTTTTTAAAATTCTTAACACCAAATTTAAAATAAAAGTTTACAGAAAAACACGAGTGGAAATAGATTATGTGAGCCTTGCATTTAGAGATGCCATCTGTTCAATGTTTCACCCTAACACTGAGAGTGTTAGTATCTCCTGTGCAAAGACACCATTTGTCAGCATTTTCCATCGTTTGCAGTTACCAAGCAGTTCATTTTTTATTCTTTGGCCTAAGTCAGCTGAAATTCCCTGAGTGCAGATGTCTTGAGTTTTGTGTGTTTTCAGTCACCTTGTTTGAGGGAATTTCCTTTCAAAAGTCTGTTAGGAGAAGGGACAGAATTTGGAACTGACCTGCTATGGAAATTGGAGTGGCGGGGGGGTGGGGGGGGGTGGTGCGGGGAGACGTGCAGAGGATTAGATTCCCCTGTAGAATGGCTGGTATCTATCTTTATGATTAACTTCAGCAAGGCTTAAATGAGTTTTAAAGGCCCTCATAAAAGAACAAGGGAAGTCATTGGGGGAAGGAAGAATACAATATTTCTATTGCAACTGCCAGTGATCTTTATAAACCCTAATTAAGCCCTGATGGGGTATAAAATAACCCAACTTTTATAAATGACTCTGTCAACTAGATAGTATGCAATGTTTAAATTCCCACAAGATTCATATTCATTTTCAATAGCAGTTTAGTGAAGGGAAGGATATAAATATTCAGTCTGAGTGGTATTTCACTGGGAGAAGAAAATAATCTATGACTTAGTTCCATACCAAGGCAAATGGCTCTGGTTTCTTGGAGTTTGGCTCTTCATCTTGGATTTGCAAAGAAAAACCACACAGTGTTGCTATTGACAGGGTCAAATCATTACAGCTTTTAAACCAGCTGCTGCTTCCCGTTTTTCCCACCATTAGGCAGGTGTGTAGGTTTTAAAATTAATAAAATTATTTTTTCTTGGCCAATGCATTAGTTACTTAAAAGTTTTTAGAAATATGTTTTTACAAATACCACTGATGAGGATTTTAAAAATAAGAACACTCTGCCTATTTTCAAAGGGGAAAAGAAAGACTATGAAGCAAGTGACCAACAGAAAGCAAAGAAAAGCATATACATACCTGGGTGGACAGCGTGTGGGGCTAACGTGGTCACAAGAACGGGACAAGAAAATCTGTATCTTTTAACATAAAATGGATAAAATCAACACAACTTTTAAATGATCTACCTTTAGAAAATGGCATGCATGGTTGAGAAGATGTGACAACCATCTTGTCTGTGAACATGATCAGGGAAAAATTATGGAGCCGACACGTCTGAACCTCTTTCCCAAGGAAGAGGAAATCTTTGCAGTGATAGGAAAAAAAATGCTAGAGGAGTGAGTG
Source organism: Smutsia gigantea (assembly GCA_032199065.1). NCBI lineage: Eukaryota > Metazoa > Chordata > Mammalia > Pholidota > Manidae > Smutsia > Smutsia gigantea. The sequence goes on from JAVSCE010006607.1 coordinate 362,732, forward strand.
ACTGGTCCATTCAGAGCCTTGTTGTGTATGGCTGGGCTCATGCTCTAGTCAAAAAGAGATGCACGTGGAACCAGAGGAGATGTAATAAATGCATGTGGGGCGCTCCATGGGCCTCATGCATTGACCTGAGGATTGGTCAGGCCAGGTGAGTTGGAGGAGAGTTTGTTAAGGTATTTTACCTTCCTTAGGTCTGAATCCATCCTCACTCATGGACTATCATTTTGGTTATGCTTTGGCTCCCCATCAGAGTTCTCCTTGTCACCACCTCCACACTCACTCATTATCGTGACCTTACATCCATACAGCAGTTCCTCTATGCTATATCTTACATGTCTCATCTCACAGTTCTTCAAGGTAGGTACTATAATTATCTCCATTTTACAAGTGAAAGAAGTAGGCACCGAAAAGCAAAGTAATTTGCCCCAAATTGCACATTGAATAAGTCCAACTTGGGTCTTGAACTCAGTCTCAAGTCCAAATACTATGCTCCCAACCACTATTCAATACTGATTGTCTTGGCTGCTCGTAGGAATATTCCACAAAGTGGGCAACTGTTACCATGATTAATAACAATCAATGTTGGCCTCTTGTGAATTTGGTTACCTTGTGACAATCTCCAGGAGACTACTGAACTCTAGTTGATTCTTCTAGAAAACATCCATTTGATTGATTGCAAGTGTATTTCACAAAATAAGCATTCAATAAATGTCAGTTATTATTATCATAATTATTAACGTTATTAGCACTATCAGTTTCTTATGCATTTGGTTAACTTGAGATAATCTTAAGAGAATAATCATCTCTGGTTTGTTTTTCTAGAAAATACCCAGTCTCTAGAACAACCAGGCTGAGGACAAGACTTGGTCTGAGTTTCTATCAGAGAGCTATCCTGAGACGTCTCCGCCTGAGTATATCTATGTCACTTCTTTCTCAGTGTTTTTGAATTACAACAATCTGTAATCAGGATAGCTAAAGGTGAACAAGATCAGAAACTATATAAAAAGTGAAGTAAATTCTACCAGAAACAGTAATGAGATACATACTTTAGTTGGACACTAAATCTAGTTCCGAGCTTCTCGATAGCCAAGGTGAAAAGGAAACTCCAGCAAGACACATAACTTTCATTGGTAAAAAGTAGGAGGAGCACTTCTTTGGAAGGGCAAATTTCTTGGTACTGAATCTTAAAGTTATTATAGACACCCTCATCAAATAACACTCAATGGAGTAGTGAATGTCACCGAAAAGTCATTTGATACAAGATCCAGACATGTTGTTTACACTGATGCTTCTAATTCTAACCTATGAGAGAAAGGTAGGCACGGTGGTGAATTAGAGAACTGTTCAGCAGGGTTGCATGTACATCAGAGTCTGGTACTCTGTCTTGCCATCAGGCCAGAGCACAAGAGACTGAGAAGAACATGCCTTAGGCCTCTCCATCAAGCACCTTTACTCTCAGTCATGCCTTTCCCGGGTAATACAGAGCAGTCCATTCAAAAATGAGCTGTCTGATGAGAGCTGATGGAAAGAGATCCATGTCTTACGCCCGCTAAATTGGGATTAGACAGCAAGATTGATTTTTATTATGTTTATTAAGAAGCCCAACATGCATTTTTGTCCCAGCAGAGGACAATTTTAATTATACTTGTAATGAATTTCTGTTGGGCAAAGACACAGTAAGAGACTATCTCAATATCTCATATATCTATCAACACAGTACAAGTTCATCTACAGTTTTTGTGACTTTAAATAATTTTTCCTACTTACCAAGTACAGAAATATGTGTTTAATAATAAATCATTATTTATATTTATAGCTTTATATATCCATTGTCACATATATGTATATGTATATATATGTGTGTGTGTATATGATTGTTGATGTACATGTGTATGTATATCTGTGTGTATGTATTTTAATTCCATATAAGATTTTTTTGAGTTTTCCCAAAGAAGTTTGAAAACTATTATTTCATAAATTATTTTTATTTCTGCCTAGAGCTTTATTGTCTGAGAAATTTCATTTAATCATAGCTTAATTGTTGCCAAAACAACTTACTATGCTAAATTAAAAATATTTATGCATTTATTATGCTACAATGGACATCCTCACCCATAACATATAAAGCAAGGAAAGAGGCATGCAAGAATTAGGAGTTCTTTCTCTAGGCCTCTCTTACCTATGCAGGATGCTTCCCACTCTAACTACAGCCTACTCCTTACCCAGGAGAGGGAATAACGTGCTGTCTCAGTCTGTTCCCTTCAATATCTAGTTTGGGTCCCATTTCCAGAGTGCTATCTGGGCCTCACAGAGGCTCCTTTTCCCACAGCCTTATATTTAAAATAGAATTTTGAACCTACCTCTTACAAGGCCCTCCCAGCTTTGATTGGCAGGTGATGCCATTTTAAGGTGGAAAGTGTTGGGTTGGGCCTTCCATTAGATTGTGAACTAAAGTGGGGCTCCTCAGTCCTGGTCGGGCCACGTGCCAGCACAGGTCCTCTGAGTTATCTTTGCATCCTGGTGTTAGAGGGCCCTGCCATAGAGAGGGGACGAGAGGAGAGGGAAGTAGCAGCAATTACATTAATTAAAATAAAATACTTCAGTCCCATATTCAGCAATAATTCACTTAGTGGAATTAGATCTTTTTTACTTAGATCAATATCCCTGACTTATGGATGTCTCTGCAAGCCAGATTTCATGGTCTGTGTCAGAAATCTCTTTAAATCCTTATAAGTTGTGTTTCATTCTGTATGAAGCATTTTTGAATGCTCATGGGGCTTATCCATAAAACTCCCTCAGATGGCTGATGTTTCTCTCTCTTCCCACCCCCGAGTTTGGAGAACACAGATCACTTTAAATGCTGGGTTAAGTCCAACCCTAAGAACTGGAGCACAGAACACAGAACGAGCAAGACCTATCTTGGCAGAGGTGCACCGTGGCTGCCAGCTCTACCTTCTTCCTGGTTGGCTTCATTGTCAAACCATGAACTCTAAACTTGAACCTGACTCTGTTCTTTACCATTTTAGCCTTTTGAGGAAGCAGCCCTGCTGACACCGATTCCCCTCTCTTTCAGCCTCCACAGCTCAGTTTGGGTAACTTACGTTCCTTGGAACTCATCACTGATCAACCCAGATTTTGCACCCTCCCTGACTTCTCTGTCGCTGTCTTTCCACTCTCCTGTCAGAGGGAAGCTAACCTGTCCACCAGCAATTCAAGCTGGCCCTGACTCTCACACCTTCTGTGCCAGTACTGATGAAGACTGAGACTTTTGAACAGTTAGCACTCTGGGACCAGCCAGCCCCTTCAGAGAGAGAATGTTTCCCATGCATGAGAATTCTAATACTAATGTTGCCACTTCAATATCCCCTGTTCTCATGTATTTTATAAGTCATACGTTCTAGCAAGTTCCTAGAAGAAATCACAAGCCAGGCAAATGGCAACCTTAAAATTAATTTGCAATCTTTTCCCACACAACATTGACAAAAATAAACTCAAAATGGGTGAGAAATTTACATGTAAAACATGAAACCATACATGTACTGGAATAAAACACAGGTGAATTTCATTACATAACTTAGACATGGGGAAAGATTTTCCAATTGTGACTCCAAATCCAGATGCAACAAAGAAAATACTGGGTTAAGATTTTTGCATGTGTGTGAAAAAAGATCATAACTCAAACCACAAATGTTAAACTGGAATAAAATAGTTACAACATATATCACAAAGTGTTAATAACCCTTACATATAAATGTTCTTAAAAATTATGGGAAAACTTGACAAGAAAATGGGCAAAAGAAACAGAAAATTCACAAAACTTATAGATATATATTCATACAGACAACATATACAAATAGGTGTTTATACACATATACAATATATACAAATGATCAGATACATACAAACATATACAAATGTATACATGTATCTACAACTATAACTCCGGGGGAAAATCCTGGGGCAAAATACCTTTGAAACCAAAATCACTCAAAGGGAGAAATAAAGTGAGAGAAACATGTTTGTTGCTTACAAGCAGTCATCCATTTCTGCTCTCTCGTATCTTTCATGACCTGGCTGCAGAAAAAGGGACCCTACCCAACCTCTCTGGTCCAGATATGCCCTTGCTCCCCCTTATAATTACCTATTAATATGGAGATGGCTACTTCTCTCCAACCCTTGGAAACATCTATTGATATGGAGATGCACTAAGGCCAGGCGAGAGATTCTGGAAATGTTGCAATTTTACCCACAGCAACATATACAAATATGCATATATACACCAAATACAAATGACCTTATACATTAAGAGAAGTTTAACTTCACTTATGATAAGACAAATGCAAGCTGAAACTGTACAGAGATACAATTTCTCCTGAATCTGATAGGCAAAGATATCAAAAATTTGATATCCTCTAGATGAGGTCCTGAGAAAATAGACATTCATACATTGCTAGTAGGCAACATCTAATTCTGTATGCATTTACCTGTTGACCCAGTAACCCAAATACTAGGAATTTACTCTGAAGATATACCTCTAGGAATATAAAAACTATTATGCAGATAATTATTTCCTGAAGATGTGATTTATAATAGCAAATTATTGGAAGTAGTCTAAGTGCCAATTCTTAGGAGAAAGGTTGAATAAACAGTTCCATAGCCACACAGGGGAGCAATATGCATATGCTAAAAAAAAAAGAAAGTTTCTATGACCTGATAGATAAAAATTTTCAGGATATATTGTTAAGAGAGAAAAAAAGCAAGGTGAAAAAGAGTATATATCCTGTGCTACTTAATGCATGGCACAGAAGGAAAAATAAGGTTTTTCCCCAAAAGAAATTTAGGAAACATAAGCCAGCAATGAATCAAATTGGCTTTTTAGAAGAAATATGTAGGGACAAAGTTGAAGGACTAGAGAAGAAGTAGGATTTCTGAGTATGTAATTTTGACTTTTGATCATTTTATATTCAAACATAAAGTTAAATCAAAAAGGATGAGGAAGATTCTAAATTTGAATACAAGTAGAAATAAATTGACCTAACTTGTATATATGAAATTGACAATAACCACACAGAAGACAAAAAAATATTAATCTAAATACATGTTGAGCATATTCCTCTGACTGTACACACTCAGTGGGATGTAGGCTAAGAGCATAAAGGAATCTCACAGAATTCAACTTGAAGTACATTTGTTTTTTGTTGCTAGTATTGACAGAGTGATTTTGAAATATTGTACTATAGGTTTGAGAAAATTAGTAAATACACTGATGTTAGGGACCAGGGTCCTCCCTGTGGATAAAGGGTGATAAAGAACATGGAATGGGGAGAAATAATCAGATGATTTTGAATTAGACTTAGAGGTATTAGATTTGTGTGTGTGTGTGTGTGTGTGTGTGTGTGTGTGTGTGTGTGTGTGTGTGTGTATCTTGTTCACACATCCTTGTATGAGGTGTGGGAGGAGGAGAGTGTGAGGCTCAGCTAGCCTTCCGAGGAATAGGATCCAAACTCGGTATTGAAGAAAATAGGGTGAGAGCAAATCTTGAGTAAAGAGCAAGTTATAATTTGCGGAAATTAGACATGAGAGACACAAAGTCACCAGAGATGAGACCCCATTTCCAGCATATCCTGTGAGGTAGTTTGACCAACTGGAAAAAGCATAGGCTCTGGAGACCCTAGGAAATGACTTCCAAATACAGCATGCCTCATTCCTTGCTCTGTAGCTCTGGACAACTGGGTCTCTGAGCTTCAGGCCTTGTTGGTATGGGGAAGGATGCCCAAGCCTTGTGAGGTTGTCAGAAGACTATATAAGAGATGTCTGTGAGCTGCAGGGCAGAGTGCAGGCCCCCAGAAAATGAAAGTCAGCGTGACTGTTACTGTGCATAGATCACAAAGTCGTGTGAGTCCACTGCTTGAGGGAGATATGGGTAGAGAGTTTTTCTGGAAAATCTTTACCAAAAGTTCTAAAATTGTTTCCCTCTTTTGAATCACCCATTCCAGTTTTTGGCATTTATCTGGTGGAAACAGTTGAGATCAACACAGTTATGGATGAGAAAGTCCATTTTAGCATAATAATAAAGAAATACTTTAAAAATCAGCAGCAATAAAAATATGGTGAAATTAAATTTCTTAAACCTAGACAATGAAATATAGGCAGACATATAAGTTAAATATATAAAAGTTAAATAATGATAGTTTTCAAACTTATTTTAGCAGAGGAACCTAGAGATTCTTGTATAAAATCCAAATTTATACATGACTTGGGGGTAGCTACTGGAATCTAGAGATAGCAGGAACGCTGTGAAACGTTGTATGTTGCACAGGAAAGCCCTCCACTACAGAAAATTATCTGTCCCAAAATGAGATAAAGAAAACTTGGTCTAACTAGATCCTCCACGGGTTATCTGATTCTATAGGGGTCTACACCATTCATTGCTTTTGAGCTATTTACCATTCTATAAATGGCAGAAAACTTACACAATGCAAATGATTCTCATTCATGCAGATGTAAATGAACTTCATCCCTATGGAGATACAAGTACTTATTACCATGTGGATATTTTGCATCTATTAGCAAATTCATTTCAGCATTCTTGATTACCCTCACAGGTTTTTCTTTATACCTATTATATCTTACCGGTTCTCTTAGTTACTAATAAGTTAAGTAAAACCTTTGACATGTGTATATTTGCATGAGTCATGATTTTTTCACTTAAAAAAATTATACTTTAGTTCTCCTATTCATAAAAGAAGAAAAAACCTCTTAAGACTACAGTCAGATTAAACAGGTCCTCATGTGTGACACACCACCTTTGCACTGGATAGGGCTCAACAGTGTCACTTTATTTCCTTTCTCAGGACAACTAGGAAACAGGCTATTATTCACCCTTGATACCCCAAGACTCTTTTCTGGGCATTTGCCCTTTCCCCAGAAATTTTCTCTTTCCCCTTCTAAAGACTCTTATAAGTACCAGATCTCTACCCTCCCCTCTAGTAAAAAGTATTCTCAGAAAGAGATCTAATAGCAATCATTACAACTTATAATAAATTTAATTCAATGTGTCACCTCTTCCAGGCATCCTTGATGAAAGAGGTGAGGTATTAACACATAATTTTGGGGGGAGTCATTTTATAGGAATAAGGGGTTTTCTGATAACCAAGATGTTGGACCACAAAGGACTGGCCACCCCTATTTTTGAGCCAACATAGGGCCGTGGTTTTCTCTGGTAACCATTGAGATCAGCAGGGGATGATGACAAGTAATGTATCTGAACATAAAGGATCCATGAAACCCAAATTAAAAGGGCTTAGCAGAGTGAAGTATGCACATTATATTTTTAAAGATCACATACAATGACAAAATAGTTAAAGATGAATGGGATGGGAAGGGATTTAGCTTTTAGGAATTTTGTGGCCTTTTGAAAACATTTGAAAATGTAATATTTTATAAAGGATTTCTTAATCATTCCTGTCTTGTCCATCATGAAAAAAAATATGATGTTTGCATTTTTCTGGATTTCTGAAACTCTGCCATTTGGACTTATTTAGCAAACTCTCTCCTGAGATGTAATACAATGTGAATAAAACACAGCCCGATCCATAGCAAATACAAATCGTATTCATTTATCCTTTGGAGTACAAACTTCAACCGTAACTAAATACAATATGCTGGCTCTTTTTGTACTTTTTATGAACTTTTGAAGCAGGTTTGTGATGAATAGATTTTATAGGATTATGCAGTTATAGCTTGCTTTTAAATATTTCAGAAAGAAATCATAAACATGACCTCATATGTTAATAAATCAATTATGGAATGCTGTTTTATACATATGTTCAAAATATGACCCTATCCAAAACTCCTTAAACAAGTACTAAGAAATAACTTTAAACTCTTATTGCGGAGGCTTTGGTTTTTCAAAACATTGTATGTGGAATTCTGCTGCTCCATATAAAGGGGAAAAAAAACAGTCTCTTCAACCTAAATTTATATTGTTTCTAATATATCAAATATTAAAGCCATGTTGAGGGTGTGACATTTGCTCTCCATTAGGGCTTTTCTCTCCCTATTTTCTCATTCCAAGTTGAAGTAAGAAGTTAAGGACAAGGACGAGGACAAATCTGTCAAGTGGATTGAGCCCCGACGGAGATCTCTGAGGAGTCCATGTTCTCAGTTCTCTGTTCTTTTGACATGTGCATTACTCTTCGATGACAAAGTCAAGAAATTCATGGTTAGAAATTCGATAGTTATGGTTTGCCTAAATGATTAGGATTTATTTCTATAAGGCCACTTTCTGCTTCATTGCAGTTGAAGTTATAGAATGGTTATTTATCCATTTCTCAATGTGGTGGTCAAAAGGACCCTAGTACATCTCTATGTGTAGAAGACAAAGATTATTTTATTCTCCAGACATGCATTTTAAGAATATATAACTTAATGTTTCTTTATTCATTATGGATGTTTGGGCTTCATAATTCAATATTTAATGGTCAGGAAAATGGCTCAGCAAACTTATCTCTGAAAGTGGAAATGTTATCACTTTCAACTGGGAGCAGAAAACATGACTTACTTTCTAAATGCCCATTTGAATCATTAATTTGAAGCATTTGAATCATGCTAATGAATATCAATTATGTTAGCAAATATAAAAAAAGATTAAAAGTCTATGATGTGGATAATAATTTTCACTTAAAATCCTGTGCTAAGATGTAAATCTAAGCCTGGAGTTGGGTTTAATACTTCAACTTCAGAGTACTGAATGCTTAAGCCAGAGGTTTCCAATACGTCTGCCTTCAGAGCCTACCAGGCAATATAAGTGACTAGAGCAGAGTTCTTGTAGAAAGAGATAAGGCAGTAGAGTGTAAATGGACTGTGGCAAAAAGGGGAGAATGCATCTTCCCTCAGAGACATACAGGTGTGATTTGGTTTTTTCAGGCTACCTTACCAGATAAATAAAACACCCCCGTTGCCATACTGAGAGCCTCATCTCCCAGTTTGCTGCCACTGATCTAAGCCATACAGGATTGCTGCTGAGTATTCAGAGGCGGGGAATACCCAGCCTTCTCCAAACCTCTTCCTCCTGTTTATTCTGTTGTTTTGTTGTTTGTCTGAGTTTGCCTTAATAGAGTTGGAATTGTCCCTACACTAAACTGAAACTTCTTCTTTCATGTAAGTCATCTTCTTCTTGTCTGTTCACCATGATTGGAGAGAATTTAAATCTTAGCTTACCACAAATAAAAGAACTTAAAAGTTCCATTCATCCAACTCTATTATACGAATTTTCTTTTGCTCTTTATCAAATCATACATTAGATTTCCCTTCTCTAGAATAAAGCTTCCAGACCCTTTAGTTTTTTGCCTGGTATGACCTGTTTTCTGTCCCATGGTTTGCTTTTTAAGAATAAGCCCCCCAGACATTGTTTCTCTTTTGCTTCTTTGGAGTCAGATGAGGCAGAATGCTGTGGGTACTAGATGAGCATGAGCTCAACTTTCTAAGGGATATCCAGGGGTGTTTCATCTTTTTCACATTTCTTTTGAGTCAATAATTTTGCAATTTTATCACCTCGAATACTGTTAACAATGTGACCCATAAAATTTATATGACCCACACAAAGAAAACTATTGACCATTTTTGAAGAGATTTGTTTGAAAAAGCTTAAATGGAGTTAGGGATCTTTAATCAGAATGGGGAGACTGAATGTCATAAATTGGAAGATATCAATTCTTTCCCAATTAAATGAGTTTGAATATGTCAAGAAAAATAGTAGAGAGAAGTGCTCTAAAGTTTAGGTTGCATAATAGGTAAGAATAGTGAACAATAACTTGAGGAAAGATTTATGAAGAACTAGTGCCAATGATATGCTGGTAAACTGGCTTTCAGAGATTAAAAAAAAAAAAGAACCCCGACGTGCAGTGCTTGCCAAATTCTCTGGTGGAAGTACTCCCTCCGTGGGTCAATTTTAAGCTACCAGCACAGCACTGAACGTGGTGGTGGGAAAAGATGCATAGAATTGGCTCTTGTGAGATGGTGAAAGCCAGCTGGAGTACATCACTGCCTGAAATACATAAAAATAGTATTACAAAACAGTATCTAAAGGAAAGATCGATGCAGCATAACAAATACTCCAAAATGGACTATATGTTCTACAAAAGTACAGCAACAAAGAATGTTTCCCAAATTATTGGAAGGGGAGAGCATTATAATAAATGTTGTTAGGACGATCAGCTAGCTATTTGGATGGGATTGGGCACATGGGAAATAGTTTAGAACTGTATCTCACACTGTACACTAAAATCTGGATCATCCACAAATGAATAAAAATCAGAAGAAATAAATGTATGTGAGTAAGCCTTTGGTGGAGGGTAGACTTTTTATGATTGAAGAAACAGAAAAAAATGTAAATAAATAGACCAATATTTTAAATACTTAAAATTAAAAACATTTGTGTTAAAAAAAAGTCATAAGTTAAAAATAAAAAGAACGGACATCTATGTCTAGAAAAGATAGAGTAACATAGACCAGATTTATCCTTTCAATCCTACATGAAAGAGACAAAAATAGAGAGACAAAATATGTGTGAGAATAATTTTTAAGATCCTGTACATTAAGCAAAAACAGTGCCCTTGAGAGACACGAGACAAAGGAAATGAGTCCTGGGATTCACCAGCTTTCCTCCTTGAGGAGTTTCTAGGCTGCAGGGCAGGAGGAGTAACTGGGGCAGAGCCCCTTGTACTCTGTGAGTGGAGGGAGACAAAAAGTGGTATTTAGAGGAAAATTAATAGCACAAATACTTATATTAGAAAAGAATAAAGGTCTCAAATCAATTACCTCACTTCCTAGCTTAAGAAACTAGAAAAAGTACAAATTAAACCCACAGTAAGAAGAAGAAAAAAAAATCAGAGTGGAAATCAATGGGATAAAAACAGAACAAAATAGAGAGAATTAATGGATATGTGTGTATAAAGAACTCTCAAAACTCTATAAGAAAATAACACGATGAAAGTAGGCAAAAAAAATGTGGATATTTTATAAAAGGAGATATATGGATTACAAATAAACACATGAAAAGATGTTTAACATTAACAGCCATGAGGGAAATACAAACTAAAATCACAGTGAGATGCCACATACATCTATTAGAATGGCTAAAGCTGACTGTGCACTGACTGCACTGCCGGGAGGAATGTGAAGTGATGCAACTAATGGGGAAACTTCTGCCAGTTTCTGAAAACATGTATTGTAAGACATATACCTACCATGAGATCCAGACATTCCTTCCATTCCTAGGTATTTATTTACCCAAGAGCAGTGAAAGTATTTGTCCATAGGAGGAAGCATACATGAATGTTCATAGAAGCATAATTTGTAATAGCCAAAAACTAGAAAGAACCCTAGTGTCTATCACTAGGTGAGTGGGTTAATAAACTGTGGTCTATCTATATAAGAGAATGCTATCCAGCAATAAAAAAGATTGTACCACTGATCTATGCAACTATATGGATGAATCTCAAAATATGCTGAGGAAAAAGAACCAGACAAAGAGAAATACCAAAAAATCAAATTGATATAAAATTCCCCCACATGCAACACGATCTATGGAGTCAGAAAGCAGATCAGTGTGGGGGAGAGAGTTTGGGGTGGGCAGATTACAAAGGGGTATAAAGAAACTTCTAGGAGTCCTTCTTTATCTTAATTGTGGTGATGGTTTCACAGGTACATATTTACGTCAAACTATCAAATTGTACACTTTAAATATGTATGCTGTACTCTATGTCAATTATATAGCAACAAAAAGCCAATATTAAAAAGTAAATACATCACTTAGAAAAAAGTTTTAAGGGATTTGGGACAGTTCTCCAACTCACTGGTGTCCTATCACCAGCCAGAAGCATTGCCTAATTTCAAGCCGCAGAACTGCTTTGTTTAGGAAACAATATGTCACTTGTACCACTGAACTACCCCCCAGTAGTTCTTCAACATCATTGTTGCCACCACTGTGGGGGCCTGCATCCTACCTCCACCTCCTCCTCTAGTGGAGAGAATTCTCTGTGGTCTCTGCTTGTCTGAGTCATTAGTTCAAAGATGAGAATAATTAAAACTGACTGATGGGGTCTGGGTCAATACGCCACACCCTAGTGTCAAGGGAGACTGGGAAAGTGAGTGTCTGGCATTTGCTCCTCTTCCACCTTGGGAGGCAGACTATCTTGCACCAAGACTCTTGGGCTGTTCACCTGATTTTTTACTGCTGAGTGTCTTCTCCACTCTACTGGATGGCAGAAGCTGTATCTTCATCATCTTTACAGCCTCCATTCTGCTAGGAATCAATTAAGGACTTAGTCAATCCTTACGGAATTGAATTGAGTTGGATTGGATTGGATTAAACTGTGACTAACTGTATCCTTCCCTCTCTTACCTTCTTTAGAAGTGCTGAGGGCCTTCTGAAACCTTTTTCAGGCTAGAAAAACTGGCTACTTCCTGAATCTAAGCTTGAATTAGGTAAAGACCAAGTCTTATTTATCTGTGCTGGGATACAAAAATAAATTCAAAGTACACTGAAAACTTCCCTATTTACAGATTTCTTAGGTTTGCAAAGGTGCCAGAGTGTAAGAATCTCAACACAAAATGCTTTCAGGTCTTCTTGGACAAATGGACGCCTATTGTTAGGATAATAAACTGAATTAGACCAGCTGTACAGAGAAAATGATTTGGAGTGTGGAGACACATGGACCAGGTACAGATCCTACCCTGTCCTTATCATCCATCTGACCTCAAATTAGCCTGCCCAGATTAAGTGGGGATGGGTCTTTCCTATTGCTCAGTTTTCATTTTTCATTCTTCTAGGGACCACAGCCTTCCTTCGCTCTGGGTTGGCAGCCCACTCTCACTCTCAGCTCATGTACTTCCAGTGTCTATGTCACTGGCTAACTATGAAGCATGTGGCCTAGGCCTAAGCTAGTAGGCACATCATATCATATCCCCCTAGACATGGTGACTATTCTGGTGTGGGCATGTGTAATAAAGCTGCAGGCTCCATTGGTGACGTTTGGCCACTGACAGCTCCAGGTTATCCTCTTCATACGGCCCCTCCCACCCATCACCCCTTGTGACTCCATGAGAGAAAGACCCTCACCTCTGTACTGGTGGGTGTTTCACATAGCACAGCCTTTCTAACCCCTGCTGGAGAACCCCAACCCCAGCTAACCCTCAAAACCCTAGCTTTGCTCTTGCTTCACTCCCAACTGAACCTGAACCTTTCTCCTTGGGAAATCCTTATGCTGTTTACTGTGTAGGTAATAAATTTGATTTCATATTCATATATGGCTTTGTATATGTGTCCTGAGGTTTTATAAGCAACTGGTCAGAGGGACTGTTTTGTGTCCCCAAATCCCAGCACAGAACTTAGCATGAGGTTGACCTTGATTGATTGATTGAATGGCTCTCCATCTTGATTTTGCCTTCACATCTGGGCACCATGCCTCACCTACTGCTCAGTGTCACGGAGACAGGCAGCCTCAGGCCTGAACATTTTAGCTGAGCCATCTGCAAAGGCATGACAAGTTAAACCAGATCCTTTCAGGGACCAAACCTACTTTAATATTCCAATTCAAGTTTATGCTTCTCCACATTCTAAATCCCATCAAATATGTTAATTCTCCCCGAATAAGTTCTGACTCCTTTTAGTGAGAAGGAAATAGATGATTTAAAAATGAAGAGTTCAAACCCTTAACTGAGAATAACCCTTACGAAATATGTTTTCCTTGGATTATTTGTTGACCAAAATCACAGCCTTGTATATATGGTCTGAAAGAGCCCACACGATGGGTTTTGACTAAACCACTATTTGCTTTCGGCTCCATATGGTAGAATTTGATTTGCGATGATAGGAATGTCAGTCTGATAACATAACTGCAATTTCTCTAGCTATTTACCTTTAAATCTCAGTATCACACTTGCTACAGGTGATGTATGAAAGTAAAATATTTGCACAGTGTGTGATTCCGTGGAAGGCAGACACGCTGCCCCCGAGGAAGCGGGGGACGCGCAACTGCCCTCACTCACCAAGACCAATGTTTTTACAGGAGGCAAGCAAACCTCAGTGCGGCTTGTGCTCTGTGGACATGCCCTGGGTTAGGTCGCTGCCCCAGTGACAGCTATTGACAAACACTACTGGGCTGTGACATAATCAAAATCTCAGTTTCCGTTTGTTGGGGGTCAGGAGGCAGCTGACAGGCTGAATTTTTTATTCATCACAGTTCCTTTGTGCATTGCACATGGTCAGAGGCACCCACTTAAGCAAGCAGTTTTCCCAAATCTCTAAAATTCTTAGATCCTTCTTAAATGTGCCAAATCTACCTCTCTCTGCAAACTTGCTAGTGCCCCACTGGAGTCCCTGCCTTCCTCCCCTTCCCTATCTTCTGGGCCTGGGGACACATGGTACCGTGTGAGGCATTAGAAATACCATACGTGTTGGGGGAAGGACCCTGCCTCTCAGATTATGATAGTTTAAAACAGCTTGGAAAAGAAAACCCACTTTAATTTACTCCAAGAGAAGCCCATTTTGTTGCTAATTTCTTTTTAGTGAAAAGCCTTATGTAGAATGTGCCCCAGGAATTTCTATAAGATCTATTTATTCAACCCAGGAGGATTGTCTGACCCCTATAAGTTAATCTTCCTGAAAAGTATGTCCGAGTTCCATTAGACAGCATGTGACATTCTTTACATTATGAGTGTTTGAGTTTGATCTCATACTCAAATGAGGCAGATTACACTCTCAGTCACCTATGTCTCAGTCATTCTCAGTCATAGGAGACACATGAGCTGTTCCAGGGAGGTTTGGAGTTACTGAGATTTCTTTTTATTGTAGAAAATCAAACAATGAACTTAATGTAATTGCCAAGTTGACATATAGAAATTGGTTGCCACAGATTCAATCAGTAAACATTCATTGAGTTGCTACTGTATGTCAGGCACTGTCACAGATACCGAAGTGAGGTTAAAGGATCCAGGCAACAAAGAACTCTGCACAGGAGCTCATCTTCAGGTGGAGAAGACAGATAAAACAATGTGTAACATATATACTTAATGCTATGATGAGTCAACGAGCAGGGGAGAAAGAGAGTGGTTGGAGGGGGGTCAACATTTTAAGTCTTGAGGTCAAGAGTGGCCACTCTCCAGAAATGACATTTGATCAAAGAATAGAATGAAGTGACAGGAGGTCATACAAGTGGAGGAGAGCTTTCCAGTCAAAAAGAACAGCATGTGCAAAGGCCCTGAGGCAGAAACAAGGAAGCTGGAAAGGCAAGGAGGGTGTGGTGGAAAATGAGGTTGGAGAGGTAGTCCGGAAGCAGCTCACACAGTGCCTTTTCAGCACTGGGAAGAATTGGGGGTTTGATTCTAAGTGGTGTGAAGAGCCAAGGGATGGCTCAGCATAGGGAAAAATGGGCCCCAATCTATATTTTTGATCCTGTCATCTTTCCTCCATTCTCAGTTTTGTATCATTTGCTCCTGGAGTCAGTTGCTTTCCCGCTATTTTCATGTCCTGGCAAGCATCTGTCAATAGTTATTTACATTCCTGAGTTGTAAGACAAAAGAAAACTAATTCTCTTCTCTTCATACTCATGATGAAGATTGAAAAGCTGGTGCCAAAGACACAGTGCGCTCAATCGTCAGTATGCTTGGAGATTTGCTCAGTTGTTTTTTTCTTCCTGTTTCTTTTCTGATTCTTTGGAAACACTGTCTTGAAGGAAGAATTGGACAGGGAGGGGGGGTATCAAGGAAAATTTTGATTTTTGAATAAATTTTATTTGACCTATTATATGAGCAGCCTTTTTTAAAAAATAGACTTTTTGAATTAATGAACTCCACTTTTTAGAGCAGTTTTAGATTCTCAGCAAAACTGAGCAGAAAGTACAGAGATTTCCCATATAACTCCAGTCCCCACACACACAACCTCCCCCAGTATAGACATCCTGGCCCCGTGGTGATGCATTTGTTACAGGTGATGAACCTACCCTGACACATCATTATCACCCAGAGTCAACAGTTTACAGTAAGGTTCACTCTTGGTGCTGTATGTTCTATGGATATGGACCACTGTATGACAAGTATCCACTATTGTAATATCATACAGATTACTTTCCCTGCCCTAAAAATCCTCTGTGCCCTGCCTGCTCATCTCTTCATCCTTCCAACCCCTGGCAGGGTTTTTTTACTACTCTTTTTACTGTCTCCATAGTTTTGCCTTTTCCAGAATGTCCTATAGCTCAAATTATACAGTCTATAGCCTATTAGAATGGTTTCTTTCACTTAGTAACATGCATTTAAGTTTCCTCCATGTCTTTTCATGGCTTGATAGCTCATTTCTTTTTGGCACTGAATAATACTCCATTGTCTGGATGTACCACAGTTTATCCACTCATCTACTGAAGGGCCTGTTGGTTAATTCCAAACTTGGGCACTTATGAATAAAGCTGCTATCAACATCCATGTGTGGGTTTTGGTGTGGACATAAGTTTTTGATTCATTTGGTTAACTACCAAGGAGCATGACTGCTGTATCATATGGTAAGTGTATGTTTAGTCTTATAGGAAACCACCAAGCTGTCTTCCAAAGTGACCGTTGCATTTTGCATTCTCACCAGCAATGAATGAGAGTTCCTGTTGCTTCACATCCCTGTCAGCATTTAGTGTTGACAGTGCTTTGGATTTTGGCCATTCCAATAGATGTGTAGGGGTATCTCATTATTTTAATTTTCAATTCCCTAAAGGCACATGATGCTGATCATCTTTCCACATCCTTATTTGTCATCTGTGTATCTTCCTGAGTGTACGCAAACCCTCATTTCACATAAGATACCTATTCCTGAAATTGTGGATACAGCAAGTTATTATAATTTATATCCCCCTTTCATGGTGACTTATACTATATTTTAGATGATAGCTCCATTTTGATTGTTTAGCAATTGGTTGTAATGACAAGATTTTCCATAACCAAAATTTTTAATGGGAGAAGAGGTGTGGTAAAGATATATTATTATAAGTAGCCTTTCATAGAATTATGTGTATTTGTTAGTGAGAATTATGACTGGTATCCCTGCTCTTTGAGGTTTGTTTTACACCACTTCTCTTTTACAAAAGATCTGTGTTAGTACCTGTTTTTGCTACCTGAAAGAAATTGCAGAGGATTTATCACTTTTAGGAAAAACGGCAAAAAGCAGAAGTAGCGTTCGGTGTTGGCTATGCAGTGAGCAGTTGCAGAGGCAGGTACTCCCCAAGCAGCCACAGTGGCCCTGCCAGGCTCCTTCCTGGGGATCGCCACTCAGCATTTCAGCATAAAACCACCGTAACTTCAACTGTATCTGATCTCAATATCTTTTGTGTGCCCATTAGCAAGATGTGTCCAAGATATTATTTTTTGGGTCTCAAAATGTTTCCATATAAATTAATGGTAATTGCTTCTTTGCTCTATGCCATTTTGGCTTGCAAAAGTCTTCATAGAAATGCTCTGTTTTCAGATAGCAAAGGAAACTTGTACTCATTTATTTAACAAACATGAGTGGCTCTGTATGTAATACTTGGGCATTTTCATATATATTTTTTAATGCTTATGATAGCCCTTCACGGTATGTTTAATTTTCCCCATTGTACAAGTGAGAAAATATTAGGCCTTCTGTAAATATTTTTCCATTGCAGATGACAAAAAAAGATCAATTAAAATGTGTCTAATAAATATGGGAATGTACTGGTTCCTGTAACTTCACAGTGAAGAGCTAGAGAAAATAAGTCTGGTAGGTTTTGATCCAGGGCCTGAATGATGTAGTCACGATTCAGTTTATTCTCTCCATTTCTCAAACCCACTCCCCCAGTGCTGACTCCAGTCTCAGACTCTGCATGTTGCCAAGAAGGATGCAGTGGCCAGATGGAATACCCAGTCAGGTTATTGTCCTCTACAGGTCTCCTCCTCATCGTTCAAGCTAAAGACTTGGGATACAGTGTGATTGAACAAACCAGCTTGTCTTGGGTTACGTGCTGTTTTATTTGGGTGCCTATCATCCCCCACAAGGCTGCAAGGCCAGTTTGATTTGTCTATACTCATGGAAAACAAGTCCAGAGACCAAAGACAGCCGTTAACTCATTGTCATGCAGATATGACTTCATTACACATTATCATAAATACTATGAAGCAAAAGGATAGGATGCTCAAAAGCATGGGCTGGCAAGTTATTGTCTGGGGAGCCAATCTGGCCCTCTGCTTATTTTTGTAAATAAAGTTTTATTGGAACACAGCTATGCTCATTCATTCATTCACATATTACCTATGGCTGCTTTCCACTAAAATTGAGGAGTAGAGTAGTTGTTACAGAGACATCAGTAGCAAAGATGAAAATATTTTCTCTCTGACCCTTATACAAAAAGTTTGCTGCCCGACCTCTAAGCACATCTAACAGAAGGCATCTAATCTCAGGGATTACAGAGGTCTTTCTGAGGAACTAACATTTAAGGTGAGACTGAAGATTGAAAGTGGACTGGCCAGGCAAGTTTTGGGGGAGAGTGGAAGGTTGAGGCAAAGTTGAGGGATCTCTGTGGTCCCAGATAGAAAGGACAGCATGAATGAAGGTCTCAAATCAGCAGGATGTTGGCCCATTTGATGAACAGGGTGAAGATCTGCATGGTTAAGTCATGGTGAGAGTGGGATGCCTGACAAATGATACAGTTGGAGACTGGCAGGGTAGGAGATGCAGAAAATGTTGGACTTGGGAGGCTGTGCTAAATAGAGTAGCGCAGACTGCTGAAGGGCTTCCAGCAGGGATAAAATACAGTCAGACTGGCATCTTGAGACTGTCATTCTAGCTGCTGTGTGGAGAATGGATGGGCAAGGGAAAGGAAGACCAGAAGAGTTAGGGAGAACAATGGAAGGCTGTGGCCATAGGCTAAGAGAGAGATGATGAAGCTGGGACCTTGAGAATAAGTGAAAAAGGAGATTTGGAAACAGGATCTCTTAGACTCCGTGTTTGGTCAGATGAATGTTGAGGGAGAAATGGTATAACAGGGAGAAGAAGGCAAGTCACTTCCTGAGCTGGAGATGTTGGACGATGAGCGGATCTGAGAGCAACAAAGAGCAGAGATGAGGACAGATGGCCAGGAGGGCCCCACCTGGTCCTAAAGCTCTGCCACCCCAATCTGAGCCTCTGATCAGGCCCAGCAGTGAGCGGAGCTCTTACTAAAGGGTCAGGTCATTGCTCAAAGTAGACAATATGAGGGAGGTAATCTTGGAGGCAATCTGTCCTTGAAGCTTTTGTACAGACTCTGAGATACTCTTCCCAGAAATCGCCTAGGACCCAAGGCAGAGTTCATCTAAATGTCTTTGTGCTGCATCAAAATTTTCTAACATGTCATGGAAAAATGGATAATTGTACGTTCCCTTTATTTTCTACCACACCCAAGGTGTTCTTGTAGCAGTACTTACACGAATGGGCAATGTCAGCTCCAAGATGAAATGTCCTTAAAAGGAAATGAGGTTCACAATTTTCAAAAATAAATTTGCCTACTAAAATAGTAACTGACACACAGAGAATTTTTAGGCTGCTCTCCAAATGGAACATTCTGTGACAATCGAGGCACCAGGCAAGGTGAGAGGAGATGGCCTAAGCGCTGTGTTCGAAAGTCACAGTGATTTTCTGGCTGGTCTCCAAATAACTCTCAAGCAGTCCACTTCACTTTAACAAAGTTATATTCCACAAAGTCAACAAATTCCACAAGCCAATGAAAAGGTTCTTTACACTTAAGGATGCAATTGAGCCATTTAGCATTTCTGTGGCATCAGGTTATATTCATCCCCTAAAGCCTTTGTGATGGTTAATTTTATGTGTTCATGTAACTGGGCTAACAGATAGCTGGTAAAACGTTATTTCTGGGTGTGTCTGTGAGGGTTTCTGAAAGATATTAGCATACAAATCTGTAGACTGAGTAAAAAGCAGATTGCCATCCCCAATATGGGTAGGCATCATCCCATCTCTGGAGGGCCTGAAAAGAATAAAAGTCGGAAGAGGGCAAATTTGCTCTCTACTTGAGCTGGGACATCCATCTTCTCGGGCCCTCAAAGTGACACTGCTGGTGATCAGGCCTTTGGGCTTGGACCGGATCTATACCACCCGCTGTCCTGGGCCTCCAGCAAGCAGATGACAGACCGTAGGACTTCCAGCCTCCATAATTGTGTAAGCCAATCAATCCCCCATAAGACAGGTCTTTCTATATATTTACGGATACCCTATTTGCTGTTTCTCTGGAAAAAATTACTTTCTTACTAGTACAGCCATCATGCTTTTAGCTGTTTACAAGATCAGAGTAGGCCACTATAACACTACTGGGCAGTTTTCTGAGGTTTCTAACCTGTAGGGAATACCTCCGTTTCCTCACAATAAAGGAAACAAGAAAAAATAATCACACATACACAGTTAGCCAAGGAGCCAGAGAGAACATCACCAAGCCCCAACTACCCAGCTGATTCTGTATTCATCTGCCAAGACTTTGCTAAGAACCGACCACGGGTAAACACGAGGCAGGGCCCTTTGGGAGCCACAATTATAAGGAAGCTGTTGTTCCTGCTCTGAAGACTGGAGAGTTCAGGTTCAGAACTAACACCAGGGTACTCACCGACCCACAACGTAAAGGGAGAAAAGAGAAAGGGCTATGGACAGCAGAGGCAAAGATCATTCCTTTTGGCTGGGAAAGAGGGAAGAGGATTCTGGAAGACGTCATGAAGGAAGTGGTAAGTGCACAGGGTCTTGAAAGTTGGGGAGGATTTGGAAATGTAAAGAAACAGGGCAGGAGTATCAGGCAGCATTCTTTGGCAGTTAGCAAAGACCATAACCAATGCTTGGCAGCAGGGAGCAGAGGGACTGCTTCACAGGAACTGCAGGAGGGTCAGGGAGCCTGGAGTACAGGGCGGCCGGAGGCTGGCGGCCAGTGCAGGTGGGAGGTGTATCAGTCAGAGTGGTTCAGACAAGCAGGACACCTGGGAACAGTGTAAATAAAACAAGCGAACATAGGAGCTGGTCAGCTAGACTCAGGATGGCAGTTCCTGCTTCAGCTGAATCTGAAGTTGCAGGTGGGGGATCAGGAAAGAATGATGGGCACACAGTTGGGCAAAGTCCAAAGGGACAAGCTGAAAGCTGTCTCTGTCTCACTGAAACCTGTGTTGGCCTCTCCCGTCTCCAAATTAGAAATAGGCCTCTGCCTCAAGACATTCATTTGCATCTTTCATGCATTATCCTAGTATACTGATAGAATCAGATACATCTGCCAGCTGACTGTCATAATAAACAGATGCATCAGTGTCTGCCACATGAGTGGTGCTCCTTATATGTGGCCCTTGTGTAGTTCACGACCTGCCCGGCCATGCACAGTGACCCTAACACACACACACATACACACACTTTGAAGCCAAGGCTAATTCTTGAGACACTCTAAAAGCTGCACTGTTTTCTTAGCACAACAGAAGTGGTGCCAGGTGTACTGGACTTAGTGCAGCTTTCTTAAGGCAGTAGTTTCCTGGACAGCCCCCTCTAAGCATGATGTAAAAGACACTACAAGGCAGCCCTTACGCTCCTTCCAGGGTTCCAAAACTCTTTCCCCTCTGGTCTCCTAGGAAGTTGAGAGGCCAGCCTTGCTTCCCGCCTTTAGCTGGAAGCACTGAGAGCCGGGCTGAAATTCTAAAGCACCCAGGGGAAGGTAATCCACAAAGTGATCTGTAAACCCTCACACTTTCCGTTTAGCTCCTCGGAAGGCCCTGAGGGATCGGTACCCGTGATCTGTCGGTTTTGATGAGGGAAGGGGAAGGAGAGAAGCAGTGTCCAGTGTATGCTGCTTTGCTGTGGGTAGCAGTTGTGAGGATACAGGACACTCGTGAGGGATGGAGAGATGCCACAGGCAAATGTCTGTGCCGTCAGTGGGCACGGGCTGGAATTTTTTGTAGGGATTTGTCTCTGCAGATTCTGACACTCCGGGCTGGAATGCAAATTATACAAGGCTAGAAAGAAGACTGCCCCAGGAAAACGTCAGTGACAAAGGAGAGTCTGTTCACAACCAAGCAGGGGTACCCCTGGTGCCAGTGGGTAGGGCAACTAGGGGTACGAGGAAAAGGGCCAAATGAAAGGACTCCAGGTCGGTGTAGAGGGGAGACAAAGGACGGCATGGACAGAGGTTGAGTCGGGCAGGCATGATGAGGAGGCCGTAACTGGTTCCCAAAGACACGCACAAAACTGCTTAGTCCATGAGCCAGGAGGTGGACTTAGAGTCCTAAGTTCATCATCCCCATGAGCCCCAGTTTCCAGTTTGGGGACCAGAGGAGGAGAGCACAGGGCAGGATTGCTGCTGGGGCAGAATTATAGGAAAAAGAAGCCACACCACACCTCTGGGGCTTTCTCAGGGGTCCTGGAATCTCAGCGTGCTCCAGAACGCTGGATCCCTGTACCCAGAATGTGCATTTTCAACGCTTGCTCCTGATCATGTTGGTGCAGCGGGACCACAACCCACCCTTGAGAAGCACTTAGAGTCAGCTTGGCGCAGAGAAGCACACTGAGACAGCATCAGGCCTCTGGGGACGGGGGTGATGAACAAAACAGGTTGCGCACAAAACTGGGTTGCTGCCCTGGCCGAGGATGTACCCCTTGGAGGGGCTTGTCGCTGCAGGGGTTCCAACGCCCCGGGGGAGTGGAAAATCTCCATGCGTGATGGCTCTGCCCGGGGCTAAGCAAAGTAGTAACTACCCTCTGCTTCCTTCTCGCGGTGCGAACGGGCCTCTCATGAGCTTCCACTCCAGCTCCAGGGCCTCTCAGGGGTTGTCCCATGTGGCATTGAAGTCCCTGGCGCTGCGCTTGTGAAACCGAGGACATCAGCAAAGGGCATGTTTCTATTTTATTCTTTGCTTTTCTTGGCAAAGCCCCTTCCAACAGCTTCATATGAAAACAGTCAAGATGAAAGCATGTCGGAAGCACTTACACAGTAATCTTGTCACTCGTGGACTTAGAAAATGGATCAGCTTTTCCTGAAGATGTGACAAGCCAGAGTGTGACCTATCATTAACTGTTGTCAAACCCTTCGCCAGAGCCTGGAGGGCTCTCCAACTTGAGCCAAGCCCCTTTAAAACCACCCCTCACAACCCTTGTCTCAGAAGTGGCCACTACTGCCCCCCACAACCCAGTCTGACAATTTCTTATTCACAATGTGCTTTTCAGCAGACATTGTCAACTAGCGCCCTGTAATGGATCTTACTCGTGAGTCAATGAACACAATTTCAATCAGTTTCTGCAGATGAAAATGTTAATAACTTTGCACTTTCTCCCCGCATGGAAACACACATATATACACACTCTCCTCCTGCAAGCCCAATGCACATTAGATAATGAAAACAAACAGAGAATTCCTAGCAATATATTTTTTGATACATTCTACATCTTCACTGAAACTGACAGGGCAAGTTGGTACTTGCCTACATACATCTAATAATTTTCTTTTTGAATTGCACAGGAACCATCATCAAAACATCACTTTTTACTTAAAGAAGAAAGTCAAAATAGACTCTCTTTTTCAGGCTTAAATCAGAAGTATAATGTTGATCTGGGCTAAAGGTGGCTAGCGCATTTTTCCCGATGAGTGTCTGAAACAGTCGCTTCCTCTGGAGTCATCAACATTAAAAAGTCAGGATGGAAAAGACAGGTAGGATGTCTAGAGGTAGGGAGGCTGTGCTTTGGGGTCAAAGTGTTCGCTGGAGCAGCATAATCTTGCCATATGAGTAGAACTTGTGACCCATCCAGAACTGGCCTCCCTGGTTATTCTAACACCTTTAGTCTTCTGAAGCAATGAAACTTGGTTGTAAAGACACTGTAAATTCACAGCATCCGGAGTGGATCCCTCCATACAGGCTGCGTTATCATTTTGCCTTTTCCTCCCATACTGCTACAAGCTGCCATTTCTTTCTCCAGGGAAATGCCCCTGTGTTCTTGCCTCTGTCTGAGCTGATAGTGGGCACTGTCCAGCTCGAAGAAATGTTAGGCTCTATATTTGTCTCATCTTTTAACTTTTTCCTCTGAAGTAATTTGTCCTTTGGCATAGAGACGGACATGCCCATGAGATAACTGTGCATTTACATGTTGATGTCAGGGTTATTCTCACTCTTCAGTGAGAGAGGGGATATTATGCTTGTTCACGCCAACACTGAGGCTGGCTAGTGGAAAATGACCAGTTCTCAGAGCTGGCTCTTCACATGGGCTCCTCCAGGAACTTTGGACTCTGAGACCTGATATGTCCTCCAGCATCCCTGCCCCCCACCTTGCCCAGAGCAGGTGTTCCAGAAATACAAGATGAAAGAACATATAATGTAGCCCTAGTTCAATATTCCCAGTGAGAAGACAAAGAAGCTGAGATTGAAACAAACTGGCCACAGGGAAATCAGTAGCAAAGATGGGAACTGGCTAGTATTCTTTCCAGGTATCATTTTGTGAGCAGAAACACCCGGTATTTAGTGACCTCCAAATAACTAGGAAAAAAATGAGAGTCAAAATTTTATTCTCAAACTGTAAATCTATAAATACCTGGCCAAATACTCTGTTTCTGTTTTTTTTTAGATTTTTCCCTTAATACAAAATTACAGTAATTTACAAAATTGGAAACATTCAAAGATTAGAAAGAAGGAAAGAAAATCAACTATAAATTTAGAATACCAGAGATACCTATTATCAACACCTTGATGCATTCAAACACAGTTTTTACTTTAATATGCTTTTTCTTGTAAGAAACACTTTATAAAAACACAGTTATAATCACACTGTGATTTCGTGTACTTTTGTTTTTGATTTTTAATCTTTTTTATCTTTCTCCCCAATTACCATAAAATATTTGGAAATGGGATTTTTAGGGCTGTATAATTTTTCAAGAAATTTCTGTAATAACGACAACAAAATTCTCTATGCTTCAATTTTAGAGTATTTCCAAGACTTCCTTATTATAAATATTACTGTTATGAGTATCTTTGGGGAAAAGGCAAATTTTTGGAAATTTTTCTCCTAGTATGGATTACCAGTAGCAGAATTACTGGATCAATATCAAATTCATTTTCAAGGCTCAGGTTGTGTGTTATTTTTAATGCACATTGCCAAATTGTTGTCCAAAAGAAAAGTATAAATTTACTTGTTCACTCTCATTTTATGAGGCACTATTTCATCATACCTCAACAAATGCTGTGGGTTTTTTTGATCATTTAAAAATATTTCCTAAAGTAAAACCTGATATCTTTAAGTTGTTTTAATTTCTATTGCCTCAACTCTTAATGAAACTGAACAAAAATTTTCTTATTTAAAACATTGGTTGTAAAAAAAAAAACATTGGTTGTACTGTTACTATTTTTAAAACTTTGGTAGTATGTGTCCTTTGCTCATTTATCCTTTAGACTATTACAGTTTTTCATATCTGTACATGAGCTTTTTATCTATTATAGATATAATATGATTATCATATTTGCTGTACATACACTTTCCTAGCTTTTGCCTTTTTTAAAATTTTGACATACAATAAATTGCACATTTTCAAAGGACACAATTTGATAAATTCTAACCTACAGCTTCAACATGGTCAAGATAATGAACTTATCCATCATCCCCAAAAGTTTTCTCCAGTTCCTCTGGCTTCTCCTGGTGACCACTGATCTGCTTACTGACACTGCAAATTAGTTTGCATTTTCTCGATATATTATATAATATAAATATGTTATATCAATGGAATCATGCAGTTCGTACACTCATTCTTCTTCCTTCATTCAGCATTATTATTTTGAGATTCATCCATCTGTTGTGTCCATCACAGTTCATTCCTTTTTTATTGTTGAATAGTATTTCATTCTGGGGATATCCCACAATTCCTTTATTCCTTCACTTGTTCATGGACATTTTGGTTGTTTCTAGATCACGGCTATTAAAAATAAATCTTCCATGAACAAATACAAGTCTTCCTATGGAGTTTCCATTTCTCTTTGGTAAATACTTAGTGGTAAAATAGTTGGATCATATGACAGATAAATGGTTAACATTTTCACTGGTCAATCCATTTTACATTTCACTAGTGTGCTGGAGGTCCAGTTCCTCCATATCTTCGTCAATGCTTGGGATAGTTGCCCATTCAATTTTCATCATTCTGATAGGGGTGCAGAACTCTTCTCATAGATTTCATCTGCACTTCCCCAGTGTCTGACAACACTCAGCACCATTTCATGTGCCTATTTGCCACTGTATTTCTTCTTTGATGAAATTTATTTTCAAATCCCTTGCCATTAAAATATTTTGGGGGTTTTCACCCAAATATTTTCAGTTTTAAGAGTTCTTTATATATTCTTTATGTAAGTACTTTAGCAGATACATGATTTGCAAATGTTTTCTTCCAGTCTATCGCTTGTTTCATTTTCTTGGCACAATCTTTTGAACAGCAGAAGTTTTGTTTTTGGGGTTTTTTTTGAGGTATAATTGATAAAACATTATGTAAGTTTCTGGTGTACAACATAATGATTCAATATTTGTATATATTGCAAAATAATCTCCGCAATAGCAGAAGTGTTTCATTTTGATGAAGTTCAACTTACCAATTCGTTTATGGACTGTGCTTTTGGTCTTGTATCTAAGCATTTTTTTTTTGGCTACCCCAAGCTTACAAAGGTTTTCTCCTATGTTTCTTCTTCAAGTTTTGTAGTTTTAGGTTTTACATTTCTTTGCAAAAAGATGTCCATTTGTTCTGACCCATTTTTTGATGAGATTATCTTTTTGCCACTGTATGCCTTTGCACTTCTATTGAAAATCAGTTGTCTATATATATATGTAGGTTTATGTTTAGACTATTCTATTCCCTTGGTAACTTTGTCTATCATTATGCCTATACCATAGTGTCGTGACTGTTATAATTTTACATGTCTTCAAGTTAGGCACTCTTGTTCTTCCTAAGTTGTCCCTTTTTCATAGGTGTTTTGACTATTCCATGTCTTTGCATTTTCATGTGAACTGCTAGGTGTATCAATCAATTTCTACAAAATAGGATTCTAGGATTTTTATTAGGATTGCATTGAATTTATTGGTCAATCAAGGAAACAACTTATGATATAATTTAGGCTATTGACAACTTCATGACTAATCAAAGAAAGATATGCATTTATTTAAATCTTCTTTTATATCTTTCAGCTATGTTTTTATAGTTTTCAGGGTACAGGTCTTTCTTACTTGAGCCATATCTGTTCCCAAGTATTTCATGTTATTTAGTGCTATTGTAAATGGTATTATTTTTTATAATTTCTATCCTTGTTTATTACACATACATATGTAATATGTACATTTTTAAATTGATTTTTGCATATTGATCTTGTATACAGAAAGATTGCTAAACTCACTTATTAGATTCCTTTTTGGATTTTCCAGTTGAAGGATCATGTCATTTACAGATGAAGACAATTTTGCTTCTTTTCAATCTGGATGACTTTTATTATTTCTTATTTTGAATTATTACATTTGTTATAAATTCCAGTAAATGTTGAATAGAAGTGGTAAGAGTGGACTTACCTGTTCTTTTCCTGTTTTTAGAGAGAAAGTATTCAGGCTTTCACCACTAAATATTGTTAGCTGTGGTTTTAATAGACATGTTTTATCAGCTTGAGGAAATTCCCTTCTATTTCTAGTGGACAGAAAGGTTTCTTCTAAGAAATCCACTGATAGTCTTATTGGTGGGGGATGACACATTTAAATATCAGAGAGGAAAAACTTACTTAACTAACTAGTCATCATTTCCCACACTCTTCATTCTTTTGTGAAGATCCACTTTTTCATCTGGTATTATTTTCCTTCTACCTGAAGAAATTCTTTTAAGATTTTTTTTGTAGTAAATATGAGCTGCTGATGAATTCTTTCCACATTCATGTATATAACAAAGACCTCTCACTTTTGTTTGTGAAAGATATTTTTTATGGCATAGAACGCTAGGTTGACAGATTTTTTTCCTTTCAGCTCTATAAAGATGTTGTCTTCTCACTCACATTGTATCTGGCAAGAAATCTATGATAATTCATGCCTTTTTTCCTCTGTAGAGAATGATTTTTACTCTAGCTACTTTTAAGACTTTTCTATTTTTTCAAAAGTTTTTTTTTAACTTTGGAGCAATTTGATTATGATGCCCCAGTGTAGTATTTTTTTAATGTTTTGTGTGCTAGGGTTTTGTTGAGATTCTTAGATTTCTGGATTTATAGTTCTTGTGAAATTGGGGAAATTTTCAGACATTATTTCTTCAAACATTTTTTTGTTCCCCACCCCTCTTCTTCTTGGAGGATTCCAGTTTCAGTTACATTAGGCCCCTAAAGTTCTCCCACAGCTCACAAATTCCTTCTTCATTAAAATTTTTTTTTCCTTTTGTGCTTCAATTTGAAAGTTTCTATTGATATGTCTTCAAGTTCACAGATCCTTTCTTCTACAAGGCCAACTCAGCTGCTAATCTCATCCAAAGCATTTTCATCCCATACAGGTTTTCCTCTTTAGGAGCTTAATTTGAACTCCTTTTTAAAATAACTTCCACATATATCTCTACTTATTTTTTTAAACATATGGAATACATATAACTGTTTCTCTATTCTTGTCTGCTAATTATAACATCTGTGTCAATCCTAGGTTGATTCTGGTTGCTTTTTTCCATTTCAGGTCATATTTTCCTGCTTCTTTGCATGCCTGGTTACTTTTGCTTGAATTCCTAATAAATTGAATACATTTCACCTTGGTGAGTGCTTGATACTTTCTATATTATTGTAAATATTCTTGAGCTTTGTTCTGTGAAACAGTTAAGTTACTTGAAAATAACTTGGCCCTTTTGGTTCTTGCTTTTAAGATTTGTTAAATGGGACCAAAGTTGTATACAATCTAGAAATATTTATTTCCTACTACTGGTATAAGACTCTTTAATGAACTCTATCCAATGCCCTGTAAATCAAGAGATTTTCCAATTTGATTGGAAATGAGCACTTTTCTCAATCCAGAATATAGGCCGGGCACGGTCACCTTTAACCCTTTCAGCTGTTTTTAACTCCAGATTTGGAAAGTTTCTTCACATACATACAGTGATCATTAATCAGTTGACTACTTGCAAGGGTACCTCTATAGATTTCTGGAATTCTTCTTGTATGCTGCTTTCTCTTCTCTGTCATTCTGTCCTATAAGCTGCAGTTCCTCCAGTCTCCCCAGATTCTCAGCTCTATTTCTTCAACTCAGGAGTCCACTAGACTCTCATAGGCTACCTCACCTTGCATCACAGCCTGGAAACTCTCCCTAGGCAGTAAGCTAGAACAATCATAGCATAAGGCTCACCCTGTCAATAAACCTGTCTCTCAGGGATCACTATTCTACATTGCCTGAAGAGTGAACAGTGTTTTGAAAACTGTTGTTTAAAATATTTGGGGGGACTTTTTGGGAGGGTGTGCTTCAGGGCAGTAAATTCAGTTCCTCTTGTCCATCTTGACTGCAAGAGAAAGTCCCTGACCAATAATTTTTTAAATAAATATATTTTGTTCATAAATTCACTAGAGTCAAGGTCTATAGTTTCCAACCAAGAACCTGTCTGATGCAGCCTGTTTGAATCCATCAGCCTCTCCAAGGATAGAATCAGACTTGCCATCATTTCCTTTTTCAAATGTTCCCCATCTCTTTTGAGCTGCCCATTAAGATCCTGTTACCTGTGCCAGATGTCTCCACCTCTCAGGTGATTTACAGACTCCAGGAAATTATTTTCACCCTCTGCTCACCCACCACACCTCCTTTCAGCTCACTAACTATGCTCCATCCTTCAGGGCTCTGCTTAAATGCCAGCTTCTCTGAGAGCACCTTTCTTAAACCTTAAATTGGATTGGACACCCCACCCCGCTTGACAAGTATTCGCATGGCTTCCTATACCTCCTATCATCTTTATTCCCCCCACTAAATCATAATTACTTATTTTTAAAACTCTGTATCCTCCATTCAGTTGTAAGCTCCAGGAGGGCAGGGACTACTCTCTCCTATTCTTTGCTCTATCTATTTTGCAGTGTCAGGCCCACAGTGAGTACTTAGTAAATATCTGTTGTTTGAATGAATCAATGAGTAACTCAACAAATGAATGAGATGATAAAATGGAATCTTCTGTATTTATTCACCATTCACGTGGCTCTTGGTAAAAGATCTTTTTATCTTGGTAGTTTAATAATGCCAAAAATATTATCAACTTAAATTGAAGGGAAGTTGTGATTCCCACAGCAGGGAGTGGAGGGCAGTTTACTCATTGAGAGTGATTTCTGGGGTCTGCCATGCACATGGAGTAAGCTTCATCTCCCCAGAGAGGGAAAGGACACAATGTCCTAAGTCAGACTTGGGAGGGAACCTTGGAAATCAATGAATTCCTTTTTTCTACAAAATAGAGCAAGGACAAGACTTGCAGAGGTCACCTGGCTCCTGGTGGCAGAACCTGGGCTAGAAACTAAACCTCCTGATTCCATATACCAGGTTCTTTCCAGCCCCCAACTTCCATGCCACCCCCCATTCCCACACCAAATTGAAGTATAGCCTGGGGAAACAGAGCGCCATAAATATTTCTGGCTGTACTAGTGCCACTGATTTGCTGGACTTGCTTTTCTGCAAAAGGGAAAATTTTAATAATACACATCCTCCATATAGGATAGCATTTCCTAATAAGTTCATGCAACTAGAACTCTGAAACATCCCAAATGTTGCACATTAATAATAGTAATGGCTATGAGCAAATATACATACAACAATCTGCAGGAACAAGCTGAAGGCAAACTATTTTAAAAGTGAACTTTATCTGCAGGGAAAGTGTTTTAAGCCAGATTAATAGCCCCAATTTTTAATTCATCCCAGTATTGCTTTTGCTAGACAGCTATTCTTCAGTTAAAGTTTTATTGTTCTCTTTTAATAATAGCCTAAGCAACTATTCTTTCTTTAAGGTTAAGCCCTGGAACTTAATGAGCTGATTAAATGATAAAGATATTGTTTGTTCTTTCTGTCCCTCTGCCTTCTTCTAGGTCTTTTTGCCCCTCTAATTATTAATGAGTGTGTTATCTAGGACACCAGTCCAATAAAGGCCATCATAAAACAAGAAGATAAGCTTACTTCTTCTCTACACTGTTAGTTTCTGAGTACAGTAAGAGCCTTCCCACTGGGGAGGGGTCATGTGGGATAGCCCACATACTGGCCATGAACTTCTTGTTCTGGAACTATGAATCTGTGGTACTGGAAACAGTCATCTATCTGAGCATATGTCTACCCATCTACTATCTCATCACAAGTAAAACTCTGAGCCTAAAAAAGGTGCATGGCCAGGGATTGCCACACTGTGGACCGTGCGCAACCTACAAAAGCAAAGGTTGAGAGGACCCTAAGAAATTGGACACATCTCTAGAAATGTGTTTTTCCCTCACCTTTTTATTCCTGGGTCATTAAAGAAGAGGGGAAAAACTTTGCTGTTCCTCAGTGTTATGGACTGAATATTTGTGACCCACCCCAAAATTAACATGTTGATATTCTAACCTCAAATGTGATGCTTTTAGGACACAGAGATTTGGGCAGATGATTAGGTTATGATGGTAGATTCCCTCAAGAATGGGATAGTGCCCTAATAAAAGGGACCCCAAAAAGTATTGTTGCCCATTCCACTATATGGGGACCTAGCAAGAAAATGGTCCCTCACGAACCAGGAAACATACCTCCCCACCCAGACACTGACTCTGAAAGCACCTTGATCTTGAAATTCCCAGCTTCCAGAACTACAGGAAATAAACATTTGTTGTTTAAGTCAATGATTCTATGGTACTTTTGTTATAGCAGACTGAATACACTAGGATATGCTGCAAAGAGCTTTATGGGGGGGAAGAGTTTATGCCAGAGTATCGGATAGAAGTGCAGTCCTGGAACCACACCTATGCAAGTGGGGAGACTCACTTCATCATTTAATGGCTGAAACTGGGCAAGTCATGTGATTTCTCCAAGCCTCAGTTTAATAATTTGCAACTGAAAATACCAATGTTGGCTCTCAGGGCAGGAGTAATTAAAGTTGATACAGTATATAAGACACTTGGCACCACGATTGCCACAAGGCCAGTGCTCAGTTGGTGAGAGCTGAATTAACCAAGAACATCTCGTGCAAAAATAGGTGTGTTTTGATTGCAATTCAATTCAGCTAATGTGAACATAAAACAAGTTTCTTGGGAAAATCATATTTCATACTTTTCATTTAGTTAACTTTACTATAAGATACCATATAACAATAATCTCCAATCCTTTCATGAAAGTCTTACATTAGTTAAACCTCCCTCATGGTGGTTCTTTGCCATACCGGCATATCAGAGATTGGTTATTGTTTTTAGAGCATGTTCAGGTTTTGAAGGGACGTGCAAAAAGGAATGAAGGAGGAAAAGCATACCCTTCTCCCCAGGCATTGATGGAGTCAACCTGGGAATCAATGAGATGACAGATGTTGGAGACAGATGCCCAAATATCCACCCAATAGTCTGGCTTAATGAACTAACACAGAAAGAACAATTAGAGAATTCATTAATTATACTCTAGGTTCAATTCCATTGTTAACTCTAATCCTTTATTTGGGCTAATGATTTCAGCTTTTCTTATAATAATCTGTGCCTATCAGTGAATGATGTCTTAGATTTCTGTTATTATATAAAGATTCACACTGTGTGTGTGAATTTTTACTTCTAGAAATAAATTATTTCTAAAGACAAATAAAATGCTTCAAGATAGCATAAATTAGGAAGAAAAACAAAAGAATGTAACATGGAGCAAGAAAGAACACTAATACAAAAATGTGTACAACCAAGCCATATGCACGTATCTCAGGTGGTATTTGATAGGCAGGGAGATAGCTCAGATGGCTCAGCCAAGACTTTTTTCATCCATGAACACTTAAAATCAATTCATAGACTTTGTTTAAACATCCACCATAGTAAATCCACTGAACTAATTAGTATTTTGCTAACTGTTTGCCATTGTATTCTTGCATAGTAGTATATTACAGGCTGTCCTGTATTCTTCCATAATCTATTGCAGAAACCAAAGCAGAATTCCTTCAGGTAAGGGAACGTAATGCTTCATTTCTGGTCACTTTATGTACCCTGGCTGTCTTCTGAGAGGAGAGTAATGAAATTCTGTGCTCCTAACCTTTAAGGTGCTCGGTCTTGCTCTTGAACTAATGCATATACGTTCATTTCCATATTCTCCTTCCCTCCCTCTTCAACAAGTCACACTCTGACACAAGGAGACTCCTTGCTAGGCACGGAAACTGTTTCAAGATGTTTGAAAAATGGCCACCTGTATGCATTCTGGTTAAGACTTCAAGTTATCCTATTGCTCAAATCTTCCTGAAGAAAGTTCAAAAGGTGCTCATCTGAATCATTCATGCTTTTGTTATCTTTGACCTGAAGAAATCTGGTAGATTTTATTTCAGGGGGCAGTTTCCAATTCTGTATCTAAAAATGTAAAAAAAAATCATATTTATATGCTCTAGTATTTCAATAACTGTATGGATTCTTATTGTATTTTAAGCTGCATATTACTTATAAGCTAGGTTCTAACATGAAGTATTGTTAAATAAATAAGATTTATGAAAAATATACTCTCATTTTAATGAAAAAGAGATTCATATATGAAAATATGATTTCACATGAAAGCATAAGTTTATCTTAGGCATGGATACAATTTCATTTGTTTACAAAAGCCAAAGTAACAAATAATGCAGCTTAATTTACTTCTAACCTGGTTTAAATTGCCTAAGCTAGGAAATAATTACAGTAGCAGAATTTTATTTGCATTTATTAGTATGGAAAACCTTTACTGTGATTTCAGGACCAGAAATGCATGACACATGAGAAGATAGGTCTTCAACTGTTCCATTAGAAATGTGCAAATAAGCCTCAACATAGAACTGCTAAAGAAAAAAATATATAGTGTGGGTTATTTCACCTTTGCAAGCTGAGAGCCATTAAGTAATGGCTCCCTCTACTTCCCCCACCCCCTTCAGTGAAACACATCCTGAACATTGGGTCCATGTTTTCCAGAAGAATGTGCCCCACTGCCCCTTGGAAACTCCATTTCATTTACTTGGTTCAGTTAGTTAATGATGGTCCATTTTGGCTCAAACATCCAATTCCCTTTCATCAATCATGTCTTTCTGGACTGTCAGTTTCAGAGCAATGATTACAAAGCCTTTCCACGCAGACGTCCACAGACATTCTCAGAGAAAGACCCAGATCCACTTCTTCATTTAGGACTTCCTAGAGACCCACTTCCATCCAGATCAAAAGAATGAGTTATGTGAATGGGGAAACCCCACCAGAAAATGGATGTTGGTGACTCAAGTGTTAATCTAAAAATTCTTATTATTTGGTGCTGGAAAAGGGCACTGTAATGCAATGATTTTTTATACAATGCAAACATGGGGAATACAAAACACTGTCAACCATGAAAATAAGATTTAATTTGGAATCACAACACACAGGGTTTTTTCCACTTCAAATTCTTCTTATTCAATCGTAGTTGTTATAAATATTCAATAGAAATGCAGTTTTCCAGGAATGAAATGGTCTTCAATGAAGCAAGCCATGTGTGGCTTTTGAGTCAAGCATTTTCATGCTTGGCTAACTGTCAGTATGTTCATGTTCCTTTCCCCAAAAATATTCTCTGTGACTCTGCTTAGGTCTCTGAAAAGCAACTTATTCTCTGGAGACTTTAGGAATCATCTATACATCACAACTGTATAGACATCAAATGCATGGAGCATTTGGATGTACTTTAATGCAGAGGCAGACCCTCCATTTGGACATGGTCACCAGTCCGTGTGTCATTACAATTAATTCAGCTTGGTGTGAGCACTTGTCTGGAAAGTGGAAGGGCCAGTTTCAGCCCCAGCTCTGCCACTTGTGTAACTTACTATTTAACTTTGGATAACTTACTTTCCCACACAATGCCCAAGGCGTCTGATCTTTAAAATATGGGGGTTGGGTTCGATAAGGGGTCATCAGAATACTACCAGTGGACCAAATCCAGTCCAGTGCCTGCTTTGGTAAATAAAGTTTTATTGAGCACAACCACGGCCATTAGTTTACTAGTGTTGGGGGCTGCAAGGGCAATGTTGGGCAGCAGAGACCATCTGGCTCACAAAGCCTAAAATATTTGCTATCTGCCCATCAACAGAAAAAGTTTGCCAGCCCTGGACTAGACAATTTTTTACATCCCCATATATTTACCGAGCTTCTCCTATCTTTTTCTTTTTCCTATAAGATTTAAACGATATTAACAGCTCTTGGAATTATCTGAGGCAATGTTTGGGGGCAAATATCTTATGATTTGATTAGCATTGGTAAATAGAGCCTATCTTTCTTTCTACTGAAATATTTTAAGAAGTTTTAAAAAAAGAAGTATGGCACAGGAGACTTATTGCATTAAGACATCATTTTAACAGATTGTTTAGTTTTGGTAATATAATTTGACATCTAAACATAAGCTGAGAGGGATCTCCCTCAAAACCTTTGATAATATGATTCATTGTCAAATGTTTGTTTTGCCTATCTGGCACTCATTAATTAATTCTTTTTAATATAGCTTGGATTTACTGATTTTGAAAAAGAGAATTATTCTTATTGATGTTGCTAAAATATCCAGGTGGCTTGAATTTCACCAACTAGATAGCTTAATCTAGCACATTTGTGTAGTCCTAATCAAATCTTTACTAACAGATGTGAAAAGCCCAGTACTGGAGCTAATGTTTGTGTCTCTATGATAATTAAATTAGCTCAATAAAGAAAATAAATGAACAATGACCAAAATTTTTCCCTAAACTTGTATTACAATCTTTAAAATGTTTTTCCTATGAAGACTTTCAGTAATGAAACACAAATTGAGAATTTTTAATTTAAAGATACATTTCTTTTCAAGAACTAGTCATGTACTAAATTGCATATAATCAAATAATCAAGCGGGATTTCTTTTACCGAAAAAAAAAGGCAAAACCTATACTAAATTCAAATTTAAACTTTGTCGACAAATTCATTATAAAGAATGGAATAATCTTTTCTTTTAGCCAATAGAATAGCAAGCTTTCTTTTTTTCTAAGTATTATCTCTTCGTTGTATTTTCTAATAGATAGGAAATGCCTTTCTCAGTCTGAATGATTATTTCTACATATAATTAGTTCCTGCTTGAGCTAGTGCTGTACTAATGTTATGGCTCAACGAGCTGACTTCATTACGCGTTAATCGCAGCTTCACTGAGCTTTGGGCACCAGGTGACAGTGCCCACCGTAGGACAAATAACTTCTCATTTAAAGACAATTTGTATAACTAGGCAAGGTTGGCATTTCCACATTCACCAAAGGATTGAGGAATCTTTAAAAAGCCCAGATGGGGCATTTTGTGGAAGGCAAGTTCATGGAAGAAAGGTGGCTAATAGGTGACAGCAGATGGCTTTCTAAGGAGGCCCTGGTGGGGCCCCCATGGGGGGGCCATGTTGCAGCTGCAGATCAGAGCATGTTTGACGGTGTTCTGTGTGGAAAGGGAGACAATGCTACCTCTGTTCCTGTTCCACGGCTCCCTGACCTTGCTCGAGGCAAAGTGGTGTCACAGCTGCACTTGTGGGACAGTCAGTGGTGGTGGAAAGGGGGCCAGTGTGGTCCTCCCAGGGCCAATCCCCTCTCACCCACCCTACATGCCTGCAGGTGTGGTGACCTTTATTTGTGTATTCTACTGTATTTATTTATTTGCCTGGCTAATCAGTGCAGGGTCACATTCCCAAACTAGATATGTCCCTTCTTTGTCCCTTCATGGAAGAAAAACAAAAAAGATAGAAAGCAAGCAAGCTCCTAATACCCTTTAATTTCTCCAGTAAATTGTCTTATTTTAAGACCTCTTAGGCAAGGAACAGAAATAGAATTTGGCAATCAGTAGAAAGTATATAGGTGTATTGTTAAATGCACTGTAGGCAAAGCATCCCTTGCAGTATATAAACAAAATAGCCTCTGCCCCTGTCCTGTGCTCTTAGTTTAATATATTCTCTTAACTCACAAAGTTCCAACACAAGGCTGTGATTATTGTTTTCTTTCATAAGAAGGCCTAGGATTCCTTTAGCTAGATTTTAAAAGCT
The DNA here is from genome assembly GCA_032199065.1 of Smutsia gigantea. Taxonomy (NCBI): domain Eukaryota; kingdom Metazoa; phylum Chordata; class Mammalia; order Pholidota; family Manidae; genus Smutsia; species Smutsia gigantea. The sequence goes on from JAVSCE010006607.1 coordinate 399,927, forward strand.
GTGGAAAATGAATGTGCTAATTACTTTAAATTGGATTGGAAATAATTTTTTTCCAGTTTCATGCAAAACAAAGTGTATTTTCCTCCAAGTTCATTCAAATAATAAAATTAATTGGGTCTATCAGTGATTGGACACCTAATGAGCTAGCCCCATCCTAATGCTTTGTTTTATCTCATGTAATTCACATAATGAAGATGGGAGGAAGAATTCACGCATCCCATTGACCAGAGGAGGAAATCGAGGCTCTAGGAATAGCCTGCCCAAGTGCCCAGAGCCCCGGGGTGGAGGCTGCCTTCAAGGGTGCTGCTGTGAGTATTTCAGCAGTGCCCTTTGCTGCGGGCATGTGGTTAACTTTCCACATTCATGGAACCTGTCCCTGAGAAGTCCAAGCACTCCGATGCTTTTGAGACAAGCTCTGTGATTCCCATCAAGCTGCTAGAAGGTTCTCTAACAGGCCTGGTACACAAAATTAAATATGAGTATTCCTTCAATCTGAACAATTTATTATAACTGATTTATTTAAAATATATAAGCTGATTATTTTTTATGAAAACAGGACTGTCTAGTATACAGAACTGCCAATACATAAGGCAGAACAAAGCATTCAGAAGATGACATGAAATATTGACGGTATTGTAAACCAACTTAGCGGAACAGTTGAAAAAATCTGAAAAAGGTCTGTAGATTAGATAACGGTACTATACTGTATTATGCTAAGTTCCTGATTTCAATTATTGTATGGCTATGTAAGAAAATGTCCTTATATGGGGAAAATAAACATTGAAGTATTTAGGGGTAAAGGTAAACTCATGCCTACAATTTATTTTGAACTGGTTTAGGAATAAGTACCTGTTTATCTATCTATCTGTTCTGTTTATCTATCTACCTATTCTACCTTATCTATCCATCCATTCCTCCAACCACCCATCCAAGAACAACAAAGCAAATATGGTAAAAAGTGGATATTTAGGCAATATGGATGAAGGGTATAGTGAGCTCTTTGTCCTGTTTTTGCAACTTTCCCGTATATATTAAATTATTTCAAAATTCAGAATGTAATGGAAAAAAGAAACTTAACTGTCAGTGAACCTCTAGACTAGACATCAGATTCCGGAAGGCACAGTACCAGGGGTGTAAGTAAAATGCTGGAGTATTGTGAGGCTGAGGACGGCGGGAAATGTTTCCCTCTGCATGTTTGAAGCATGGTCTTTGAAAGCCAAAATGTCTATAGAATCCTGATAGCTAAAATAGGATTCAGTTCCCAACCATTTATGTGGCCACCAGAAAATATCTGTTTTTCAAACAATGTGTACCAACATAAAAAAAGCATACTATTTTCAGATTAAATGTTCCAAGTGTAATAACAAGTATCAAGAATTTTATTATTGCCTTCCTTCTAGACAAGTGTTTCTGTGTGCTGAATTTTCAATTATCAATACCAAATATTAAAGTATTCCAGTAAATGTAGGGTGGGGCATAAACAACTTAAGATGAAGAAGCACCTTTGTGAAAGTATAGAAGGGTGGTAACACACACGGAGAGTAACTTCAGAACTGAACTAAGAATATAAAAGGGCCATAAAATGTAAGAGCGGGTGAGAATCTGAGTGTGGGAGAAATGATATTCAACCTACACTTTAATTCTTATTATACTGAGTACTTAATGCTTTTTCAGGTCGCCCTCTACTTTTGATATAGAATCTTCACTAGCAGCTATCAATAAAAAATAAATGAAAGGAGGAGATTTAAATGCCAACGTGTTACAAATAATGTTGGCATCCTCCACAGTCCCTCCTGACTTAGCTGGGACATTAGCACTTGACATTTAGGGACTTGGAAAAGCCCTGTGGACCCAAAGTGCCTTCTCGTCCTGGATGTGAGACAATTACAGTCACCAAATTTCTGCCCTTTTCTGATCCTCAGTTTCCCCAACTATAAAACGAGGAGGTTGGCATACATGACATTTATGATAGCTTGTGGCTATCACACTCTGCCCCCCAACACCTTATGAGCTTACATTGTTTGATTCCAAGGGGAGCATTCAGATTGTGCAGGAAGGGAATTTTGTTTCATTTAATATTGCTTGAAAATGTTGAGCTACCGGCTAGAAATCAGAAGTCTTTGCGTTACATGAAAGTGTTGTTCCAATGAGAATTTTCACTGTAGGAAGAGAAATGGACATGCAAGCAAATGTAATTTCTTCTTAGGTTGAATGTTTGAATTAACTATAAATAATTTATCTTTTTACTTTTCACCTACATTTTAAATGAAATGTTCTTGTACTGGAAACATCATTAGGGAGTTTAGTAGCTCCATCTGTTACCTCCCAAGAAGAATTTAACTAAATCTTGAGAAGTCACCCAAATGCCAGTCTTTTAAATGCCACCTTCAATATTTTTCCACCTGTACTATTATTTACTTAACATTTTTCTTCTAACTGATTAACTTTTCTAAACCTCAAATGCTTACAACAACCTCATGCATACCAGGGGTATACGTATCATCCTTCAGGATAATAATGCCCTAAAGATTAATAACGATAATTAATATTAATAGCTTGCCAAATGTTCCCACATATATTAGCTCATTTAATTCTTACAACAACCCCCAATGTTACAAGGAAAAAATGGAGGCTTAAAGAGGTTAAATGACTTGCTACAGTTACTTGGTTAATCAGTGATTAAATAAAATCCAAGGTCAAATCTTCTAACTCCACATCCCACATTCTTCTTGCTACACCAACATTATAGATTCTAAGGCTCATGTTCCATATCTCTTCCTAAAAGCATTTTCCATTATGGCTGGTTCTCTTTCCCAGGGGCTGGAGAAATGGGGAAATGGTGTTAATTTAGAAGAAAATATCCAGGGTTATAGATTATATGCTTATCATATATCATACTCTAAACCAGAGTTTATACTCTATGCTAAGTAGTATAAGTCATATGTTATATATCTAATATTTTTAAGGACGGAAAGTTCTGACATCTTTGTTTGATTTTTGTTTCCCAAACACTCATGAGCAGAAAGACTTGTTCTTTAGTGTCTATAAATTGGGCTTATTTTCTTGGGAATGCAAGCAAAATTGAATTCCTCTCCTCTTAAGGAAATCAGGTAAGTTGCAGACGGGAGCAAGATATTCTGATTTCCATTTATTTACTTTTAGTGCTAATCGTCTTGGTTGGTGAGTGCATCTTGGTTGAAAAGGAGTTAAAAATACAGTCAAAGAGATTTCCTTTCCTCCTTTCTTCCTGTGGATCATGACCTTTGCTTTTTTCAACTTCCTCAATTTAGATTCAGTAAATTGTCATAGAGTGCCACAACACCTGCTTCAGTACTTGAGAAATTGGCTTTTCCTGCAAATTACCCTGATCAGTGACCTTGTCTTGGCTACCAAAGGGTTTGGAAAAGGAGGGAGGCTGTACGTGTGGCCATGTCCCAGCCCACGATAGGTATGTAGCTCTTTGAAGTTCACAGTTATCTATTTAACGTACAGACATAGTCTGAAACAAATGCCACATTATAATCGTCCTCCGGAAAAGCCAACTGTTGCGCCTTAGAGAAATGCCATTTGATCTTACAAGGGATGGACAGCAGTATAATTGAAGAGCTTCCAATTATCACTTTCTTAAAGCGGGAGACCTTTGGCAGATGGCCTTTTTGTTGGGAGTGACTGTCTCAGCCAGGTCTCGGTGTTCATAATGATGCGAGAGTGATATGCCAGGGGATAGAAACGTTCAGTCAGCTCACAAAGTCTGCGTCTTTCAAAGTTGCTCCTTTGGGAAGAAAATTTAAGAGTGGTGCCTCCTGCCACACAGACATTGGGTGAGATCAAAGGTCACCCCTGGGAGCTCAAGAGGTAAAATTATATTTTTAATCTTTAGCTTTGATTTTTGGCGGCTTGCTGCATTTTTAAAAAAATTAATTGCTCTGTCCAGCCAACAGGTGTTAGCCCTCAAGTGTGGGCCCCACAGCCGGCTGCTGGGCAGGCAGCTTAAAGGCCCATAACTCACTGCAACCTTGAGCTCCCTCAAATTGGTCCAGGAGAAAGTTCTAAAAGTACTTCAAGGCCAGATGACATGGGAACCTGTGTCCCTGTCAAATATCAAAGAAAAACAGTTAGACTGTAAAAATGTAAACTTATAAAGCGTGCACTTAATTTTGACAAGCTTTTAGTATCACGTTGCAGATTTTAGGCAATAAGGCAGCTTATGCTGAAATAGGCCATAGGAAGCGGAACCTAAAAGCTCATTTCTAATTATATGGGGAGCCCCTGACTCATTTTTTCCACATCTGTTCAGTTTAATTTAGACAAGGAGTCTGATGCACAATTTAGAGAATCAAATTCACTTTTTACCTGTGATTCTGGTAGTTCCCAGGGGCCAAAAAAGATTTTTCTTGTTTTCACAAAGTGGCATACAGGTAAACTTGCATTTTGTAATTGACTCAAACATTTTTAAAATATTGTTTCAGACACTGTCATGCTGTAAATGAAAACACAAGGTTGTTTTTCTTTTTTCTTAAAGAACTGAAAGAGCAGGGCTTAATAAAATATTTGACCTCATACTGCGTCAGCTTAGAATGCCTCTAGAAAGCCTCATTTTCCTCAGGGCCATCTGGTCCATGATACACAGCACGCCCAATGACCATTTCTACAGTGAATGGCCTTGAAGGGTCATCCGAGGTTGGAAGGGCAGACGCACTGTGGGCATCCCTGCTCACTAGGTTAAAACAAAGCACGACTGAGGTTGGAAAGGGGAGCCTGCCACAGAGTCACCTTTTATCTGTATCAGCGAGAACTGCCACACCATTTTCAGCTGGTCACTGAGGACCAGGGGAGCCCATGGGGGGATGGGAGGTATCGTAACCTTTCTACCAAGTAAACAGCTTAGACTCACACATCTCACTGGTCGTGGGGAAGGGGAGTTTCCCCTGTGTATCGAATGGTAAAGTGAAAAAAAAAATTAATAGAACATCAGTGCCACGTGCTTGCACTGGCGGTCTTTCCAGTTCCTTTCTGCCTAGACATTCTGGAATTCACTTACAGTCACTATCGAAGGGCCCAGATGAGCTCAGTCCAGTCCATTTGCAGGGGAGCAAACCATTTTTAAGGTTCTCCAGGCTTTAATGCTTACTGTGACTGGAGGGTTAGTTGTTATTTCCTGCTTCCTCCTTCTTTCCACCCCCACACTGCTCCCCAAAACACCAGCTTGGTGACCAGGCTGCTGATATCACAATATGCTTTCTCACATGGAAAGGAGGCAAAACTTCAGCATGTGAATTGTATTCCCCACCACATATGGTGGAGAAAACAGACAGTGGGAAGGGAAGTGATTTGTGACCATTCATCCCAATGTGCGTTCTATTGTGTTGCCAAAAAATGATAGACTTAAATAAATGGCTCTTTTTGGAATTTGTACTCGTGCCTTATTCTCATTTTTTAAAAATGAAAACGAAAATCCTCATGTCCATGTAGAAATTCCCATTTATTTATGTGGTTCCCGGCCTGCCCCCTCCTCCCCCTGACTTCCTCACCCCAGCAGAGCCGAAGGCATTTAGGATATGGAAACTGCATGTCCCTTTGCAGTCAGGATGAACAAGAAAAGGGGATGGGGTAAAAGGGGAGGGAAAGCAATTAGTGTGGAATCCTAAACTCCAGATTCTTCTCAGAAATTTTTATGGCTTTTCTTAGGCAGCTGAGGAGAGACTGGATTTACTTAGAGAAACTATTAAGCCTGGCGCAAATTAATTTTTGTTGGTCTACATTTTCTGTTTTAATTTTGTCAATTGCAGTACCTATTGAGAAAAAATTAGTACCTTAATGCTGTCCAAACATCAATCTCATCTTCGATCTGTTAACATTCAGCTGTCGTAACAATAATTAGATGAAGTTTTTAGTGTTATTTACAAATATGCTTGCAAAAGAAGATTTAAACAGGCATTTTCTTTAATGGGCTTTAAGACAGGCAAATAAAATTAATCAAGAGAGCCTTGCCGTTCTTAATTTTATGGTTGGTGGCCGGGGGAGAGCAGCCTGCCACAGCCCTGATACAGAGCAGCACCATGCAAGTGCATCTTAGTGCCCTACCGAGAAGGAAGAAGCAAATTAGTCGGGGGTAAGATTTAGAATGCCTGCAGATCATGGAGACAGGCTGGAAATGATCCAGGGGTCACAGTGGACCAGAGGAAGAGTCACATATATAACCTGGCTTATAGATAAAGAAATGAGGGGGTGGAGAGACAAAAGATACAGGGTTATAAAACTAGGAGTTTAGAATAAAACAGCTGAGGCAGGGCAAAAGCCTAAACGTGGGCCATTCTGGTTCTACCAAGAAGGAGAAACAGGGAAAGGTTTGACGCACATCCAGGCAGAGCCACAAAATTTACAACAGGGTTGCAAACCAACAGACCTGAGGCAGAACAGCAGCGGGACTACAGAGATGCAGGAATAGGCTGATTTAGGCTCCTGCAGGCCAAGGAGTGCCTTCCATCTACCACCCCCCCCCAGGTGTCAGGAATCGCGCAGGTGGCACAATGACCACTCATGCCAATTGGATCAGCCTCCTCACCTGATATCCAGGGTAGGCCCAGCCTATCTTTCCAACTAGTCCTATACAACTCCTCTCTTAGTGTCTATGCTCCAGCCAAACTGGACTGGTCCTCATTCGTTCAAAACCCTATGATTTCCTGGCTGGCTGGCTGGAGCACCCTCCTACTCACCTCCAAATGTACAAATCCTTCCAGTGGTCATGCATTCTGTGAAGACTTTCCTAAGCTCTTTGCCCAGACTTTGAATTAGCCTCCCACACCAGAACTTTGTAGCTTCCTTTACTTCTTGCCTTCTAGACCAATATTTTCATGGCTAGCTTTCATTGCAAACTTACCTTGGGCCAAGTGTTTTACATGCATTATTTGATCTACTCTCCCCAAAGCCATTAATCCCTCTTTAGAGATAAAGAAATGAGGCACAGTGACGTTAAGTAATTTCCTCCAAATCGCATTGGTGAAATCAGCCAGAATTCAAATCCTGTTGGTCAGACCCTAGAGTTCAAGCTCTTAATCAGAGCAACTTTACCATGTAAGGCATTGCAAAGACAAGTTGTCACCCTGTCTTCTAGCAAAGTGTGGAATACCTATAGCTGATATCTGGATATCAATGTTAACCCTTGTTTTGTTTGGCAAGCTCTTTCCCCTGTCCCATTCCTGATTTTCTCTCTTGCTTACTGGAGTGGGCTGAAGTGTGTCCCCCCACAATTCAAGATAAATTCCCCCAACTTAGGAATAAGGTCTTTGAATATATAATTAGTTAAATTAAGATGAGGTCGTATTGGGGGTGGCAGTGGGAGACCTGAATGCAATAACTGGTGTCTTTATGGGAAGAGGACACACGGGAAGAGGCAGGAAAACCTCACGTGATGATGGAAGCAGAGACTGCGCTGATGCAGTCACAGCCCAACCAGTGCCAAGAACTGCCAGAACCACCGGAAGCTCGGAAGGGCCAAGGAGGAATTCTTCCCTGGAGCCTGCAGAGGGAGCACAGCTCTGAGCCATCCTGAGCTCTGACTTCTGGCCTCCATAACTGCGAGAGGACACATTCCTGTGCTTCGTGGCATTTAGTTCAGGCAATCCTTGGAAACTAACACACTCACTTTCTAACATTGTTATCCCATCAGACCATGGGTAGGTGCCTTAACCTTTGTTTTTTGTCTTTTTCAAAGAAATTGGATAAAACTTTATATATAAAATTTCTGCAAAAGACAATGGCAAAGGAGTTCTTTCACTCAACTCAGGAAGGTGTGACCTGTGTGAAAACCTCTCTAAAGGACCTGGGGTGGGACACGGCAAACGGATATGGTGGTTATCCTTCAGGCTACCAAACCTGGGAGCCACCAGGGACCAGCATGACTGCAGATGGGGCGAGGTGTGACATGCATTTTGAGAGCCCAAGACTATGGTTTCAAATAGCCTTAACCTGAAAGTCACAGGCATGGCTACCCCCCAAATTCAGCCTGGACTGTCCAGCAGTTGCTTCTCAGAGGGCACCTCATGTAGTGCCTTTGTGTGTGTGCACCAGCCCGGGTTAGTAGTTCACCCATGTCTGACTCTCAGCCTGGAATGTTCGTGACTCTGGGCTCTGGGCTTGTCCCCTTCCTCCCCGTCCTGGGTTGTGAGCATCCTCTGGGCAGCTGGGCCTTTGTCACTTACCTCTTCGGCCCTCACATGATTCTTCCTACGGAGTGGTCTCAGGAAACTTTGTGGAATCAAACTTCTGGGAGTAAGGAGGAGTAAGGAAGACATTCTTCTCTGTGCTGAGACAGTTAATGCATTTGAGGTGGAAGATATTTAGAATAATGATCATGTTCTTCTAACATCCTGTAGGCCAGTGTAAGTCCAGCCAAAGGTTTCAGTATGAATACCACCACTTAACCAAGTTCCTTAAATACTAGCTACAACCCAGCTACTTATATCAAACCAATCCACAATTTGGGTTTCTTTGTCTTTGGCGTTTTCAAAGAAATTGGATAAAACTTTACATATAAAATTTCTGCAAAAGCATACCAAGAAAACAGCAAAGGAACTAGATAAAAATTTTTTCAAAGAAATTAGATAAAAATCCCTTGAATTTTTTCATGTCAAATCCGCAACTGATTGAAGGATAAATTAGTTAATATGGTTAATATGGAAATATTTGTATCATGAATTACTATTTTCCAAAAACGTTCAAATACACAATCTTCCCTAGTCATAGCCAGAGCTCTGTGAAGTAGATGGATCAGACACTAGTCTATTTTAAAGAAGAAGCAACTGAGAGCCACAAAGATCAAATACTTATGATGGAGTTTGGAATGGACTCCTCACAAATTCCACCCTGGAAGGGACCTTAGAAACTGTCCACTTGGACCCAGACCAGGGAACTAATGCTCAAACCTCTTGCTGAATGGGCCCAGGGATTTGAGCTAGGGATGTGAGCATGCATCCCTGAGATCCCCAGAGATGGGGTGTGGGACAGGCCCCCTGTAGTCCTGCCTGGCCAGCAACCAGACAGGTGGCAGACCCTGACACCCTCTGGTCTTGACAGCCTCACCTCTCTAACACTTGGCCTAGAAGGGCATTCCTAGCTCTGAAGGCTGAGACAAACCCAGCCAACCTTCTTCTAGTCTTCTCTAGACTTTGCAGTTGAGTTTTTTGTCTGTTTTTAACCATTTGAACCCTTTCATTTTTCCCCTACAGGGTAGGCAACTAATGTACCAAACATACACAGGAAGCAAAATTTTATAATTTTGAGTAAATGTAGCATTAAAAATTGCAAGATACTTCTTTTCTGTGAGTTAAAAAAAATGGTAGTTTCAGTTCTGCATCATAAATTGGATATAGAGGCATAATTCAGTGCAGGAACCAGAAGATGATCAGTCAGTTAAATAATGGTTTTCTGATTATATTAGGGAATCCCCAGGGTTAATGAACCTTGAACTTGGCTGAATTTGTATTTTAGACATTTCTTTGACCATAACAATAAACAGATCAAGAGGATGTAAATCAATTATTCCCTTGAAGAGGTTTGTTATTTAAACAAAAAGGGAACATTTCTTTCTAAATAAATGACCTCTCACCACTTCATGCAGGTCTCTTCTTTGCAATCCACTTTACCCCCCACTGCTGGATTCATCTTCCTGATGCTTTTCCCTCTGCGTGTCAGTCTCTTCTCCACTGGCTTCTACACGCTCTCCTTTCTTGCCAAAGAAAGTCCTGGTCTCGCCTGTCCTACCTCTCAGGCCCCTTTTTCCACCATATTCCCCCACAAACTCTCAGTCTGGCAGAGGTCCTAGAGGCATGTCCATTCACTGCCCCTCAAGAAAAGATGGAGACTCTCCCATGTGCCCTTCCTCCCTTCTCCTCATTGGTGAAATCTCTTCCCATTCAACACCTCAGGCTTACTGCCTCAGACCAGCCAAGTCTAAAAATAGCAGAAGCAGTGACATGTCTGTACCATTCACTGAGCACCTCTTCATCTTATCTCTAGATCTGGCCTCTCAGTCAGACTGGAAGCTCCTTGAAGACAGAGACTGAGTCTTCTTGACCTCCGCAATTTCCTAAGACAGAGTTAATGGGCAACAGACAATTCCTAACACTAAACAGGAAATCCAGGTCCTGGCCTACTTCAGGAAATGGTTTCTCCTCATTGTAATACTTTGGATCTATTGATGAGCCGTTACCAAATACCTCAATAAACTCAACATTACCCTCTGACAGTTCTCAATTCTTACTCCCAAATGCTTCTTTTCTTAGGATTTTTTAAAAGATGTCTTCTATTTTACAAAGAACTCTCATGCCTCGACACCCAAAACACAAATAACCCAATTAAAAAATGGGCAGAGGATCTGAACAGACACTTCTCCAAAGAAGAAATTCAGATGGCCAGCAGGCACATGAAAAGATGCTCCACATCACTAATCATCAGGGAAATGCCAATTAAACCCCCAATGAGATATCACCTCACACCAGTTAGGATGGCCAATATCCAAAAGACAAAGAACAACAAATGCTGGTGAGGATGCAGAGAAAGGGGAACCCTCCTACACTGCTGGTGGGAATGTAAATTAGTTCAACCATTGTGGAAAGCAGTATGGAGGTTCCTCAAAAAACTAAAAACAGAAATACCATTTGACCCAGTAATTCCACTTCCAGGAATTTACCCAAAGAAAACAAGATCCCAGATTCAAAAGGACATAAGCACCCTTATGTTTATTGCTGCATGTTTACAATAGCCAAGATATGGAAGCAACCTAAGTGTCCATCAATAGATGAATGGACAAAGAAGAGGTGGTACATATGCACAATGGAATATTATTCAGCCATAAAAATAAAATAAATCCTACCATTCACAACATGGACAGATTATGCCCAGTCAAATAAGCCAGGCAGAGAAAGACAAATGCCAAATGACTTCACTCATTTGTGGAGTATAAAAACAAAGCAAAACTGAAGGAACAAAATAGCAGCAGACTCACAGACACTGAGAAGGGACTAGTGGTTACCAAAGGGGAGGAGTTGAGGAGGGCAGGTGAGGAGGAAGGGGCACTATAATTCACAATCACAGTATAGGTACATCACGGGGAAGGCAGTACAGCCCAGAGAAGACAGTAATAACTCTATAGCATCTTACTACTCTGCTAGACAGTGACCGCAATAGAGGGGGTGAGGACTTGATAATATGGGTGAATGTTGAAACCATGGTATTGTTTATGTAAAACTATCATAAGATTGTATATCAGTGATATTTATATTTTTTTAATGTTATATTTTCTTGTAATTTGGTTTTGATCTCTTAGTGAGTGAATTTGAATCTATATTTAAATCGCTCAAATCTGCACACAGCAACCAAAACTAAACAGAGAAATTCTCTATGCTGTATCTCTAAGAGAAAGCTTCAAGACCTCTTCTTCTAAGCTCCCTGCCTCTTGCAAAACTATGTAAGCAGATGGTAAAGATCCAGACCTGCGGAATTTTTCCATGATGTGCGATTCTTTGGTGCCCAAGAAAAATTCAGCTACAGCGTATTTGTCTGTAATTTAGGGTCAGAATGGGTACCACCTCATTTCATTATTATGTGTTCCTCAAAACTGTTCCCATGTTTCAGGAGGCTGCACAGAAAAAGCAGGTAGAGGAAACGTTGCAGGGCTTGGCCTCCATCACACAGAAGGAATCTGAAATTCAAAGAAGATGCCATTTCTCCAGCTTGGGTCCAGATGAGGATTCAGAATATAACTCAAGATTTTCAAAAGATGATTCATGAGTTGGAGGAGTTATGGTGAGGAATTTTTGAAGGGGGTGGAGAAGTAGTAAATTCCCTTTGTCTCATTGATTCCAAACAAGTCTTCTCATGGATGGAACCTGAAAGCATTACAGCAGGTAAAAGTATTTCCTTTTTAGATGATAGGGAAAAAGCCTTCTAAAAAGATTAGTTTTCATAATTTGCAATAAAAAAATTACTTATTTCACAGTAGGGAAACAAATATGCCAATTGTTTGGTATAAATCTTTGGTGGATCCTATGTTTTGTTCTGAATTTATAGTGCTACTTTTCTATCCATAAAACTGGGATAATAGTGTTTGACTTGAACCTTTACAGGGTTCCCAGCAGGATCCAACAGTATAAAGATAAAGTACTTAAGAAAGTATTAGGAACTCTAAATATAAGGGAGCATTGTTTTTATTCAGTGAAGGCTTTGGATAGCCTTAATGATTGCAGATTTCTTTTAAAGAATGTGTTGAGTATTTATCTCTGGGCTTCACATCTAGGTTTGCTTTATATTTGCTGAATTTGTTTTCCTGCAGTGCAACCACACTTTGAAAATTGTTATTTTTAAACAAAAAAAAATCTTTATTTTCTTTAAAAATAAAGATAAGTGAGAACTTCAGCTTCTGGGAAGAGGAAATAGAAGTAATTTTTCCCTATCCCTCCCTCTAAATACAACTAAAAACCCTGGACATTTTATATAAAACAAGCATAAGATCACTCTTAATGGCAGAAAGAAGAAAGCAGATTGGACTGGGGACAATGGGACATGAAGAACAACACAGTGGTAAGTTCCTTGAATTTTCTTTTTGCCTCATATATCCCAGATGAGGTGATGGAGAATCTGACATTATGGAAATGTCAATAGGTGCACACCAAAAAGCCCAAACAGAAAGCATGCTCTCTCTAGCCAAAAGACAAGAAAAGGCACAGCCTAAAAAAGGAAAACTTAGAAAACAATTGCTCTGCTGTGGCTAAACCTCACAGAAAACACTACAGCTCCACCCCCACCCATGAAAGCAAAGGCCAAGTGGGAACCCAGACATCTACCCTTACCCAATTTCAACCCCTACCCCTCGAGTTGTGGAGAAGGATAACAAAACATGATCTAAGTATACTCCATCTACAAGAAACTCAGTTCAGTATAACAAGATAGGTAAGTTGAAAATAAAAGGGTGGAATAATATGTCATACAAACATTAATCAAAGAAAAGCAAGACTTCAGGGTGAAGAAAATTACCAATGACAAAGAGGGATATTACATAAAGAAGAAAGGGTCAATCCATTTAAAAAATGTATAGCAACCTAAATATCTATGCACTCAAATAACAGAGCTGTAACATATGTGAAGTAAAAACTGGTAGTACTGAAAAGAAAAATAGACAAATCCATAACTGTAGTTATGCATCTCTCTGAACAATTGATAAAACTAGACATAAAATCAGCAAGGATCTAGAACTCAGCAATGCCATCAACCATTAGGATCTAATGGATATTTAGAAAACACTCTACTCAACAATAGAACACCTATTCTTTTCAAGAATCCCTGGAACATACAAGCAACGAAATTGAACAGGTAATCAAAAACCTACCTAAGAACAAAACACCTGGACCAGATGGCTTCACCACTGAATTTTATCAAACATTTAGTGAAGACCTAATACCCATCCTCCTTAAAGTTTTCCAAGGAGTAGAAGAAGAGGGAATACTTCCAAACTCATTCTATGAGGCCAGCATCACTCTAATACCAAAACCGGGCAAAGACACCACAAAAAAAGAAAACTACAGACCAATATCCCTTATTAACATAGATGCAAAAATACTCAACAAAATATTATCAAACAGAATTCAAAAATACATCAAAAGGATCAACCATCATGATCAAGTAGGATTTATTCCAGGGATACAAGGATGGTACAACATTCAAAAATCCATCAACATCATGCACCACATCAACAAAAAGGACAAAAACCACATGATCATCTCCATAGATGCTGAAAAAGCATTTGACAAAATTCAACATCCATTCATGATAAAAACTCTTAACAAAATGGGTATAGAGGGCAAGTACCTCAACATCATAAAGGCCATATATGACAAACCCACAGCCAACATCATACTTAACAGCGAGAAGCTGAAAGCTTTTCCTTTAAGATCGGGAACAAGACAAGGATGCCCACTCTCCCCACTTCTATTCAACATAGAACTGGAGGTCCTAGCCACAGCAATCAGACAACACAAAGAAATTAAAGGCATCTAGATTGGCAGGGAAGAAGTTAAACTGTCCCTGTTTGCAGATGACATGATATTGTACATAAAAAACCCTAAAGAATCTACTCCAAAACTACTAGATCTAATTTCTGAATTCAGCAAAGTTGCAGGATACAAAATTAATGCGCAGAAATCTATGGCATTCCTATACACTAACAATGACCTAGCAGAAAGAGAAGTCAGGAAGACAATTCCATTCAAAGTTGCATCAAAAAGAATAAAATACCTAGGAATAAACCTAACCAAGGAAGTGAAAGACCTATACTCTGAGAACTACAAGACACTCATGAGAGAAATTAAAGAAGATATCAATAAATGGAAACACATCCCGTGCTCATGGATAGGAAGAATTAATATTGTCAAAATGGTCATCCTGCCTAAAGCAATCTACAGATTCAATGCAATTCCTATCAAAATACCAACAGCATTTTTCAACGAACTAGAGAAAATCATTCTAAAATTCATATGGAACAACAAAAAACCCCGAATAGCCAAAGCAATGCTGAGAAGGAAGAATAAGCTGGGGAGATTATGCTCCCCAACTTCAAGCTTTACTACAAAGCCACAGTACTCAAGACAATTTGGTACTGGCACAAGAACAGACCATAGACCAATGGAACAGAGTAGAGAGCCCTGATATAAACCCAAGCATATACGGTCAATTAACATATGATAAAGGAGCCATGGACATACAATGAGGAAATGACAGACTCTTCAACAGCTGGTGTTGGCAAAACTGGGCAGTTACATGTAAGAGAATGAAAATGGATTATTGTTTAACCCCATACACAAAAGTAAACTCAAAATCGATCAAGGACCTGAATGTAAGTCATGAAACCATAAAACTCTTAGAACACAACATAGGCAAAAATCTCCTGAATATAAGCATGAGCGACTTCTTCCTGAACACATCTCCTCGAGCAAAGGAAACAAGCAAAAATGAACTCATGGGACTACATCAAACTAAAAATTTCTGTTCGGCAAAGGACACCATCAACAGAACAAAAAGGCATCCAACAGTATGGGAGAATATATTTGTAAATGACATACCCGATAAGGGGTTAACATCCAAAATATATAAAGAACTTACATGCCTCTACACCGAAAAAGCAAATAACCTGGTTAAAAAATGGGCAGAGGATATGAAGAGATAGTTCTCCAAAGAAGAAATTCAGATGGCCAACAGACACATGAAAAGACGCTCCACATCACTAATCATCAGGGAAATGCAGATTAAAACCACAGTGAGGTATCACCTCACACCAGTAAGGATGGCCACCATCCAAAAGACTAAGAACAACAAATGCTGGAGAGGATGCAGAGAAAGGGGAACCCTCCTACACTGCTGGTGGGAATGTAAGCTAGTTCAGCCATTGTGGAAAGCAAATGGAGGTTCCTCAAAAAACTAAAAATAGAAATACCATTTGACCCAGGAATCCCACTCCTTGGAATTTACCCAAAGAATACAACTTCTCAGATTCAAAAAGACATATGCACCCCTGTGTTTATTGCAGCACTTTTTACAATAGCCAAGATATGGAAGTAACCTAAGTGTCCATCAGTAGATGAATGGATAAAGAAGATGTGGTATATATACACAATGGAATACTATTCAGCCATAAGAAAGAAACAAATCCTACCATTTGCAACAACATGGATGGAGCTGGAGGATATTATGCTCAGTGAAATAAGCCAGGTGGAGAAAGACAAGTGCCAAATAATTTCCCTCATTTGTGGAGTATAACGACGAAGCAAAACTGAGGAACAAAATAGCAGCAGACTCAGAGACTCCAAGAAGGAACTAGTGGTTACCAAAGGGGAGGGGTGTGGGAGGGTGGGTGGAGTGGATTGAGGGGTATTATGTTTAGTACACATGGTGTGGGGGAGCACGGGGAAATCAGTGTAGCACAGAGAAGGCAAACAGTGAATCTGAGGCATCTTACTACACTGATGGACAGTGACTGCATAGAGGTATGGGTGGGGACTTGATAATATGGGTAAATGTAGTAACCACATTGTTTTTTCATGTGAAACCTTCATAAGAGTGTATATCAATAATACCTTAATAAAATATATATATATGTACATATATATTGGAACATAAAATTTATCAATATATAAAAAATATATAAAAAGAATTATACACCATGACCAAATGAAGCTTATTTTAGGGATGCAAGGTTAGTTCAGTATTTGAAAATAAATCAGTGTAATTCACCATAATGACTGGCTAAAGAAGAAAAATCACATGATCAAGTCAACTGATGCAGAAAATGTGTTTGCGAAAATTTAATACCTGTTCATGATTTTAAATAAAACTCTCAAAAAAACATAGGGGTACAGAGAACTTTCTCAATTTGATAAAAAGAATCTACAAAAAACCTACAGCTAACATTATATTTAATGGTGAAAGACTGAATGCTTCACCCCTAAGATCAGAAACAAGACAAGGATATCCAGTCTCATTGCTTTTGCTCAACATAGTGCTGGAATTTCCAGCCAATGTAATAAGGCAAGAAAAGGAAATAAAAGGCATACAGATTGGAAAGGAAGAAGTCCCTAAAGGTTACATGTATACATATTGCCATTTATTATACATTCTTGGATGACAAAATTACAGATATAGAGAACAGATTAGTGGTTGCCATGGATTAAAGAGGGATCAGGATGGCAGGGAAGTGTGTGGCTCTAAGAGGGTGACATGGAAGATCTTCCTGGTGTTAAAAATGTTCTGTATCTTGACTTTATCAATGTCAATATCCTGTTTGTGATATCATTTTACAAGATGTTGTCACTGGAAGAAACTTGGCAAAGGGGCAAGAGATTTGTGTTGATTTTTAGAACCCCATTTGAGTCTACAGTTATCTCAAAAAGAAAAGCTCAAAATTTAAAAACACAGAAAAAGCACCTATAAAGCTGTAAGACAAAACAGTGATATTTTGAGTAAGAAAGTAAAACAAAAAAAACCCTCAAAAAATTATTTTTCAAAAGGTAAACAGGAGAGAGGAAATTATGAAAACAGAAGGATAGAAACATTAAATAACATCCTATTTCAGTGCTTCTTCACTGTCCACTACTTTACTGGGAGTCATATTTTCTCTGTCAGGGTTCATAATTGTCAGAATATTACTACCCCTTCCATTCTATTTACTTTATCTTCTACCTCAATGGCCTGACATGATCGCTCTGGACATTTCTGAGTTATTTAATGTATAGTCATCACTGTAAGAACCTGAAGAATCAGACAACACAGTGAAAACATTACATTTATAAGCAGTGTTTACCTAAATAGAAACAAACTCTAAGGTAAAAAATATATGTTATTCCAAAGCACTGAAAGAGAATAATATGGATGTATCTAATTGTGATAAATTAAAGTGGCTATATTTTTTTGACATTCCTCCTATCCAGATGTGGGGTCTCCGTCCACTTCCCTAGAATCTACATGACATTTGTGACTACTCTGACCAATGAAAGAGTCATATTGTGCCAGTTTCCAGCCCAGGCCATAAGAAACTGTCAGCGTCTACCTCCTGCAGTGTTTATTCTGAGAAGAGCTGGCTTCCATATAAGACTGACTCCTCTGAGACCACCATGCTGTTAGGAAACCCAAGCTAGCTATGTGGAAAGTGTGATGCTGGGCTAGCCCTAGCTCTCCCAGCGATCCCAGCCCAGAACCAGACATGTGAGCAAAAAAAAGACATTTTGGACAATCCAGGCCAAAAATTGTGATACAGAGAAGAACCAGGGACCCAGCAAAGAGCCAGAAGCGGGGTCTGTGACATATGATCCCAGTGGCCCAGGCTAAGAATCTCTAGCCATCTGAGTCATTCCGCACAGTTATGCCATCTCTACTGTGCCTACCTGAATTCCTAATCCACAGAATCCTGAGCATAATAAAATGGTTGTTTAAATCACTGATTTTGGGGTAGTTTGTGATGCAACAATAGATAACTAGGACACCATATCCAGATAGTGAACACTGACTTGAGTTTCCTAATGGTGACTAATATGTTAAACTTTGGAGTTAGGCTGATGGATTTGAGAGACTAGTCTCTGCCATATACTAGTTGTACAATCTTAAACTCCCCAAGGATTCGTTTCTTCATTTATAAAACAGAAATGATAATTATAGCTACTTCATAGGATTTTGTGAAGAGTAAATCAGACAATGCATATAACTGCTCAAGATAGCTGCTCTTATAATATATCTTATATAAAATATACACAAATAATATGATAGGTGTTCAAAAAATATTCATAAAAAATAAATACTTCTACTGTTTATTAACAGAAATTGTTCCCGGTTCAGATCCCCAGTGAGTTCAAAGTCAGCTTCTCTTCAGCTCATCAGTGGTAGTTTTGGGGGCCCTTCTCTTGCTCCTTGAAAAAGGACATTTTCTACATGCACTGTGATATCCTGCACTAGATCCTAGAAGAGAAAAAGGATATTAGTGGGAAAATTCATGAAATAAAGATAAACCCTAGATTTTAGTTAATAGTAATATGTTAACAGTGGTTAGTTTTGACAAATGTATGTTGGTAACACAGGGCATTTAACAATAAGGGAAACTGGGTGAAGGGTAGATGGGACTTCTCTGTGCTATCTTTCAACTTTTTGCCAAAATAAAAAGTGTTTTTTTAAAAGGGCATTCTTGGGGAAGATGGCGGTGTGAGCAGGGCGGCAGAAATCTCCGCCCAACACTATATTTATCTACGAAAACCCAGAAAATACATCTATTCCTAAAAGAGAGACGAGAATACACAGGACAGCGCAGAGCGTGCAGCTACACCCGAGAGGACTCGGCACCCCAAGAGGCGGTCTTAAACAGCCCAGCTGACATACGTGGCAACTATCAGTGACCAATTATACAGCCATGAAAAGACAGAGGAATATGGTTCAGACCAAAATCAACCAGACAACCCCAGAGAAGGAGTCTGAAGGGATGGAAATGCACAGCCTCCCCGAAAAAGAATTTAGAATAAAAGTCATAACCATGCTGATGGACCTACAGAGAAATGTGCAAGAGCTGAGGGAGGAAGTGAGGGAACTGAGGAAAGACAATGCAGAAATCAGACAAGCGATCGACGGCTTAACAGCAGAATGGATGAGATGCAAGAGACTGTTAATGAATAGAAAACAGAGAACAGGAGTACAGAGCAGCTGAGGCAGAGAGAGATAAAAGGATTTCTAGGAATGAAAGAATATTAAGAGAACTGTGTGACCAATCCAACCGGAACAATATTCGCATTATAGGAGTACCAGAGGAAGAAGAGAGAGAAAAAGGGATACAAAGTGTCTTTGAAGAAATAATTGCTGAAAACTTTCCCTCGCTGGGGAAGGAAGTAGGCTCGCAGTCCACCGAAGCTCATAGATCTCCCAACACAAGGGACCCATGGAAGACAACACCAAGACACATAATAATTAAGATGGCAAAGATCAAAGATAAAGACAGGCAGCTACAGAGAGGAAAAAGATCACCTACAAAGGAAAACCCATCAGACTATCATCAGACTTCTCAACAGAAACCTTACAGGCCAGAAGAGAATGGCATGATATATTCAACGTTATGAAACAGAAGGGCCTCGAACCAAGAATATTGTACCCAGCACGATTATCATTTAAATATGATGGAGGGATTAAACAATTTCCAGAGAAACGAAAGTTGAGAGAGTTTGCCTCTCATAAACCACCACTACAGGATATCTTAAATGGACTGCTCTAGATGGAAGCACACCTAAGGCTAAAAAGATGTCACCAGAGGGAAAAAAAATCATAGCAAAGAAAGAAGACCATCCAAATACTAACTAAAGGCAAAGAATAAAACACATAGTATAGAAAGAATGGAGGAGGAGGAATAAGAAGGGAGTAAATAAAGAAACATCAGACTGTGTTTACAATAACTTAACAAGAAAGTTAAGTTAGATTGTTAGATAGTAAAGAAGCAACCCTTGAACCCTTGGTAACCACGAATCTAAAGCCAGCAATGGCAGTAAGTACATATCTATCAATAATCACCCTAAATGTAAATGGACTAAATGCACCAATCAAAAGACACACAGTAACAGAATGGATAAAAAAGCAAGACCCATCTATATGCTGCCTACAAGAAACTCACCTCAAATCCAAAGATATACACAGACTAAAAGTTAAGGGATGGAAAAAGATATTTCATGCAAACAACAAAGAGAAAAAAGCAGGTGTTGCAGTACTTGTATCAGACAAAATAGACTTCAAAACGAAGAAAGTAGCAAGAGATAAAGAAGGACATTACATAATGATAAAGGGGTCAGTCCAACAAAAAGATATAACCATTATAAATATATATGCACCCAACACAGGAGCGCCAGCATATGAGAGACAAATACTAACAGAATTAAAGGAGGAAATAGACAGCAATGCATTCATCTTAGGAGACTTCAACACACCACTCACTCCAGAGGACAGATCAACCAGACAGAAAATAAGTAAAGACACAGAGGCACTGAACAACACACTAGAACAGATGGACCTAACAGACATCTACAGAACTCTACACCCAAAAGCAATAGGATACACATTCTTCTCAAGTTCACATGGAACATTTTCCAGAATAGACCACATACTAGGCCACAAAAAGAACCTCAGTAATTTCAAGAATATTGAAATCCTACCAACCAACTTCTCAGATCATTAAGGTATAAAACTAGAAATAAATTTTAGAAAGAAATCAAAAAGGCTCACCAATACATGGAGACTTAACAACACTCTCCTAATTAATCAATGGGTTAACGACCAAATCAAAACAGAAATCAAGAATATATGGAGACTAATGACAACAACAACACAAAGCCACAACTTCTGTGGGACGCAGCAAAGGCAGTTCTAAGAGGAAAGTATATTGCAATCAGGCCTATTTAAAGAAGGAAGAACATTCCCAAATGAATAGTCTAAAGACACAATTACTGAAATTGGAAAAAGAAGAACAAATGAGGCCCAAAGTCACCAGAAGGAGGGACATAATAAAGATCAGAGAAGAAATAAATAAAAGTGAGAAGAATAAAACAATAGAAAAAAATCAATGAAACCAAGAGCTGGTTCTTTGAAAAATAAACAAAATAGATAAACCCCTAGCCAGACTCATTAAGAGAAAAAGAGAATCTACACACATAAACACAATCAGAAATGAGAAAGGAAAAATCACGACGGACCCACAGAAATACAAAGAATCATAAGAGAATATTATGAGAATCTATATGCTAACAAGCTGGAAAACCTAGAAGAAATGGACAACTTCTTAGAAAAATACAACCTTCCAAGACTGAACAAGCAAGAAACAGAAAAACTAAACAGACCAATCACCAGTGACGAAATCGAATTGGTAATCAAAAAACTACCCAAGAACAAAACCCCCAGGCCTGATGGATTCACCTCTGAATTCTACTAGACATATAGAGAAGAAATAACACCCATTCTCCTTAAAGTTTTCCAAAAAATAGAAGAGGAGGGAATACTTCCAAACTCATTCTATGAAGCCAGCATCACTCTAATACCAAAACCTGGAAAAGACCTCACTAAAAAAGAAAATTACAGACCAATATCCCTGATGAACGTAGATGCAAAAATACTCAACAAAATATTAGCAAACCAATTCAAAAATACATCAAGAGGATCATACACCATGATCAAGTGGGATTCATCCCAGGGATGCAAGGATGGTACAACATTCGAAAATCCATCAACATCATCCACCACATCAACAAAAAGAAGAACAAAAACCACATGATCATCTCCATAGATGCTGAAAAAGCATTTGACAAAATTCAGCATTCATTCCTGATTAAAACTCTCAACAAAATGGGTATAGATGGCAAGTACCTCAACATCATAAAGGCTATACATGACAACCCACAGCTAACATCATACTTAACGGTGAGACGCTGAAAGCTTTTCATCTAAGATCGGGAACAAGATAGGGATGCCCACTCTCTCCACTGTTATTCAACGTAGTAATGGAGGCCCTAGCCACAGCAATCAGACAAAACAAAGACATACAAGGCATCCAGATTGGTAAAGAAGAAGTCAAATTGTCACTATTTGCAGATGACATGATACCGTACATAAAAAACCCTAAAGATTCCATTCCAAAACTACTAGAACTAATATCTGAATTCAGCAAAGTTACAGGATACAAAATTAACACACAGAAATCTGTTGCTTTCCTATACACTAATGATGAACTAACAGAAAGAGAAATCAGAAAAACAATTCCATTCACAATTGCATCAAAAAGAATAAAATACCTAGGAATAAACCTAACGAAGGAAGTGAAAGACCTGTACTCTGAAAACTACAAGACACTCCTAAGAGAAATTAAAAAGAACACTAACAAATGGAAATGCATCCCATGCTCTTGGCTAGGAAGAATAAATATTGTCAAAATGGCTATACTACCTAAAGCAATCTACAGATTCAATGCAATTCCTATCAAACTACCAACAGCT